>OY855916.1:22718411-23183411 GCA_963693305.1 Meandrina meandrites | reverse complement strand
ATGAGGTCACATTGCGATTACGTGTTTATCGCATAAAGGGCAAAATTGTGTACAAAAGAAAACTTAAACGAGGTCCGCCATGGCGTAAACCGGTTGGCAAGAATATTTGTTCGTAGCAAAATGACCACATAAATAATCAACTTATGTCGAGAAACAGTAAAAGTAAGCATAACACAGCATGTGCAATTCACTCATAATAGTTCCTTCACAGATAAAACTGAATGCAGTTTAAATTTTATTTACCTTTGTTTACGAGGCGTCCGACCGCGCAGAAATGCTGCATCGATGAAAGTCATAAACAAAGTGTCCGAGCGAGCTTAATAACTTCTTGAACCTGACATTCTCCTTTCCACAGCGAAAACTGTAAGTACCAACAAAATTTATGCTCTTTCCAGACTCTGTTTCTAATAAGGCGAAGCAAGCAAACGAAGAAATGTTATCTTTCAGTGTCGATTCAGTGGTCTCAGCCGCCATGAATTTCTATTCTCCGTGCAGCACCAATCGTCCAGAAGTTTTTTCGGGCTGTGACAAACGAATTTGGATTGAAAAGTCCTCTCTCTATTCCACCAAGGCACCACTCATTTCTGCCTATACCGATTTTCTTTCACATTTGATGAAACAACCGCATTTATATCAAACTCGGCTGCACTGCGTTTCTGAACTTTTTTCAAACTCGTTTTTAAGCGGGAAACCAACTCAGTGCAGACGACGCGCGCTCAGCCAATCAGGATCAAGTAATCATGCCCTCTTGATTACCAAAAAGTGCCCTCGTGATTAAGAAAAAATGCCTTCTGTCTCAACCAATCAGCGTTCAGTAATTTTGCCCCGTATGTGATAATAAATAAATAGCAACTGGGTAAGAGTCAAATAACAAGTGGAACCTTGGTTAGAGCTAGCCTAATCTACATGCTGAAACTCTGTGTGAAAAAAAGAACTTTCATTTCTGCACTCTGTAGCAAAATCCTGACAGCTATGCATTCTAAGTAAACATTTAGCCACCTACGCAAGATACTGATGGCCCAAGCCAGCTGGCTAATTAATACAGGCATCTCAAATTAAAAATCATAACCATATCAAGTTTGAAAAGAAAATAATGGTGGTATTTGGTGGGGGACAGGGCAGGAGGGGAATGGGAGGAAGCAGAAGAGAGGGTGGGAAGTGGGATTACCAAGGTTGCGGGAACCCCGGGAGATAGGAAAAATTTTGTAATGTTTTGCAATACAAATAGCACAAGGCCAGTGGAACCACTAAGGAAGGGGTAGAAGGCAAGAGGTCAGACCCCACCGCACCCCCTGTTTACAAGATACAAGAAAGATGTTAATTATTCAGTGACACACTGTCCAAGATGCTCGGATAAAAAAAAAACATTTAAGTTTCCGTATCAGAAAACATTTAGATGTTGTGAGGATACAAGGCGGTGTCATGCAAATTTTAAACCAAATGCAAAAGAAAATTTGCGCGACGCGTGACTTGAGTGCGTGATGGATACCAGTGGGTTTTCATATGTGCGGCTATGTGCGTCGATAATGTGAAGAAAAATGGAAATTATAAGTAAAACATTTAATTACAAAAATCATCTTTCTCTCTCCAACTGAAAAGAAAAAAGATTAGATTTTGGCGAAACAGGAAACCACAACATTAACAAAAAGTCACATTTGTCTCCCTCGTCTGTCATTTATGATAAATGCGTTACTGGTATCCCTTTTGTTCATTCCCAATGTTCGGATTTTAATTTTCTTAATGGCATGATTTGTGTGGTCCGGTGAAAGCACCTTTGGAACAATGTGGGTAACGGTTCGATGAATTTTGGCGCCAAAAGAAGCGTGTCCCATTAATTACTATTGTCTTTATGTAAACCTAGAACTGGTTTGTAATTTTTCAGATAACCTTTAACTGCGGATCAAGTTAAATCACTGCGTGGCCATGCTTGAAGTCTTTCAAGCACATGGCATAATATCAAATGGAATTTATCCGGCTTGGAGGGTTAAAAAGCGTTTCTTTCTACGGCATGGTTCGAAAGCCCTAATTGCTCAGTCCTTGTTTCGTTTGGTGTCAATATTCTTTCTTTGTTTTCGAAGAGAGAAAAGTATGCCACGTGTATACATTTGTGATTAAATGGATCAACGATTGATATGTAAATAATGTTGAATTGGAAACGCTCCAGTGCCGCAGAACTTATGTAAACATAGTGACGTCATACACGTGAAAAAACTTGTTAGAGCGTTAAAAAAGAGTGTAAAAACTCACTTTTGGTTAGAATAACATTTCTGTAACTTAATTCACTAAAAGGGAAGCGTTACTCTTTTGATATTTTCAAAAGAGTGCAGCGAGAAATTGCAAAACCCATTTTGGCGGCAACGCGGCCCATTACAATTTATTCGGCCGTCAGCGTGAGTTATAAATACATTACCAGAGGCGGGAAATTCATTTGATCAGTTTAAACCGCCGGAGTCACGAGCTGCGCTGTTTAAAAATGGCCGACTTCCTGACGATTTCCCTTCAAAAAAGTGGTATCTACTTCCCTCAGCCGGGTCCTAAGCTCTTTTCAATGAGCAAGCAGATGATTCGGCCTGTTCCCAAGCTTGAAGATGTTTCAGAACAATTCAAATCGCAACAGAACCAAAGAACCTCTGTCATCGTCTGGTCTCCTCCGACAACGCCGCCGACAAACAACTTCACGCCGCCTTCTCCTCCACAAACCCCAACTACACCAACTGGAACGCCTCTAAGCTACTCTTCAACATCACCGAATGTTATTCCACCGAGAGGACGACCGAGAGCCGATGTCGTGAACATTTTGATGAAGGAAGGCCAAAATTCTTACTCGTCAATTCGATGCGATGTGTGTAACCGGGTTTTCCCGCGCGAAAAGTCTTTGCAAGCTCACAAAAGAACACACAGCGGAGAAAGGCCTTACGTTTGCGACTTCCCAAACTGTGGAAAAGCCTTCGTCCAAAGTGGTCAATTGAAGACTCATCAACGGCTACACACCGGCGAAAAGCCATTTGCTTGCACAGCACAAGGGTGCACAACAAGATTTACTCACGCTAATCGCCATTGCAGTATTCATCCATATGCAAGCCTCAAACGCATCTTCACCGACATCCCACTGAAAGAAATCCTGAAAAACGAAAATTCGGAGCCTAACGAGTACAAAGCGGCAGTGTTACAGTGGCTAGCAAACTATGAGCTGGACAAAGACGAACGAAACCCTGCAAAGCTTGAGGAGAAAGTTCTGAAGCGAAAGCTAGAAAAGGAAATTGCTCGACAGCAAGTTATTGAGCGAAAGAAGTCGAGAGTTGAAGCTAGAAAGCGAATGGCTGAAGCAAAAGAAAGATGGTATGGTGCTATGGCTCTTGTCGAACTGGCTGATGCCCAGCTAAACTGTAATTGAATCTCGAACTGTGATTTCAACGTAGGGTGTACATTTCACTTCTTGTAAACAACTTTTTGGCGGGCAAAATTTAAATGGCTACCACAATGTTATTGTATCCATTTTTTCGAGGTTTTGGTCATGGTTAAGGTTTGTAGCATTTTATTTGACTTTGTGTTTTGCTTTGTATGAACTTTGTTCCATATTAGTGTGCCTTGAAGATTTCGAGAGAAAAAAAAATTTGGTTTATTTTGTAACCGTCGTGAAAATAATTAACTCTTTATGCAAATAAGCTTCTGTAGATGTATTTATTGTCAAGTGGTAACTGAGAGTTTATCATGATAGGACTTTTCGTACCCTCCGAAAAGATTAGTTGTATATATAAAAAAGCACTTTACTTTTAGATCAGAGTGAAAGATAGATAAGCTCATTGTAAAAACAATTTGTAACATATTTTGTAGAAAAAATATTCATTAGTTATTCACTAAATTATTAGACTTTGGAGTTGAAAAGTTGAGTTTGTTTACCATTTGTGTGATTCCTTTACTTTGGGTCGTTTTCAATTGAATGATACTTAAAAAATATTAGTTTTACAACATTTTATTTTCATAATCTTTTTAACTTTTACAAAAACAGTATTAAAATACTAATCAGAAGTGTTCAGAGACATTGTATTTATAATGATAAATAAATTAAAGATATATAAAGATGATTCTTAATTTCTGCGTGACAACATACCTTTTGTAACCCAGGAGTGGTAATGAGGCCCGCAGTGTAGCAGCTTCTTTTAGCATGTAATTTTAAGAAGGCTCCATTGCATGCTATTTCCAATCATGAGACCTTTCAAGAGCTGCTACCCAATGCAGTAAGGCCAGAAACTCATAAGGAGTTGAAACGTGTAATGCACGTTCACAGCGTTCGAATATTCAGTTTTGCCAAGTACCATATTTGGCAACACAAAGAGTTTGTATGCGAATGGTTTACACACGTAACGACACGCAACAGAATTTTCGGTTTTGCGATAAGTCACTTGAATTTCGACCAAAACTCTGTAAATTACTCACAGAAACTAAAGAAATTAATTACAGTATCAAGTGAAGTTCTCCAGACTACTGAATGATGATGAAACAGAAGAATTTAACCAAATTTAACTTTATTCAACCCGAATTGTTCAAAAACAAGATTACACCATTTAGTGTGTGCTGTGAATTTAATCCAGATATTGCGATTTTGATTGGTTGAATTTTTTCTCGTGATTTTCCAAATACGGTAATTATGAAAACGAATGTTCAAATGCTTTGTACAATGCGAATCATAGGGAGTTACACGTTTCAACTCTTATGGGGTTCTGGTAAGGCCTTATGAGGGTAAATTGCAACATGTCACATGGCCCAAAAATATGATCACAAAAACAACAATCTTTGGAGAAAGTCCTTTCAATTTCTAAAATAGACCATATTCCTATTCTCCGTATTGGACTGGAACATAATCTTTTCAAATGCAAATCACATTAAGATCTTTTTAATGATATCGCCGTGCCTCCATTGTGCACTATTTCCAGTGTAATACCGAAAATACAAATACAGTCTATTGGGCACAGAGAGTGGGTTTAACTGTGATGCATGTTATGAGGAGTATTGAAAGAATACATTGTTTGAAAAGTCACAACTTGACAAGTACAAAATAAAATGTTGCGATTATTATGAGAAACAAAATCTAACTTTAGGGAAATTTCATCCTTTTGATCCCATTAGGTGTAAGATTATAATTTTTACTTGCAGATCAAGGACAACATACGCAGTACCGACCAGAAGTTGGGTTTCAATTTTCTTACTACAACTCTTATGCAAAGTTATGGTAATATGAAGCACTGTTCTAGGAAAGCCACTGTATATCAAACTGTAACAACTCTTTAAAACTGTATATTAATTCTTAACCATACTGGCCCCCATGATGTAACAAACACAAAATATATATTGGCATTACAACATTGATATGGGAGGGGCATCCAAAAACAGCAGATTTTAGAAATTTTTCAATGTATGTAGACATGTAACTAATTGATTTGTTTCAACAAATGTCTGATACAAAAACTAGCAAATGTACTTCTTTGGTAATTTCAGCAATGATGCTTGCATGTATCCCCAATTGTTTGTGAAAGGAGATAACGTATACCATTTATAACTTCTAACATCAAAACATTCCACAGCTTTCAAGATGGCATTTTCACTGTCACCTCCAAACAAGTATACCATGTTATCAACACACACAGCACCACAAGCAGCTCGAGGAACACGAGGACCAGATACAAGGCTCCACTCATTTGTACTTGGATCATAGATCTCCCCGCTGGGTTCAATAGATGAATAATCTGCATCAACAAATCCTCCAAAAACGAAAATTTTCTCACAAACTGTCATGGCAGCAGCCAATTGTCAGACTTTGGACATATTTGAAACATTATTCCATTGGTCAGTAAATGGATTGTAGCACTCTACACTGTTTAGACAAACTTCACCATCAGACGTACCACCAATTACATATATACGACTTTGCAGCACAACTCCATTATGACCAGTACGGGGAGTTTCCATTGATGCTCCTTGCCTCCATTCATCAAGAGTTGGGTTGTATATTTGAACATCTGATAATCTTTGAAAAGCAGGAGTCTCCCCACCAATGATATACAGTTCTTCATTGAAACTTACAAGTGAGAAGTCTAATCGATTTAATGTTATGCCATGACAGCACCATGTATTTTGTTTTGGGTTGAAACAACACATTAATGGTGACCTATTGAGGTTCGCATCGGGTTCACCCTCACCCAATACATACAACTGTCCGCCGCACACTGCAGCATTACCATTTGAGCAATAACAAGGCATCGTGGGTAGTGACGCCCATGTCTTGGTAGAGAGCATAAAACACCAAGTGTCCTGCTTTTCAACACCAGAGTTGTCCACTCCACCAGTGAGTACCACCACATGTTTCTCTAAACAGAAACGGGGTTTTAATGGCATGCCTTGGTAGCAGTCTGGGAACTGGAGAAAATCCAATGTATCGCTTACCATCTTCATGCAGTCTGGATCCTTACTGACCAACTCTTCCTTGAGAATTTTTTGTAGATTGTTCTTTGACACTGAGCATAGTCTAACACATTTCAGAAGTTCAGGAAGTAAACACTCCCTTAATGGCAGATCATGTTTAACCCAAGCAATCACTGCTTCATAAACTTCCTCTTCTTCTGCCGGTTACCGGTTACCTCGCCACCAGGAAGACTCGCCGCCAACGACCTCGCCACCAAGCAAAGTCACCTCGGCTCATGGATTAAAGAACGAGGAATACACCAGTTGTGGTGGCGAGATTCCCTGGTCTGCCACATCTAACTCATCACTGCAAATCAGTTCTTTTACTTTCTCTGAATCAAGACCTTTGAAATCAGCGGATTTCGAAACAGCAGCAAAATGTTCCAATTTATAAGTGACTACAGCTTGCTTTAATGAATCACAGTTATAAAGAGAGGCAAATGTTTCTAAAGCCTGGCAATTGGAAGCTTCGACTGAACCCTTCAGGAAAAGTGACGCTTTCGTTTTTAAACTCGGAATTATCAAGTAGTCTGCGAAGATCACTAAATCTTGCGCGTTGGAAGAATCAATGTTTGCTTTTCCAGTATAAATAAATCTAAGGCCATCGCTATAAATCGTCGTCGGTTTTGTTTCTTGCAACTCCACGACATTGGTTTTAGTTCCCTTCAGCTGGCTTTTAAACAAAGCTCGAAAGTATTGGCTTGCAGCTGACAACACACATCAGGAAAGTCCTGTCCCTGAGACCGAATAGTCGTATCACAAAGGATGTTCTCCTCTCTAAGTTCATTAACTCCCTGCACAGGGAGTCGGCCATTTCAAACCACGAGGCAACCCAACCACGTTCCCAGGGTCCGAAAGCTGAGTAGACCCTGGGATCGACTGCACTAACTCGTACCAGACCATTCTCGTGCAGGGCCTTGGCACGAGAAATGAAGAGCTCTGGAGACAAACGATTTCCAGCCTTCAGGTTTTTGTGTATGCAGTCATGATGTTTCTATATTCTGTGTGGGGGAGTTTTGGCATTTTTAACTTCCATTCAAGATTTCTTTGTTTTCAACAGTCAATCAAAAAAATTCAAATTAAATCCTATGACCCAGAGCCCTTTGTTTCTTGTGCCGAGGCCCCGCCTGCTAAGAGAAGCGAAATTAAGGGCTATGGGGATGAGAATGGTACCAGAATGGAAAGAATAATCTCCTTCACAGCCGTTGTTTGGGCTCGTCACACAAAGTTCCCTCCCCCACCCACCAACGGCTGCTTAAACCTGAACCACATTCCTTTCCTTTTGTTTCAACCACAGTTTCTTTGACACCTATCGGTTAAAACCTGACAGTTGTTAACCGAAAAGCTGTTATATTGCTTCAAATCCTGAGCTTAGATACCTATTGTACTTGGAATTAACTTCTTTTCCGGTTTCATGCCAGACATGTTTTCTTTCAGTAATTTATCTTTGTTTGGATGTCTGTTGTGTCAAATTCAGAAGGTGGCAAACTGGTGACCATTTGACATTGCCGATGCTAGGGTCACGATAAGACACAACTTTTGATTGGTTTAGTCGGCCAGTTTTGGTGTGACTTAGCTTAGAAAAATGTGTGGGAAGCTGTGACTGGCTAAACTGCGGAAAGGAATGTGGCTCAAGTTTAAGCAACCGTTGTTGGGGTAGGTAGCATTGTGTGACTAGCCACAATGGCTGCGAAGGAGATTATGGAAAGAAAGAAGAAGAAGAACTTTATTTAAAATCCCTCTACTAATAGCTAGGGATACTCCAAAATGAGAAATCGGCTGGTGCGTGCTTGTGGTTAGTTCCACTCCAGTTACATTACAGGCAACAACCATTAAAAGAAATCAGTGTTGTTGAATTTTAATGCAAAATTATAGCATCCAGTCAGCAACCTTACACATTACTTACTAACACTGCTTTACAATAAAATGTATCTAATTGTAACAAAAAAATTAGCTAATTGGATAAAAAAACTAATAAAAACTAGACAAGTCAACATCTATCACTGCCATCGTTTCCATTCACTGTGATTAAGCAACTGAAATTTCAACCAAGAATTTCATGTTTTTCTGATGAAATTTGTTCATACTCAAGATGATTTTCTTGCTGCAGGTTGTAACCAAACAGGTGCTGTCACAGGCTCACCATCCCCGTTTCTGTTGTCACAGGTCACCAAGAAACTATTTTTAATTTCTTCAGTTATTGCTATTGTAAAAACTTTTAAATTCTGACTTAAAAAAGTTTTTAAACCTCTGTTGACAGCCATGTATTTGTATCACATTCATTTTGTTTTTGTGGTTTTCTTTGCAATTCAATACATACCAGAGCAGTTTTGAGTCACTTCTAGCATATGATTATTTACACAAGGCATGCAACTTCAATACCAAAGAATCAGGGCACGGTTAGCCTGTGGTACTGCTGACATGAAACTCTGTAGTGTTGTTAGCTGTATAGAATTTTTTGGCTCAAATTTCAGATGATGCTCTTGTAATGGTTTGAATAGACATCTGTATTTATTCTCTGGAAAGTGTACACTTACTATCAGTGAATGCAATTTGATTGCGTAGACCAGCTTGCACAAAGGACCCAACAACCCTTGGTGCAAAAGAATACAAACATAAACACTACTTGTGATTTGTACATTCACTATCATTATTCACTTATGTAGTGGTTAGCTAACGAGACCTAAATCATTACTTGCTACTACTTTTCAGTGAATTGTATTGCTGTAGTTTTGTGTGATTTGTGGCTATGAAGACCATTTACCATCCAGCCCCCTACAGTCTGATTTCCTTTGCAAGTCTGTGAAATCGTTGGGCACCAGAGGAAGAAAAGAAAACTAAAAAGACTAAAAAGAGAGAAAGGTCCCCAATCTCTTTTCTTTTTTTGCTCTAGTTTTCAAGAACCCTTACAATTTCAGCAAAAAAAGGGGCTGTTATGTTATCAGGTGTTTAACAAGTAGCGTGCATATGTCCTGACTTCACTAGAATCTAATATCATTACACTAATTCCATGTAATAGGTTTTCTTTACAAAGGCTTTCTTTAATACATAGAGGCTTTACATGGGGGTGCTCAGATCTCAAATCTGATATTTTCTGTTTGACCAGGTTTTACCAAGAAATTTGCTGAAAATTTTTGAAAATAAGCCCTGGGCTTATATTTGCTCTATGTCCCTCTTGGGAGAGCTTTTTTTGGTGGGGGAGGGGGGGCGGGCACTTATTTTTAGATTTGGTTTGCTATTTGAATGGGGATACTGGGTGCCATTTGGTGGTGTGTATTGTAAGAATGCCACATCGTAATACTCTCTTAACATAATGGCATCGAACCTAAAACAAGTCTGTCAGTCGTCAAATGAATACAGGTCTAACAACATACAAAAACAAGCTTTGCAATATAAAGGCTTATGATCAGAAAAGCTATCCTACTAAAAGAGCTCAAATTCAGGAGGCCTTATTTTCATAAGGACATTTGCATTTGAGTATTTTTTGGGGGGAGAGAGCTTATTTCAGAATTTTACAGTATTTTGTGGCATTGCAAAATATTATTTAACATCTTTGAGTGTTTAGTTCTGAAACCTGCAAAGTCTTAAAGCTTCTTAAATTTTATGTATTGTGTTGTGGGGCTAAACTGCTAAAGAAGCCCAATCAGCTTATTGAAGACGACCAATATTACCACCTCTTTTTCAACCCAGATTTGTGCAAGCAAAGACAACCTATCCTGGTTCACTAGACTGATTGAGTTCCTGTAAAAAGAGGTCACAATAACTTGTCAACATCTGCTCATAATCATAAATAAGTGAGTTCCCTTTATGACATTTGAACACCATGAAATTCAACAGTAATCACAGTAATGAGTGCTGTCCGGAGAACATTTAAAGCAAGACACAAGAGCATGTCATAAGCGGCAGACTTGAAAATTACATAGTAAAAATACTTGACTCTGCACTCCATGGATTTAACTACATGAAAATGTGCTAATAAATCCAGGCACGGATATACTAAATATATTTAAATTAATGTATGGGGGAAGGGAAAACATAACAGAAACCTTAGAAACCTTGTCTGTCATGTGACAATGACAGACAAGGAACTACTGAACAAATAGCTGTGTATGACAGCAAGGTCGTTCTTGTTTGCTTTCTTGCATTTGAAGAGAAAGTCTGCTAAAATCTAAATATTTTCCCACAAGTATTCTTCATTTAGTAAGCCCAATCTGCTGGTCTGAAGCCATTCAACTGGCTTTGTAGTTCTATAAAATAACTAAGATATAATGACTATATAGCCAACAATTTTATTTTACATATTTTAAGTTCTTTCTTAACTACAGCAAGGATATTGGAAAAAAACCCAAGACAATGTAAAACTGGCATTATTTCTTTTATACTTCAATTTTTATCAGAGCCTGGCCATGTTTAATACTTCCCAGGTAAAACCCTAGAAATATGTGATCTGTTCATAAAATAATAACTAATTATATTTATTTTATCATTTGCTTTAACAAAACAACGTTATATACCAAAGTTCAATAGATCATTGAATACCAGAGTTGTTGGGTGCTTTTGTGAGATACACAAGCCAGCTTTCTGTCTAAGTCTAAGCCCAAACTGTCCTGATTGATATGATTTTCAGTATTTTTCTGAAAAGACTATTTACTACCTGATTTTCTTGGAGACAAGATGTGGGTGACGAGGGATAGTAAGCTGAATGTGCCGCGAATGTATTGAGCAGAATTGCAAATTTAAAACATCACCTTGAGTAACATTAAGATTTTCATTCCAATAGTCTGTCTACACCTTGAATAAACAAATTACTTTTTGTACTCTGAAAACTAAGTACAAAAGATATTTTTAAAATGTATACAATAAATGTGTAAGCCAGATATAAACCTATATCTTGAAAGTTCAATCACTTTTTCTGATTCCATAGCCTCACTATTATTCCTTTTTATAACATTTTGCTCTTCATTTTCTTTCATTCATTTACATTTTACTTGACATGTGTTAAATTGCTTGTTTCTGTTAATCATTAAAATATTAGATTTTTTAATACTAGCTTCCACTAGCTCTCTGCAATGTATTTACCTGCAACAAGAAAACATAACACAGTTATAATGTAGCTTAATTACTGTATATAGCCGAACATTGATTCATTGTTTTCTAAGTTGATTGTTATACAATTATTTTGTGATGTATTATTTTATTTACCCACAACCCTACAAGAGCTTAAAAATTATCATGTTTCAATCAGACTGCCCAGACAACACACTTGTACTTATCTAATAATAATAATAATAATAATAATAATAATAATAATAATAATAATAATAATAATAACAACAACAACAACTTAATTGGCTCATAACAGTTTAGTCAGAATTAGACATGCCCATTTTAGGTGTTCTATCACAGCTATACCAATAATTTTTAGGAAAATCTTTTAGTACAAACTTGTACAAGTTTTACCAATGAACAAATTGACGTCATCGTGACGTCAAAAATCGTTGCCATGGCAACGTCATATGAGGTCAAAGATACCCTATTTTGGACCTTTTGAGGCTAATAACTCAAAAACTACTCGGTGAAAGTTCTTGTTTTTGATATATTTTTACCCAACCAACAAAAGAAAAATTTTTGCAAATTTTTAAAAAATTCTGTAGGTAGAATTCGAAGCTACATCATTTTTTCACTAATTTAAGGTGGCTCTGAACCCTACCTACAGAATTTTTTTAAACATCGTTAGATTGTTTGTTTTGCCCAGTAGGCAAACATATATGAAAAACAAAAACTTTCACCGTCTAGTTTTTAAGTTATTAGCCTCAAACTGTAAAAAATAAGGTATCTTTGACCTCATATGACGTTACCATGGCAACGAATTTTGACGTCATAGCAACTGCAATTTGTTCATTGGTAAAACCTTCACAAAGTTTTACTAAAAGTTTAACCTCAAGGTTATTAGTGTAGCTGCAATAGAATACCAAAGACAGGAATATCTAAACCCCTTCGGGCCACCTTAACTGTCAGATAAAAATAGCAGTTTCCCACTAAGGACACTATAAAATAACAAACATATTGTTCCTAGTCTGCATAGGAACCTAGTAGCCCATCAGGCTGGAGCTTATCCAGGTTTCCATAGCATAAAGCAACTAGGAGTATTTCTACTCCCCCCTAGATAGGTTGTTAGTCCATCGCAGGGTTACCCCCAGCAGTAAATTTGCCAGTACCCATTTACCTGGGTGGATAGAGGCACTATGAGAGTAAAGTATCTTGCCCAAGAACACAACACAATGCCCTGGCCAAGGCTTGAACCTGGACCATTCAATCCGGAGTCCAGTGCACTAACCACTAGGCCACTGCACCTTGCAACTATAGCTGGTACATGTAGTAAAAATTTACAGTGGTCCTAATCATAGGGAAAATGTCTTATCAACAAACCTGTTCTTTTGTTTTGAAAATTGGTTAACATTCAGTATTTGAATAAACTCAAATAATTTTATCCAGCTCATACATTTTAAATCTACAAAGTTAACAGGTCTTACCAGTAGTAAATCTCTTTTTAACAAGAGATAGTTTGTATTCCTGACTTTTAAGCTCAAAATTCAGTTTAGAAATTGTAGCTCCATTACATGTGAATTGAACAGCAATCCGTGATGGAGTACTTGGGCCTTGTGTTAAATCAAATCTTGCTCTCAAGGTGCCTAACAGCAGTAACCAAGATGACATTAATATAATATTAAAATTTATGAATTGTAATATTAAAATTTTTAAAATTTAGAACCATTCATCTATCCTACTAAAAAGCAGTAAGAAATATTTTCTTCAGCTATGGACATCATACTACCATTTTCAAGCTACCATGAATGGCCAATTTTTTCCCTGTTGTTTCATGCCTAAAACATTCAAGTTTGTCAAGACACACTGCCACGTTTTACAAAGAAAACAAATTAACCTTGACTTTCCGATGCACTTGAAACTTCCGGGAGTTTCCAAAATGCTCTTTGATGTTCAGCAGACCTAAAATATATTAAATTGTAAATGCACAGTTGAGTTGGTTGGAAGGTGGTCTCACCACTGCAGGTTTTAACAGAGAAGTATTGGTAAGTTCTTGATCTCTGTTTCCCTCCTTTGTAAAATATTAATGCAGGGAACAGAATATAAATCAAAATAATAACAATAATAATATTCTTTGAGTGTCAAAATCCTAGTAGAGCACAATTGGGAACTCTGGTCCAGATTGAATTGTAATTTAGAGTGGAGGAAGGAAAACCAGAAACTCAGGGAAAAACCCTCGGAGGAAGGACAAATAAAAAATAAACTCAACCCACATATGATTGTCCCAAGATCAAATCCCCGGAGTAGATGTCATATGCGAATTGAATTTGTCATCGGTTCTCGTTCTTTTTTTCTCCACAAAAACTAACTCTTCTAAATTCCAATTTGATCAGGAACAATGGACAAAATGCCACTCTGTGGAAATGCCACTGCAAATTCTCATTTTTACACCTAGGGTAGGAATCTGGGCCGCACTGGTTGGAGGGGAGTGCTCTCACCAGTGCACCAACCCTGCTCCCCTTACCTCATTACTCAAACAATGCTAACCAGTAAACTTACCAAGTAGCTGAGGGTTTTGATTGCATGATACTGACACCACCATTCATTGGCACCAGCACAGATAAGTTGCTAATTGAACAAGGAGCCGACATACAAGAAGGATTATAACGATAGTCAACTCTGAGGTCTGTTGCATCCTCGTCACATTTCCAGTAACTACACAGCTGCAGTGGAGTTGTAGAGAAACCGTTTGTCTTAACCTAGAAATTGCATGACAAGTAACAAAAAAAATTAGAAGTGGCAAAAGTCAAACATTTGTCTTACGCTATTAGGTCCCCATTGGTCTGTTTAGGTCTCAGAGAACTGCTCTTAAGGAGGCTCACAATGGTTTCCAGCACTTTTCCAGTTCTTAAACTTTGATGGGTCAGTGCTACGAATCGTTATCAGTTGCTGCTACAATAATGATATCAAACAAATGTGCAATCATTGCTGAACAAGTTGTAGCCATTTTCATGATGTCATTGGTTACCATAGCAACAGTTTAGCCTGTTAAAAACACCCTTAATTTTGCTTTTAAGTGCTTATAACTCAAAAACGAGCACGGTGACCCCCATTTTTTATTATTGAATAATGATTAGCATGTTGAGATGCAATTTTTTACAAAGTTAAAAAAAATTCTATCTAGCAGTTTCAGAGCCACCTTAAATTTCCGAAAATTTAAGGTGGCTCTGAAACTGCTAGATAGAATTTTTTTTAACTTTGTAAAAAATTGCATCTCAACATGCTAATCATTATTCAATAATAAAAAATGGGGGTCACCGTGCTCGTTTTTGAGTTATAAGCACTTAAAAGCAAAATTAAGGGTGTTTTTAACAGGCTAAACTGTTGCTATGGTAACCAATGACGTCAAAAAAATGACCACAACTTGTTCAGCAATGATTGGACATTTGTTTGATATCATTATTGTAGCAGCAACTGATAACGATTTGTAGTACTGACCCATCAAAGTTTAAGAACTGGAAAGTGCTGGAAACCATTGTGAGCCTCCTTAATGCGACAACTTAGTTTTGCAACCAGAACACATAAAACAGTTTAAGAGATATATATCTGTCCATACCTCGTATTTGATGATATCAATATTGTAATAGGTACTTGCTCCTTGCTCAGACTGCTTCTTAAGGTGATCAGCAAGTGAAGCCATATTGAAATCATAACTCACACCATCACCACCACTTAGCTGCCCTTTGCTGAATACAAGAAAAAATCCACTTGTTGATTACAACTTTTGTACACTGTGCTATTCAATAGGATGTACAACAATTTAGAAATTAAATTTCTCCACACAATATAAACTACTATAACCATAAACTGTTGGTATTTCCTCAAATAACAGTAGGGGAAATTATATTTTGACATTATAATTTCCTCCAAAACAGGCAATTATTCAAGGGAGTGCAATTTGAGGCACATTGCTTTATGGTTAGTTATTTGATGAACACTTTCCACTTGATCTACCATACCATACCCAGTTCAGAACAGATATTTTATTTCATAAGAATTAAGAGCGAAAAGTACTATCAAGGCTGCTGCCTAAGGAAATTTCTAAGGAGCCCTTCGGGCTCCTAACATCAAAAGTTAGGAGCCCAAGCCATTACTTTAGGAGCCCAGCCTAAAAGTTTCCATGGTCGATTCTCGGGGGAGGGGGGGTGGGGTAAAAGAAAAAAAAACTAGGAGAGGAGTCTGGGGAGCAGTCCCCCCCTCTACCGTCCCCTTCCACATGCACACACATTTTATTGTGTCAGTAGAGCCTTTGTACGTGAACAGGAAACTCCTTCGGACAAGATTTTTTTCTGAAAGCTTCTGAAGGTAACCTCCCTCAAATAGTTGTGTGAGAAATTCCAGCTTTCTTAACTTGAAAGTTTATTTAACCGAGCATCTCCTTCGATAAAACCCTATTTACACTGATTGGGTGACATGAACAGGAGTGTGTATATTAGAAAGTTTCTGTAGGATTAAAATGAGTTTGAAAATCCAACCAGTAAATTGTGCTGTGATGAATGTTGGATAAAGTAAGTTAAAAATGTGTAGAACAAATAAAACAATGTTTAATAGGAGTTTTGAACATCCAAAGTTTTGAAGCAAAATCAATGAAGCATGAAGCAGCAAAATTATTATTTCACTTTTGCACAGCAAGCTCACTAAAGAACTTGAATTATTGTTAGTAATTAAGGTTTAACAGAACCAAGATTACAATTTAGCAGGCCTGTTTGAAGGTTAAGGCAAAGGTAATAAAAAGTAAAAACACCTGTGTAAACACTTTAATTAAATTCTGATCTTATCTACATTTCATAATCAGTTGTCAAAAATAGACCAGAAAAACTAAGTTGTGAAAATAAAAACAGTTTCTAGGCTTATCAAATGAGTTGCTTATACAATAGATTTTAGTAGTTTTGAAAACAATTCATGTTATTCAAACTGTTTTCAGCAAAGTTTCTAGCACATTATTATTTTCAAGAGTAATGTTCTCCTTGCACGGTTCAATAACCGAGATAAAACACGAAACAGTTCGAATGAACAAACAAACAAACTTGATCCACAAAAAGCGGTAGCTGATGAGAATGTCACAGAAAAGGCACACATTTTCTGTTGTTATGAAATTAAGCGTTCTCTAAAGTGAAAAAATAAAAGTTTGAGTTAAATAACAAGCTTAATTACAGTAATTCGTAAGTGTAACATCAAAACATTCTGCACATTATTTTAGGCTTGTTGAAAAGGTTTTTGTATCAAGCATTTGCAGATTAAAATTGTCATGATCAGACCTGATGCATGAATGGCGGGGAGATTGATTTCACTTTTGTATCCGTAAAATGTTTACTTCACATTCACTATAAACTCCTCCAAAATCCTCCAAAACATCAACGTAGTGAACGAAACGTGAAGCAGCCCATAATACTATTCATTCTTCATTCCATATTTGGGAGTCAGTCCCAGTCCTAAACAGTCGAAAATAATTGGTTTTCGAAGTTGCACGTATTTATACGCTAAAATTATCTCTATTGTGGACAATTTTAGTATTTCCGTTTTGAAATGAAGCGCTTATGGTTTTAAACGGGATATATCTTACACCAGTGGAACAAAGTTACAAGGAAATTGAAGACATTAGATGAGAATGGAACATCTATGCTTAGGCGCCCATCCGGGCCCCTTGAACAAAAATTTAGTCGCCCGCACTCGTAACTTAGGCGCCCCAGGCGACCGGGCGCCCGTTAGGCAGCAGCCTTGACTATATGCAGAGGAACCCTGCCTTATGGTCACCCAGCTAATACAGCCACCTCTTTATCTTGACCCAAATAAAACCTCAGTCAGTAATGTTCTTATTTCCATCATAATATGGCCCAGGGATTTCAAAATGTTTTGAAGTAGGTGTCAGCAACTGGAAAAGTAGGTGGCTGTGACAAGTTAGCTTGTTTGTTGCAAGGCGAGTGACTGCTAAGACCAGAGTAACCAACAACATGTAATCAAATAGCCGGGGGAACTCTGGCAGTCGCTGGCTTCTTTTGAAAACCCTGATGGCCAGCCAATTACATGGTCAGATCTTTTGGCCTGTTGGTGATCGTATGTATGAAGTCCTACCGTATATTTTTTTTAGCAGTGCTTCACTAGCCCATTTTAACATACTTGGTCAATAACTGGATCTACAGACAACTGATGCATAGCACACCTGTTAATAAGTGCCTTGTTTGGTAATATTTGCTCTAGACACGATGTCCCACGCACAAGGAAGCTAAGCATAGGAGCATTTTCTACATCATAAATGAGCGGCAAAACACTGGCAGGAAATGACACTGTTATATCACCGGTAACTTTCACCATACATCTGAAAACAAACAAGAAAATTCAGAGTTGTACTAATTTTGCTACTCTTTTTCCCCAAGAGTGCTCAACTTGTTAACTAAAGATAAATTAATTTTTTGTAAAAAAACTAATCTACATTGGTTCAATTTGCAACCTGGATCATTAGTACAAAATAGAAAACAATATAAAAATGAAGTGAAAAAAAAACAAGTCCCTTACTTGCTCTGATCACTCCCCCTAAAAAATGCATTGACAGACTCAATAAAGGCAACAGCAATTGGAAGACCATCATCCTTTCTGCCCAGGACAGTACCAGCTGCCCCTTTAGCAAACACCACGCTCGACATGGTGGGAAGTCCTCCTACAGTTTTCGATCGCACCAGACCTGTCACATTTTCTTGTGAGCCTCCAAGAGCTGACGTAGTTGATGCCCTCGCAAGCGTCTGTGCACCAGTACTTGGTGTTGAGCCCATATAACTAACCACAGGTGGTTTAGTTACAGAACTGTTTTCATTTGATGGTGAATTACTTGGTGAATCTGATGTTTCTGTATTGCTAGTTGTTGGTGTAAAGTCAGCTAAGCAGCTAAATAGTTCGGCTGAATATGATGTTGCTGATGATGATGTCGAAGGTGGTTTTGAGGGGTGGCCAGTAACAAACATTAGCGATCCAGAAGTGCGCGGTGGCTGAAAAAAGAAAAGAAATATCAACTACAGGAAAAATAGCAAAAATTATGTTTTTAGTGAAAAATGTTTACAAGGTGCTTGCTGCCCTTGCAATGACATCTGCAAAACGGTTAGATGCTCTAGTCTTCTCAGATAAGGATGATAAACTGTATGCCCTCTCTCTTGTATTTTCACTGTTATGGTTAGCAGAAGATGTTACAGAACCCACACACTTGTTGCAAAGAGTAGAACACGAAGTTCACAGTGTTGTGGTCTGGTCTTGTACTGTCACAGAGGCTGGGGTGGGAAATGCTTGGAGATATTAGCTATGATAAAGCTACTTTACAAATCCGAGGGTAAATAAAGGTGATGTTTGATGTTATGTCCAACAAGATTCAAATAAATTTACAGTCAAATCCAACAGTAACTTTCACCATACATCTGAAAAGAGCATGTAATAAAATTTGCAATTTAGTTTCATTGTTTTGATGTAGGATGTTCCACAAGGATAAAGTCTGACGTAAGAGTATAATATTTGAAACAAGACTGAATAGGCCATATTCGTATTCTCGGTATTGGACTGGAACTAGCTTGCAATGGAGGCTTATGCGGGTTAATCTTTTCACATGCAAATCACACGAAGCTCTTTTTAATGATATTCCCCTGCATTAGCCTCCATTGCAAGCTAGATCCAGTCCAATACCGAGAATACGAATATGACCTATTTTACTACTGAATGCTAATTGAATCAATGTCTGGCTTCAAATAACAGTTTCCTCTGAAGGTAACTAATATAACCCAAAGCTTATTAACTTGCCCATAGTCATATGGTTTCTAATCTCCCAATCTATTTCTTAAGAAAAAAAACTTTTTGTAACTTTCTGCTTGCGGATCTGTCTACCTGTGGTCTTGGTCTTGGCAAAGCACCACTAACAGATGCAGAACGGGGAATCTCTGATCCTGGTGGTGGTTTGAGGAGTAGTAAAGAGTTATTGCTGTCACTTGCTGATGCTTGGAACGTGATTCCTGTTTCACTGGTTGTTGTCTCGGGCGCTGTCAAGAAACATTTCACTTGATCATGATTTACTTTAAAAAACCTTTTACCAGCAAAATCAGAATAAACATCCTATCAGTTATTGTTTTAATTTGCATCTGTTGTCTTGGAAGAGTTAAGTTTCAAGTGATGGATTATTTGAGATGACCACATCTAATAGCCTGTTGCCTATTTCAAATGACTAAAATGGTAAAGCGATAGACAAATGAAATTAAATTGGTTGCAGGTAACTGTAAACATGGCAATTATCGAATTGGGTATCAAATGTTGCAAGAACAACAGATAGCTTTTGTACATGTGACAGTTTAATTAAAAATGTAGTCCCTATTACAACATGCAACCGTAATTTATAAAATCATTTACACCACAAATTTTTAAATAATTAAAATCAAGAACATACCTCCAGCTGATGGGAAGTCACCTACAAACGTAGCAGCAGCAGTTGCTCCTTTCTTAGCAGGTAAGGGAGGAGGAGATTCTGACGGCTCATCACGCAGTGTACTTCCCTTTTTAGCTGGCAAAACTGGTGGAATATCCCAATACTCTGCTTCTGTAATTTCATTGGAATCTAATGCGTAAACATGATCATACAGGAAATTACGATTTTAAAGACTTGACTGACATGACAGCAGAAGATTCAGGCTGGCAGTTAACTCCTGGTCATAGCATTGAGTGTACATTCATGTATTTCTACTCCCCCCTGGATGGGATGCAAGTTCACCATGGGGCTACCCCCTCCCCCAGCATTAATTTCCCAGTGCCCATTAGTACAACACAATGAACTGAAGACAAGATATGCTAATGACATTCAGGAGTTTCAGTGAGACCTGTTGTTACAAAGCTGGTGGGTTCTACAGAAAAGTCAGGGCCTTTTCGCTGAAGCATCTACTTTGACTGACCAGGCCAATAAAGGAATGGCAGTCTCTAACTTGTAGAATAAAAAAAAAGAAATGATTTATTCATCCCTAGACCTGGATGTGATATCTGTTCTTTTATTCCCCCAAGCCTCAGAACCAAGTTAGAATTTTAATGTATTGGAGTTGGCCTATTATACTGCAAAAATTAATACTTTTTGGGTTTTTATAAGAAACAAAAATATCACAA
This sequence comes from Meandrina meandrites, assembly GCA_963693305.1. Classification (NCBI taxonomy): domain Eukaryota; kingdom Metazoa; phylum Cnidaria; class Anthozoa; order Scleractinia; family Meandrinidae; genus Meandrina; species Meandrina meandrites. Next base: position 23,162,729 of record OY855916.1, on the reverse strand, counting down.
GTAAATACCTAAACTTGAAGAAGAAGGCAAAACTGGGGCTGATGATCTCAAATCTCCAGAGCTTTGTGTCTTAAGATCAGCATCAGCAATGCTTGATGCACCACTATTTTGTGACAGCTGAAGGGAATTTCGCTGCGATCCAGATGCCATTGAATCAGTGCTGGAAGCAAAGCTTGTTTGACTGAAATCTATATCTAGCAAATCATCACTTGAACGCGACCTACAAAAAACAACAGCACAAATTAACTTGCGATATAGAACTGTGATTGAGAAACTGCAAGTATTTTATAATGATATCAACCACACTATCTAGAACAAAGAAATCATCAACTGTCTTGATTTGTCACTAAATTCTCAGAACTAAACCAGTAACAACATCAGAAGAAATTTCTGGAGAATTCATATTTCAAGCTTATGAATGTACTGTAAGAGTGTAAAGGGACACTCTCATGCCTGAAATATCATATTTTTACAAGAATGGCCTGTAGCTTGCTATACAGTAATTGAGCCTTATTGTCTTGCAATAGGAAGAAAAAAATGCCAAAAGTGGTAAAAGCAAAGAAATATCAACTATAGGAAAAAGTGACTAATAAAAGGTTCAAAGTTTCACCACAATGGCAGCTTTGATTTCTGGACATCCTGTCCAAAAATCAACTGCAATCCACTTCCATCCCTGCAATCCTGTACCTCTTCCTCAAAATAATTGTTCTATCTTGTTTTGTGGGATCTTTTTATCAAATTTATTCAAATATTTGGTGGCATTTGGCAATATACAAGGGAAATTGGAAATAGCAATTTCTATGATCAGCCGTGATAGTGTCCCTTTAACCCTCCACCAACAGTACTATAAATGAAATGCCACATCAAACCAGCTTACCTCATGACAATAAGTGGAATTCAAAGGATAATTTTTAAAAACATTAAATAATAAAAGTATTTTGTTTTTGTAAAATAATCCAACTTGAGATCAAAACCTACTATTTATGAAATTTATCACTTAAACCTACTCGGCTATACATTTCTCTCTAGTAATAATCCTTTCATTACAACTTCAATAGGCAAGGGAACATTCTGTATAAATATAATTGTGTATACAATAGTACTTAGAGGGTCGTACAGGGGTATTCTCGTGATGCGTGATTAGCTGATTTTATTTTCCGTGAAACGTGAATTTAATAAATTTATTATTCGTGACCCGTGACCGGAAGGTTTTGCGTGACACATGAAGAGCTTGAATTAATAACCGATATTCGTGATTTCACCACTTTATTGACTTTATTTTGCGTGATTTTGAGACACGAGACCTCAAATGTGACCTCTGTATAATTATCGTAACGTCAAACACTCTTTGTAGAGTAAGAACAGGATAAAAGAGTATGTTTCTTTCTTATTTTTGTAATTTCTTAATCAATTTTGATTTCTTCAAACACTATTTGTATCGTAAGAAACAGGATAAAAGAGTACTTATTTTCATGATTCGGGAACTGAATGAAATTTCAATATCCGTGATTCGTTATTTTTTTCGTCCGTGAATCGTTCCAGAGACCCCCCCTGTACGACCCTCTACTTACAGTTTGATAGTTGATGAATGGCTTGCAGACTTTGATCTGCTCCTCAAACCTTCACCTGGAAATACAAAATGTATATATTTAACTCAGAAATTCAGCAAGCTATTTCCAATATTAAAGACAACAAAGTTAAACTAAACCTTCTTAACTTACCAGAAGAGGAACTTAGATTTTTTCTCTGAAGGAAAGCAAAAGAAAAAAAATCATTCAAATTTAAGTTATTATAACTTAGCATATTATTAAGCTTTATGCATGATTGACTTGAATGCAACTTGTTATTTTGTATCTTGTACTTTTTATAGACACCTGCCCTTTTGATGTCTTGACATCATGTTAACGGGAAGGAGGACAAGGAAGGGCGAAATTGTTTTGTCATAAATAACTGCAAGGCTCGTTAGACACTCAAAAACTAACAACTAACCATTGTGGATGGCGAGGAAAGACTGAGTGTTCCAGTAATTTTCTTTATTTCATCTACTGAAGCTGTTTGTGGAACTTTATCAGCTTCCACTGGGTTTATAACAACTTGCAGTCGCCGTGGCTCATCTTAAAAGAAAAGATCATCATTTAGTTAGAAATAATCTTGCAAATATGACCTTAATTAAACAAACAAAAGTGAACATCTCATGTCATTAAGCAGGTAGTTAGTGATTTACTGAACACACTCTTTTAACAAAAGATTTCCTTTTGTGTCATGATTTTCTCTGCAAATATCAGTCATTTTAAGTTTGGAGCTAGACTATACCTTAAATATTTGATATTTCCAATTAAAGCTCTTTCCTTTTAAATAAGTGTTCCTTAACACATTGGTACTTGTTAGCTATAATCAAGTCACTTACCATCTTCTGAATCTGAATCTGATGAAGAACTGTTTCCCCCTGACTTGGTGCCTAATTCATTGTTAAGGAAAAATCACCCTCAGATGGAACAACTCATTAAGTAAAACTCAAAACCAAAAACTATGACTGCAGCCATTTCCCACAAAAAACTGTGATAATCCATAGAAAAAGTGGTCTATTAATCGGTATTGTATCCCATTTGTTATTAGCTTACTAATTTTTGGTAGCTAACTTGGTCCAACTAGGAGGGTAGCAAGTGGGGGGGGGGGGGGGGGGGGGGAAGTTGTGATCCTGTTTCACACACAAATGTTAACCAAATTCATGTGTCACCTACACTTGAAATAGCAGAATTGCAATTCTTTGGGTGTTATAAATGAAACAATTATTCCACTTGCGCTTGTTAAATATGAGATGGTTGTGGCCAACGCATATCCAACAAATGCTCATGGAATAATAATAATTATTGTCAACTACAGCTACCTGCACAGTAAGTCTCTTACAGTATTATAATCGGAATACGAGTTTTGTTAGGATTTTAAAAACTCAGTAAATAAGGATACTTTCTGAATCAGGTGGTCTTATTCTGTAGCCTTCTTCATCTACTTCAAATGATGATGACTGAAAAACAAAATCAAAGCACAAGGCAATGCACAAACATGATGGTTTACAACTTTACACACAAAACAGAGTCAAACATAGAATCAAAACAGAATAAAGAGAATGATTGATCAAAAGTTGGTGTCCTTATCCACCACCAAATCCTCAGAACTTGCATTAAAAGAAATGTACAATAACTAGTAAGGAGAATTAAGGTTTTGATACTAATGTTAGTACTTACTGCATCTCCTCCTTCACTTGATGGTGAGTCACTGATGAAAACAACAAACGTTTTGTCAGAAGATTTTAAAATCAATACTCTATACAGTGGCATTAAAATTTCAAAGGAAAGGACTAAATTGTTCCTTGAACAAGAGAACTTACACTGGACCATTTTGAGCTTTTTCCTTCTTAGGTTTCTTCTTCTTTTTCTTCTTTTCTATTCTCTTCAATGTAATTGGAAACCCTGCAATAAATACAATACTACGTTTACGTATCACCATGCTAAAAGCTACCTGAAAATAAAACATATTTTAACACTCCATCACTGCACAGGGGTTAGCATAACAGGCTTAAACTCAATCTGGAGATCAGGAGTTTCAACAGCCTGACCAGATCACTGTGTTCAGTTCTTGGGCAATACATTTTAAAAGTAATAATTGCTATTACTTTCAAAGTGGCACACTCCAAGAAATGCCGATTTTCAAACTATCTTTGCCACAACTATTAATTTTTTCTGTTCTTCCTCCACATTCATGGACAATCATGCAAACCTCCCTGATTAAGTATGGAGTGCATACATGCAGGCTTGCATCTGTGCCTGCATCCATGCAACGTGTGACGGTGTATGCACAGTTGTAATTATATGCAGAGTTCGCCAGTGGTAAGATGCAACACGTTGTTAACTTCAGGATGGAGCTCCAGTCTCAAGTATTGTGTTTTGTACATGTACCTTCCACACATACCCCCACTGAACATTAATTGTTGAGAGTCAAGAGAGATGTCATTTCCATTCTCTCCAAGCAGTATTGATACTTTGAGTATACTTTATCAGTGTGTAAATAAATACCTGAAGGGTGCTTGACAGAATTTAAGCTGGGCGAGTGGTTATTTGTTAAAGCACCTTCAGCTTGACCTGTATACTCTTCAAATGTAATGACATCTGTAGACAACAAAAAATACACCATCATAATTTATTATGTTATGGAAGATGAGTGAAGTATGTGTATTGTGAACAACATCATATTATTGTGTAATACCTGGAATGGCTTTGCCAGTGCCCTTGCTCCTTACAAACTGGTCCAACAAATGATGCACTGTCAGTGCTTTCACCTGTCCTAGAAACTCCTTGTAAACCTACGGTACAGAGCAGATAGAGGTTAAACTATAGACCTTTTGTCACTAACTGAACCCATTTGAGAACACAATGTAACCCCATCTTACACCATCCCCCTCTCCTAATATACTATAGCTACTTTTTGGCCTGACAAAAGGCCAAGTCTGCAACAGGTCATACAGTCTGACCCTATCCTGGTTCCTGTAACATTAAATACTAAAAGTATTTCTACCCCCGTCTGGGTGGGATATTATCCCAGGGCTCCTACAGTTTTAAATTTGCCTGTACCCATTTACACATCATAATAATTTGTCCAGAGAGATACAACAGTGACCCCACCTAGAGCTGAAACCCTGACCACTTGATCCGGAGTCTAGCATTCTAACCATTAAGATACCCACCTCCTCACTCTCTTGGAGTTTTCATTATTTATTCTGTTAATTTGTTTACCAGATGACTATGGTACTTTCATGCCTGATAAAACAAATGGACAAAAGCAAACACAGCATACCTGCTCTACAAGAACTTGGCCTGACTTCTGAGACTCAATATACTGTTCAAGGTAGCCAATTATTACCTTCAAATGTTCTTCATCGATCTTCTGGAATTTCTGTAGAACACACCATTGAGAACTGCTAATTAACATTTGACCTGGCCCCAATACATCAATTCATTATCAATTCATACAGGCAGATTGTAAAAGTAAAGAATACCATCAGCTAGTTGATGCTGTTTTAACTGCAAATATAAATTCTTAATAAAAACAACAAACCTTGGATGTGTCAACCATTTTGTCGTGAAAGTCGTTTCTGATAATTTCCCTCTTTTCGACAAGATGTTTATAATCTTCAGCTGAACAAACACATAGTAAGAGCACAACCATTAGAAAGGCATTAATATTTCGTCAACAAAGACTTAAAAAGTCAAATTAATCAAGAAGTGTGCTCTAGTACCTGCTTTCTTCATTTTAGTTTCAGCCTGTGAAATTATAATGAAAAAAGGTAGCCATATTAGTTAAATCATTAAATGGATAAAATCTAAAAACAAATTAATAAAAGAAACAGCACTTGCATAATGATAGTTATACCAATTATTAAAAAATGAACATTTTAATTGGCTAAATGACATTTTACAAAATAATAAAAAAAGCACACAACACCACATGAAACTAATGCTCAATAGTTCTCATTTGCATGATAACATGAAAGGGGTTTTTCTAAAAAATAATTATTCACAATTAGTACCAAGTTAATGACTTGAAGATTGACCAAAGAGATTAAAGAGCAAATTGTAACAAATATGTTTTCAACAAAATTTGACAAAAAAATATGATAGGAATGCCAGAGCTAAGAGAACTTGCACATAATGAACTTATTCAAGCAGTTTAACCTCTGTAAAACTTGTTAGAACAGGATTTTAATCCATGTAAAATTCCTGATCTGTACTACTGACCTTCTCAATTTCTTTGGCACTAGATCCATCCTTCCTGAACTTATCAAGTTCTTGACATCTTGCATAGTAAGTCTCCTTTGACTTTATGCAAAGAAAAAAGGAATTAACTTTCAAACCAGGTTTTTTTGGGGCTGCATATTAGACCAGATTGTCCTTTATGCTTTGGTTAGTTGTGGAATGTGGAGTGCAGTCAAACACTATGTTATATGGACACCATCAGAACCATGAAAAGTGTTTGTTTCACTTATTGGTGTCTGTTTTAACTGAGTTAATGTAAGGTAAAATATCTGGGCCAAGGACCAAAACCACTGTCCAAAATAACGATACAGTCAAACCACTTAAAGGGGCAGGCAAGAGTTTCCATATTAAGGATGTGTCTCTATAACAGAGATAGAGTTAATATGAATTTTGATCTCTTTTGGACCAAGTAATAGGGAGGTATTCATATTATAGAGGTGACTGCAAGGAGAGGCATCTATGCCTGGGAGAACATATCAACAGAAGGGATGTCCTTTTACCAGAGCCATGTGCCTATCTGCAGTTGTGTTATAAGTAGGATTCTATCATATCATCATAGACACTTTCATTACCTTGACCAGGTTAGCTGTCATTGTCTGTATGGTCTGCACTATATCTGCTGTGCTGCCAAACTCTTCTTTGGCCTAAAAAAATAACATATGGAAACGTTTACAATCAATTTATTTATTATTCTAAAGTACAAAAAATAGTCTTCATCTTGATTAAAAACGTGCCATGACAATTACATTCAAAGTATTCGCTGATTGCAAAGTTTATATCCTTGAAATGACAGGTTTGCACAATGTATACCTGTTTGTGTCTTTCTTTCTGTTTGTCGCCATATTCCTTCAGTTCCTTGATAAGATCTTGAAATCTCCCAACAACTTGCATATGTGCATTTGCAAGTTTCTCAGTTGCAACACGCAAAACACCCCAGAGTGGCTCAAATGTGCTGTAAAATTGGTTAAATGCAGAGGTTAATACAAAATATGAATACAAAAAATCTTATATTTTTACCACCATCATACTCGTGACAATTCTGGACTAGTTTATATGCTGACAAAGTTACCAGTCTAGTGATTGATTCACACCTGTCCAATTATGTCTATCCCTGATATCATGATCATGGTAAATGCAAGCTGTATATTTACAAAGCTTGTAGCGAATCAGTGTCTATTATATTTGACAGAATGAATGATTTGAAATTATTTTGCATAGTGAAGAGAAACAGACAATGATACAATTAGTTCTCATTCTGAACCCAACAATATAATTTTAACCACTGGCAGTGTCTATTTATTAGGGCAAAAAAGTATATAAGATATATCTTGGTTCAACTTGCTTTGAACCTTAATCTGTAATTGTAATATTTCAAAGCTTCTCTGCAATAATCAAAAGTATAAATTAAAAATATTAAGGACAGCAAAATGGAAAAAAAATCACCTGCTTAATGAGTAGCATGAATTTGGTTAAATGTACATTAGGGGTTTGTTCTTAAGTACTTTTGTTTGGATAAATAATTTTGTATAAAAACATGATCTTATTCTTGTTTTTCTTGCAAACCAATTATATTTTATAGAAGAGTAAATTCTTCTTTCTGTTTGATTTGGAAACATTACTAACTAAAGAAAAACCTCAAGATTTTATCCCCCATCATTTTGGAGCTATCATCCTATTTACTGGCAGCTTTCTCTCCTCATACTAAAGCAGTCAAACTTGTACAAACGGTCTGAAAATAATAAATTTGCCCAGTTCTAACAATGATTAAAAACACTTTTTGAACTTGCATAATTGTATTTAAATATGCTATTTGCACTTTAATTGGTAAAAATTGAAGGACGAAAAATAAAAAATGATGCATTTTTTTCATGAGAAGGAAAAAAAAATTGGTCATTTACCAAAGTCATTTTACAAATGTAACAAAAATATACTCTGGATGCAGAATCTTTTTTGGTAATCTGTGGCCTGTAGCTTGATTGTTGGTATGTTGCTTTGTTATTTTATTTTCTATGGATAAAAATATTCATTATTCATTGCTAGTTAAGTATTATGGAAGAACAGTGCCGGAAGAGGTAATGCATTACAAGGGATGTTGTGTTGTGCACTTGTGTAGCACTCACAGTGTCCATAAATATACCGCTCTGATTGTTGAAAGGGTGGATAATGCTATCCACTAGATAAATCAGGGGATGGTAAAGGGTATTTTTGTGACCAATGATCCGCCCTTTTTATTTTCCATGAAATGTGAAATGTCTATTTTTTTCTCGAGAATCGCAATTTCCATAGTCACCATGAACCATGATTTTCCAAACCATTCTCTTTTATTTTCCTTGAAGCATGAAGTGCCAATGTTATGTTTTTCGTGAATTGTGCAAGGGCTGTTTTATTTTCCATGAAACGTGATCTATACCCCCCTTTACCACCTTCAAATCAGTATCCATTGGAAAAGAACTTACCAAACATACTATGCTATCCACTGGATAGTGATTTATATGGTGGATAGTGCTATCCACCATTTGAGCAATGGGACCAGTTTAGTTATTATCCAGTGGATACTTTAGTTGGGTTTGTTAATAGCTATCCAGTGGATAGAGTTATTCGCCCTACCAAGCTCTAGACTGTAAATGAATAATGGTACTGTACATTGTTGGATAAACCTGACAAAAAGCTGGGGTTGATAGGCAGTCGGCAAGCATCCCATTTAGGACCCAGTTGTACAGAGGGTGGTTAACACCATTTCACCAAATTAATCACCATCCAGTGAATAAGTGTTGATAAAATATATTACACTATCCGCCGGATAGTCATCTATCTGGAGGATAGCGTTATCCATCCTTTAAATAATCTCCTGTCCCCAGTTGTTGGAAGGGTAGATAACACTATCCACTGGATAAGTCACTATTTACTGGATAGCATAGTATGTTCTGTCAACACTTATTCACTGGATAGTGATTTATCGGGTGGATAGCATTATCCACCCTTAAATTAACCAAGGCCAGGGCCATGAGGAGAGACATTCTGTCTGACAGCCTGATCCATTAAGCTCAGAAATAGATTATACTTTGTATTATTCAACTGGATAATTATTTCTTCACCTGTGTCTATTATTTGACATATCTTGCAGATATGGTATGCCCACAACAGGACCACAAAGGAAACTAATTAACAATTAGATTATTCGCTCTCAATTTCTATGAGGTGATAGTTGATGAGGCCGCAGGCCGAATCAACTATCACCTCATAGAAATTGAGAGCGAATAATCTAATTGTTTTAGTAGAATTCTGACTGAAATAAACGCAAATAATGGTTTCTAATTATTTTCCTACGCATTATCGAACTTAACGTTTTAACAAAATCGCACGCATTGAACTGTCCTTGGTAAATTTGCAGTTGTTTACGCGCGTGCACCCGTTTTTCAATAATTTCAAGCTTTTAAAGTCAAGAAACCGCTAATGTCCTTCTTTTAGTCTTCTCGGGAATTTTATTATCCATTTACATTTAAACTTCCTTCCAAAACTTCGGAAAAACGATAAAAACGTCGCATTTTGTGGACGACCTTCGGCAACTGCACACTAATGGCTGATAGTGTTCAATAGCTCAGCCAATCACATTGCAGCATTTGCATTAGTGTACTAGTAGAATTCTACTAATAGATGTAAGGAGAGCATGTTGGATATTTAATGAAGCTGACTGCAGGTCTAGCCCTGTTCAGACCAAGTTATATAAATGCATAAATTTATGGATTTCTAATCTCATTGTTTTGTAGACCATTATGTAAGTGTGTTAAAACTTTAAATTATTAACACCACTTTGTAGAATTTGGAAAATAATAGAAGACATTACAGATATAAACTTTCTACAAAAACATAGCAAATGGAATGTCTACTGCAAAAAATAACAATTTGTTGTTATGATAACGTCCACAACATTGTTTTGATATTGCGACCAAAAAGTAACATTGACACAAGCTCTACAATTTGAAATTTAATCAGAAGTTTTTGACTTCGTATGAGGTGAAAAATATCGTATTTTATTTAACACTGGATTTCCCAGTGGGAGTCTTGAAATGCAACTGGGTTATTAAAACCGTGAAATAGCAAAACATAGCTACTCAATCAAAACAGTTTTGGAATTTAAACCTTTTGCCAACGATAAGACTGGGCAAAGTTAATTCATGACCATACCACAAAGTATATAGTCCGACCAAATATTAAACAATATCATCACTGGAAAATAGTAACGTTCTTGAATTTGGGTTAAAATCCGCAGCTAAAGTGAACAAAGTACACAAATAAAAACCCACATCCGCGCAAAATTAATGACCGTGGAGAATAAATTCTCACGTCGCACGAAGTTTCGTTGTGGTTATTTTGACAAATATTCAAATTTAATTTATTTCTGGTTTCTATAATGATACAATCTCCGAAGTTAGTAAGAAATTTGAACTTAAAATGGTTTTCCTTTCAAAAAAGTTTCAAGAACGGGGAAGTTAATACTTGTATGACAATTCGTAAGCGAGGGCAATAAGCTTACATCGCAAAGAATTCAAAGCTTCCAAAAGCTTTAAAGGACCATAATTTTAACCACAGAAATTTTAACATAATAGGTACAAAATTAACAAGGACAACCTCCACTAGCTTACCCTAGCTGTGTGACAGGAGTTGCAGATTTCGCTAATTTGAGAAGTGATTTCGCGTAAACTTCCTCTACGGCAGATCTGAAATCGAAGGTTCAACACAAAACACATCAGTGAACCGCAGTATACTCGCCAACGAAAGTTTATTTAGTCAAATATTTCCCTTACCTTTCACGTACAAATTCGACAAGCTTACAGCTTGCGTTGTTGCCATATTTCATGTTATGATAAAGCACGTCGAATCCGGCATTTTTCTCCCCCTAGGAGCCGTAAAAGAAGAAAGAAATTATTGTAGCATACCACTCCGGATGTCAAGCAGCTACATGGATGATGCTCTGGAAAAAACAGGTTTTAAATGATAAACACACCCAGAAATGGTCCTCGAAAAGCACCATTTTCTATCTCAAGTCCACAATCAGGTTGCCAATCCTTAGATATATCATTAGGTTTGGAAAAAGTGTCTAATGAACGTCAACATGGCAGCTTGGCGGCGGAACGGAAGCCTTTAACGACAAACAGTAGCGGACTAGCTCTCTCGCGGCCGCGGCTGGCGGCATTGAACCTGGGACGAGGTCATTTTGAAAGGGTTTTATATAAAATTTTGAAAACTTTCTGAAAAATATTTATGAAAAACTCCTTAGTGTTTACATGGAACAATTAACAGATATTTAAGTTATTTCTATGACCGTTTCCGCTGAAGATAAAAATAAACGTCAAAACGATATAACATAAATAAAAAAAACGAAATATGAAATAAATCATTTAGCTATATCTTGAATTGTCAGTGTTGTTTTCAAAAACAGGCTCTTGGGAATTGCTTTAAACTTTTAAAAGTGCAGGTAAACGCAGTTTTCTAATAAATCTTAGTTTTGTTAAGCCATAAGTTTCTTTTTAAAAAAAGACCAAATGCTAATGGAGAAAACTAATCAAAAATTAATTTGAGCTTACCTGAGATATTTTATCACATAAGTTTACTTTGCTTTTTTGCGGCCTCGTGACTATAAATTCGGGACGGCTCGTTTGCGTCTTTGGTTTTCCAACTCGTGAAAAAAGATCGCTTAGTGATAAACTAAGTCGTTCTCTGCTTCCTTCCTTTCTGTTAGTCGAGTTGTTTTTGCTGTCGCAGGTCTCTGGTCTCACTTGTAATTCATCATCTGACAGAGTGCTCAAGCTACCAGAAGAATCGCCTTTCCCCACAACGAAGGATGGACGAGTCTCCGACTCTTTCGGCGAAAAAACTCTCGTTTCATCATCTTCGCTATCCCTCAGAAGCTCTTTATCCTCGCCAAAGAGGTTGTATGTTCCATGACCAGTAAACAAGGAAGCGAGTGAGTCTCTACGTTTCATCATCTGCTTCTAAACCTGTCATCTCAAAAGTTTTCTGGAAACTTTTTCTTCAACTTTTTCGCCGTTTTTAGAAATATCCCATCCTATAGATGTCTCTCAGTTACTGGCTCAGTTTCAAGTCAGTTATACTACTGTATCAAAAGTGCAAGTCCTTATCTGTTTTTCACTTTGAGGTGTAGTTTGTGTAACGGTAATCTTGGTCCCTTCATTTTGAGTTCAATCTGTTTTGTGATGACTTTTCGTAGATCTTCGTACTTTTTACTTTGTGTCCTTTGTGGCAGCCTGTTCGAAGTTCCAATGATCCCGTATGTTGTGACCTTGTTTGGATATTTTGCAGTTGAGGTGAGGTATAAAGTACGGTTTGGACTGCTGTATTTTCTATGGTTTACGAGAAACCGAAAACAAAAACAATTGTTACATGGCTGAACAGGCTCGCCTTTTTTAGAACTTGAGAAATTGCTGCAGTGAAGCTCAGGATTCCAGCAAAGTGCAAAGTCTTACTTGATTTGTATGAATTACATCGCGCAGGACTGGATCGAGTTATAATTTTTAGCAATATGACAAAAACCCAGATTTAAAATGGAATACCAAACAGAAGCTTAAAACATATCTAAATTACAGGAAACTTTATGATAATGGTTTGTAGAACACTACTCGACAAATGACAGGAACCCATTAGGAAGTATTTCAACGATAACGAGGATATTGGAACAAATAAACCTAAAATATAAACTGAACGTGACGGAATTCGTAAATTCCTCGTATCATTTCTTGTGAGAATTATTGTAACTATATTTATATAATTCTAGCTTTTGATTGCATTTAAAAATTTTGCCGAACTTTCGGAGCTCTCCGAGACATTCTGTCGAGTAATCTCCTTATCCTCCGGCTCAGGAAAACTGAGAAATGAAGCGGGAAGTACATACCAGCCGTTCTTCATAAATTAATGCGCGCGTTTTTCCGCTTTTGACGTACGTACGTGCATGCGCCTAGCTCGAGGGTCGCGTCGGTGAAGGCCAACCGCAAGTCATAGTCAGTCGTATTTTAATGATACGTTCACGCTCCACTAGTTACACAAACACGCTGAATACTTAAAATGGTGCGGATAAACCCATACATAGCTTATTTCATCGTATGCCAGTGGTTGTTCTTGAGATATAGCGAAGGTAAGTGCGTGTTAGACAAGTCATAGCACCATCGCTGAGGACATGTTATAATTCGACGCATTTCACGAAATCTATAGTCTGATAGTGCTTATGCAGCTGACTGCATGCTAGTCTGGCTATTCGGTGACGTGTCAAAACCAACAGAAACCTTACATAAACTTCAGCCTTGTTGATAAGCAGCAGTTAACTTGCTATCAAGTATTATTATTTTACTGTTTAGCTGTAAATACGATATTAGCTTTGTTCTTTATGCATTCGTGACTTGCTCGTTATGATGGCAGCTGTTTCGCCAATATCACGAAGAGGGAAAATATCCGATTTAAAATGAACGTGATTTTACAGTTGGCAAACCGTAAGTCCGTTTAAAAACAAATTTAAATACAAGAATACTGATCAAGTTGTTAGTTATTTCCGTACTAATTCGAGAATTAGATAAGATTATAAATATCTCAATTTATCGTCCGTAGCAACGATGTTCTGCGTTAGAATATTGGTAAACCATTAGTCACTGACGCCGATACTGCATTATGATTGCGACTGCTTTTGAAAAACACGTTCCTTTCGTTCCTTTGTGCCAAAGTCTTCAGGGAAGCATGCTGGCTTTATGTCACGTTGAAGACAAAAGTCACGCGATGTTTTAAAATGCAAGAAAACTCAGAAAACACAATAGATCTTTTCAAGGCTTTTCCACCATGTTGCCGGAGGTGAAAATATGGCGCGAAATACAGTGTTTACAGATCTTGGCATGGGAAAAGACTGGAATACGATGTCAACTTATTTCAGTAAAATTTGAATTCTCTAATATCGAGTAATGATTTAATATAGCCTCCTGCGCGGACACTCTTGTGTCACGCTTACATGCAAGTGTCACGCGTTCCTCCCCCAGCTGAGTCTGCGCAGAAGGTTAATGATTTTGATATCAAGAGATATGCATTTAAAGTCGCGCCGTTCGTATATTTGTATAAAAACCCTGTCTCAACTGGCGGGAATTTTAGAAATAAATCTGTCCTTGTGTTGATTTTGGTTAAATACTGATCAACTCCACTGTGCAAAATAAATTAATAAACCTTAGTATAAAGCTACTTGTAACAAAAAAATGATTACAGTTTGTTTATTACCTCAGAGCGACATCGAACCTAAACAACTTTTAATTCAGTTTCCCCTATCCTTTTCTACACTTCAACGCGTGAAATTCCTACGTTTTTATACAACTTTAGGCTTCAGTTGGAAAAATAGGGAGTACCCCCTCCTCCCTTGAAAACCGCAAGTCACGTTTTGTTGCCAAATTTGGTTAGGATTTATAAGAAAATAATGCACGCTTGAGGTCTAGAAAAGCTGCTAGTGGATGCCCGAACCGTTAGGCGAGGGCATTCAGCTGCTTTTATAGACCTCAAAAGTGCATTATTTTCTTATAGGACATAGGAAAGCCATCTTCTAGTGGGTTTAGAATATAGCATAGAAATGCAAATAACACTTTTGCGCGCGCGGGGCGCGTGCTGATCTGAATGAACAAACGCTACGCCAAGAAACCTGACGACAGCAATCAAATCCATTTTAACGCTGTTTCAAGATTGATCAACGTGGCTGATTGGCTCAGCCTTGACAAGTTGACAACTGCTTTGACTCACAAAAGTGAACTTGTTGCCGCCATGTTTTTGAATTCGTAACAATGCCCGCTAGAATTCCATTGCGTGTATACAGCGGCTATATTCTAAAATAATTTAGATAAAAGGCTTGTTGGAATACTGAATACTTTCTATAGTGAGAGTTTATAAGGAATTTCTGAATTTTTGTACTCTCCAAGTGAACATTTCTGCATTTACTTCGAAACCTTCACGCACGCATTGAAGCACGCTGTTTTAGTTGGATATCATAAAATCAATGGAAGGCTTACTTTTAAAAAAGATTGTCATTTTCCTTCTTTATCGTAGCCGTAACACTGACGTGGCCTGCTGGAACATATGGTTTACCCAAACCAAAAGTTGGTTGTCCTTTGTCAATAAATTCAGAATGGAAAACAGGATGGCGATTTGAAGATACTGAAGATAGGAAGCCAGCCAATATCAAATCTCCAAGTTTTCATCTAGATACGATAGTAGGCGCAGATATTAACAGGACTTTCTGTATTAAAACCAAGGACATAAAAAAGTCAACTGCCGAGTGGCCAAAAGGTAAGTAACAAACGTAAACCATTTTCACTGTAAGTAGGTATAGACCTAATATAATGACTCACTAGCACGCATGTGAGAGGCAAGATTTAGCCAAGGCAAAGGGTCGCACTACAGAAAAATGCAAAATAGATACGCGTCGCCAAAGGGGAGGTGGGTCGGTGTAGCAAAACCATGCAATGAGGTGAGATTCTTTACCCCCAATCTCTGTCCTTGTCAACTCATTTCTGTGGAGTTATTTTAAAACGTTTTAGGAAAAACAAGATAGTGGTGGAGACGATAAGGTATGTCAACCCGTTAACTCTAAAGAGATAACATCAAACCTCTTCTTGCAGTCTGTTTTTCTCTCGAAATTCAGCAAGGGAGCGCGGGGCTTCGTCCACCCCCGCGAAGAAGGGAAAAGCCCTGGGGACGAAGTTTTTAAAGACACGCAAGAAGGGATTGGGGCGAGACAAGAGTTGACAAGATTGCGCCCCAAACTCCTTCTCGTATACCGCCTTTTCGCGTTCGCGTTTACGATAAAAAACCGCTCGGTGCTCGTCGGGCCCTGATAGAAATGACCGACTACAAGTTGTGCGAGTAGTCTATCAATGCTTTAATATAATCCATCAAATATTTTGCGCGCGCGCGATTGGTCTAAACACGTCACGTGATGCAGCCAAAACTAAAAAACAATATATTTGAAGGATAATAAACTCAATAGCATCCATTTGGCTTCAAAAATATGCACGGATATTTGTCCTCGAAGCTCACAGTTTTCTTCGAACTTCGCTCTCGGAAAACTGTTCGCTTCTCGGAACAAATAATTTCCACGGACAAATATCCGTGCATATTTTCGCGCCAAATGGAGGCTATTGTTTATATAGTCGTGGCGTACAAGTTACGAGAGTTTAGAAAATGATCACCAAACATAAATCGCCATTGGTACAGTAAGGAAGGCATGAGGCAAGTATTACAAGTAAGAATTTGTAAGTTGACTTCTTTGGTTACCTTATTCAGGCCAGTACTGTATCTACAAGAAAGGCGATTGTCCCAAAGGATTCCAAGAAGGTTATATACACTGGGATGATGAAAAAGATAAGAACATCAACGAGAAAGGAGGGACACTACCTGATGGCATATATAACAGCGACACTCTAATCTATTACTGCTGTAGGACGGATGGTGACAAATTTACACCTGTCTCCCTCCCCCTAATAAGCCCTTTTTATCTCAAGGCTAAAAACTCGTCCGAGTGTCAGCGAGTGAAAGGCGCGATCGCTACAGAGGAGTACATTCGATTTGACAATGAAGACACTGGGAACAAGGACAGACAGAATGGAAGTTATCCTTACGGAGCAGGAATTAGTAATCACAACATCTCTTACTGTTATTATGAGAGTAAGTTTTATTAACTTAATATTAAGTATACACTGTAGAAGTGCACACTTTCTGTCGCTCCACACTGATACGTGGCGCATTGTCCGATGCGATAAAAAAATGTTGGCATAAAGGACATAAAATCCTCCGGTTTAGGGAGGGAACAGCAAGTGACATAGAGACGTGGAGAGCGGAGATGTGTAGGCACTCTCTGCTTGAGAACTGCACATCACTATGGTAACGGAGATAAAAAAAAGCGACGAGGTGGCCTAGTTGCGAGATTTCCAGAACGCTAGACGAGGCACAGTTCACCGGTCAGAATCTCAAATTGGATTGCAAACGCTGCTACTAACAACCTTTGCAGCGCGCTAAATCTATGGACGTTGGTTTGACAGATACCTTCTATAGCTGCTACTGTAATCATCCAATCGAAATATAACGCAAACACGGGATACGGCATGTTTCTTAGCAACAGCTATTTATTTATTTATTTATTTATTTATTTATTTATTTATTTATTTATTTATTTATTTAACATTTCTTTATACACGGTTAAAAATCATCAGGTAATATACTATTATTTAAAGTTATACTAAAAATTAATACTTATAAACTACTAATAAACAATCCATGCTAAATACTAATTAATAAAAATTGAAGTACATGTAGTAAAAACTAATTTAAATATTAAACTAATCCTGTTTTCCATGAATGCCGTGTCTGACTTTGCTTTTAAATTGATTAAAGGATTTTATCATCCTGAGATTGCAGGGTAGGCTGTTCCAGAGAGTTGCACCACTGTAACTAAAGCTATTTTTCACTGTAACTAAAGCTATGACCAATCTGCGGGCACTGCTAATTTCGCGCACCTTGAGGCTCTTTCATCTAAGTATTTTAGAGGTTACTAAAGGGAATATCTTACAAAAGGGATGCAGTATCCCTTCTGTACGTATTTGAAAGGGGTACCATATAAAAGGGAAAGGGTCTGCACGTCGGAACGGAACCTCCCCGTATGAAATTTGTTGAATACCTCCAATCCCTGAGAAACCATCCTTATCTTATCTACTTCTTACATGAAGGTAAATGGGAGGATCATTTTCTTCTTTTCTGCGTTCTTAGGTTGCCTGTACACCTACAGTTTGGATAACAATGAAACTGTAAAAGAGTTCATCTCCCCGAAATTTTTCGATCAAGGATTACCGCATGCTCAGAAGTGCATGTGGCGATTTGTTGTTCCAGAGAAGAAGAAACTCCACATTGCTTTTCATGAAGCAAATCTTGAGGGGGATGATATCATTGCTATTCACAATGGGTGGAACAGTGAGGGAGCTTCTATTGGTGCCATTACCAATAAAAAGCCTCCTGAGGCTGGAGGCTATTCGTCACAGAACAATGTTGTTTCCTTGGAGTTCGAATCAAAATCTTCCAATCCTTCAAGAAAACGTTCAAAAGGATTCCGTGGAACCTTCAAAGTCACTGATAGTAAAGGTAAGAAAATTATAGAATGGTTTCCGTAGGCGAGTAATACCAAGTCTCTAGTCTATATTTGTGAGAGAACCGTCGGCTATTGTCAGATTGTTGATCAATTCTAATAAAGACACGGTGGTATTTAAAACCAGACAGACTAGAAGCTTGTGGGGCCGCGTATTCCCGATCGAATTGGAATTTGGAAGTGTTAGTTTTTATGGAGGGAGGAAAACCGGAGAACCCATAGAAAAACCCTCGGAGCAAGGACGAGAACCAACAACAAACTCAACCTACATATGACGCTGGATCCAGGAATCGAACCCGGGCCACATTGGTGGGAGGCGAGCGTTCTCACCACTGCGCCACTCCTGCTCCCCCTTTAATTTATTTAAGGAAGGTACTCCTTCAACGGACACTGTTAGAAACGCTGTGTCTGCTAACGTCACGGAGATTTAGCAGATTTTTCGTCTAAACTATTCTGAAATTAGTGGTTGGCAACTTAACCCATGAAAAACATTATTTTTAACATCTAAAGGAAGATATAACCTTACTTTGCGGAGAGAAGTCACGCCAGGACTATAAATAACAATTTTTGTAAACAACTTGAAAGGCTAAGCCTTAATTTTTCAAGTTGCAATCCGTTTCCATCCAAGCCATCTGCAGCCAAAGACGCTTGTAAACAGTTTCAGTGCTTTAAAATAGCGATTCTTTTTTTAAAATGGACCATAATTTTTAGGTTTCCTGCGACACAATTATATATTTTGGCAGTTCCAAAATCTGTTAAAATCCGTGACAAAGCCCCTTTAACAATCGCAATTAGTTAATGAATCATTCGAAATTAATGTTTCGCCTGCTGTGGCCTCGGTAAGCATTTCACTTTTCCCTTAACCCTTAAATCCCCAATATCCACTTACAAATACTCCTGACTGATCTCTATACATTTTCTTATGGTATTTGTTGGGAGAATTTGTTAAAAGATCAAAACAATTTCACTTTGGCGATCATTTTATTAATTCTCGCAATCTTTTCTTTTGATTCAGTGTTGATATCGTGAGGAGAAATTTTACGATGTATATATAGTTCCCAACTGTTCGATCAGCCTTGTTTTTCTTCGTTTACTATTTTGTTATAGTTGATTAGATCTTCTACATTTAGAGGATCCGGTACTTCTATTTCGTCACGGTGGTCCTTGCAAATTTAAATTCGTTGTAAAGGTGACTATTGCTCGTTCAATTTTTCGCCCTTTGCAAAGATCGTTTCTGCTAAATTTTTGATGAAAGCATTCAAAGAGTTTTTGAGGTTTATTGTCCAATCAGAAATCTGGAAATTGCAAGAGCCATCAGGAGTGTTACGTCATGTTGCTTAGCAACATCGTTGCTAAGCAACATGAGAGCATCAATTTTTAGACAGGATTTAAGGTTACTTGATCCCCAAATTGTTAGAGCAATCGAAATTTAGCTTTCACCCATCAAACACACCAACATGTTTCTAAGTTTCCCAATGATGATGATGATAATCTCGTGTTTCAGAGACGGGTCCTCAATGGCCAAAAGGCACATACGGTCTGCCCCGTCCCATGCTTGGCTGTCCTGTGTCGAACGCGCCTGTGTGGAAAACTGGTTGGAGATTTCAAGACACTGAAGACAGCAACCCCGACAACAAAAAATCTGAGAGCTTTCACATGGATACTGTTGTCATGAAAAATGACATGAACAAGAGTTTTTGCATCGCCACCGCACAGACTAAGGGAGCGGAGTGGCCGAAAGGTGAACTCATTAACTTACAGTTGTCGTAAACATAGGAAAAGTAAGGGTAGCATGTGTGACTTGAGCCGTTTCCTATTTTGTCATGCGAGCCGGGCGGGCGCTGCACGCAGTCTAAAACAACGGCGCTTTGGTTCAATTCTGAAGTCGTTTGAAATCTCTATTACATTTGTAGACCCGGCGAGGGTCACTGTTTTTTAGAACCTGTTCGTATTTGACAATACATTTTGAGCAGTGTTTTGCATACAGCTTGCACAAACAGAAAAATCAGGTAAGGACTGGGTCAAATAACTGCGTCATAGGTATCCCGGATGCGACTGAAATGCGCTGCATATGTGCTGGTACCTCAGTTTGATACGCGAATAACAACTGGAAACCTGTGGCTCCAAAACACACACAGCAAGGTTCCGTATACATCTGAGATGTCCGTCTACAGTTGCAGCGCATTACTTTAAGGCTTGTTTTCACTCGGCTGAGCACAAGCAGAATCACAAGATTAATATAGCCGTAGAGAGTAAGAAGAACGAGCAAACTCCTCCATCTTATGCTCTCCTCACTAGGAATATAATAATAATAATAATATCCATAGCTCATGGCGCTTTACAGTAAAAAATGTTATTAAAAATAAAATTTACATTAAAAATTTGACATCAGTGATAAAAAATTACTAACAAATGAAATAGCTAAGCTGTAAAAATGAAAGTAAAACTAGGAATCATAGGAATAAGAACTAATAAGCATATAGCCTGCGTAACAAGCGTTCCCATGCGAGTGAAGTGCTATGTTCGCGCGCGAGCGAAGAGTCTGGTCGCGCGAAAATTGGGACGAGAGCAAAACAGGAAAAGGAGGGGGGAAAGGGAGAGGGACCAGAACTCATGGCACTTCGCTCGCTCGGGAATGCTTGCTACGCAGGCTAATAAGCATAACCACAAGAAGAACGAACATTCTTATGCAACGTGAGAGCAGCAAAAGAATACGAAGTATTTTCGTGCCCCGTGAAAATTAGCCCGGTATTACATGAGCCGGGCTCGCCCAAGACGGACTAGCAAGATTTTGCCGCGGTGAACGACGGTTTCAATTTTGGCGCGGAGTGGTTGCTTGAGCAATTTGATGCGTTATTTTGTAATTTCAGGTAGCTTCATGGTCCCCTATACATTTATGTGCTAAATAGAAAAAGAAATATCGATTAACTCGTGGATCATTTTTCTCTGAAGCGAAAACAAATCGCGAGAAAGTGCTGGCTCGGTTAGCGCGATTACATGGAAAAGTCTCAGCCTGGTTAGACGGGATCATCCTGGCATCACGATACCGGAATCTCGACTAACTAGGCTGGCTGGGTTGTCACGTGATCACGAAGCTGATTTTTGTTTTGTTGAACAAACGTGTCGGGGTCTCGGCCCTGCTCGGGCCCTATAAGCATCCATCCAAAATGGATCCGATATCCGCAAGAGTGTTGTGAATACAAATATGCCATTATGTATCTTGTTTTCCTGGGTAAAGTTTACTTCCTCGCTTACTAATAAATACTTTCTTAGCAGAAAATTATTTAGATAGGCACTCCTTTTGTCCCGATTTTTTATTAGTCCGTTCATTAACATGTATTTCACTATTATATAAAAGGTGTGTTAACTGTTTAGTATTTCATCTTAGGTCAATATTGCATCTACAAGAAAGGCGCTTGCCCAAAAGGTCTCACCGAGGGATTTATATTCTTCGACGATGAAGACCACAAAAACTTGAACAAAATTGGAGGGACACTTCCTGATGGCGTATACAACAAGGACACGAAAATATTCTACTGCTGTAGAACAGATGGTGACAAATTGGAGCCTATCACCCTCCCTGTTATGAGTCCTTTTTATCTGATGGCTTACAACACTTCTGAGTGTCAGCGAGTGAAGGGAGCCCTTGCTACCAAGGAGTATATACGACATGACAATGAAGATACGGACAACAAAGACTCCATGAATGGAACACATCCATTTGAACAAGGAAAGGCTAACATTACGATCATGTACTGTTACTATGAAGGTAAGTGTATGAAATGAGTGGAGGAGATTTTTGGGCCTTTTCAAGTGTCGATATGTTTTTTTTTTTCTCGAGCAGCATGTCACTTCACCATCAGTGAGAAATCCCAGGAGTTCATGTCACCAAACTATGTCAGTGAGGGTTACCCGAACTCTCAGTTCTGCTCGTGGCGGTTCCTGGTGGAGAAGAAAACACCTCAAATTGAACAGATTCTAATAAAGTTCCCAGAGTTTCACTTACAAAAGGATAACGACGGAGATAAAGTGAGAATCTACAGCGGATGGGACGAGAAAGCACCTCTCCTTGCGGAATTCAACGGAGATAGACCCCCTCCTGTCAAGGGCGTGGCATCGAAAAGCCCTGTGGTGTACGTTGTGTTCAAATCTGATTCACGAGGCCAATCAAGAGGCTTTAGAGGACTCTTCCTCAATCAACGTAAGTGAAAGAGAAGAATCATTAATAAGTTAATATTCTGTAACATAGCAAACGATTTGAACGCAGGAGAATCAGTAGTTTAAAATGCAGTTTAATGTCATGCAATGCGGGGCAATATAATTGAATGTTATCAGAAATGTATGTATTTCCATGTTTTTTAAAGAAAATTTTCGTTTTCAGAGCGGCAGAGCGCGCTTTAGTGTAACAACATCTTAAATTTATATCATGTTAACAAACACATGGTTTATAGAGCTAACTCTCTTGTTTATTGTTTTTTTTGTAGCGTACAGTGATAGCTCTGTGCCCAAACATCCCATAACTATTCCTACTCAAACAACTCAACCAACTACAGGTAGGTACTACAGATTGTTCTCCTTTCGCGTCATAATAAGTGGAGTAGACAACATCCTTTGCGAAACACGTGAGTCAATGCCATGCCGTGTTCAATTCAAATCATTTGCGCATCTGTAACAACACCCCCCCCCCCCCCCCCCCCCACGAGTCTTACACGAATCACATTTGTACGGAAAATCTCTCATTCGGCTGTGCTGGGGTGGTGGTGGGGGGGGGGGGGGGCGGTGAGGAAGAGAAATGTAGCTGTGTCATGCCGTCCGGGCTGTCTATCAGGTCTATGGTGATTCTGTGACATACGATTTGCCAGGTCAAATGAAATCACGTTTGGGTCAGTTGGTATCAAAATATCACTATTCAAAAATCATCCATATCTGTTATATACGGTCATAATTTCATCGTCAACAAGTTCCTTTTAGTTATTAAAATATATTCCTTATCTTTTATTCAAGAAAATACAAACAGAACATCAACAGCATCCCAAACAGGTAAGACGATACACAATTTGTTTTAGGTTCTGATGTACGACAGGTAAGGAACGTAGTTTTACTTCAAAACAATGAACTTTCTGGGACTGAAATTGAAAACTGAAAGCAAAGGAAATGCTGCTGGTGCACGTAGGAGCTGGCGACAGCTCTAACCAGCCAAAAATAGAAAAACAAAGACAAGAACTGCAAGGTTGACACTACGTAGAAATGAAAAAGCTAACGGACGAAATCATATAATATAGCTGTCACATTTAGCCCTTAGTATTAATGATGTTTTTACAATCAGGGGCGGGCGATATAATCTACGGTAAAAGGCATGAAAGTGGGAGAATTAGCTGATAGCAAAGAAAGGAGACGAGTAGCCACTAACAGCACTTTCTAAAACTTGATAATGCCAAGAGGATAGATTTATTAGTAAAAACATTAAAACACCCGGGAGGTCACCCGGGAGCAAAACCGTTACTGGGTTTAGCTTTGCACGTCATTAGCTTATGAAACCCCACCTATCTTCTCATTCCTTGAACCTCCATTAAAGAGTTTTTCGTACGCTTAGCAGACGTTAAAACAAACCACTACGAAATGATTTTGTCGCTGAGTTATTAGCTAGCCTGCGAGTGGCCTGGCACGCGTCGGCGAGTGAATCGAAGTCGTTCTCGGGGCTTGGCCGCTCGAGGGTGTGTTCTGCTCACAGGCCAGCTCTTAGTAGCTTAGACTGCTGATCACAAAACCTAAGTCATTGTTCTAGCTTTAAAACAACTGTAAAATAATTCTTCCTCATTGTTGTTTCACCGTGTAGGTACAATCGATACACCCACGCCAGGTAAGTAATTTTCTTTGCTAAAAAGAGTACCTATCCTAGCCAGCAAACGCGTTCGAAAACAATCGTAAATTTCAAAACAGCCTCACCCAAAGTTGTAAAAAGAATTGAAGAATTGATACATACAAACTGTATTTTTTAGGAATTTCCAGGAGTCTGTATTTACAAATGAATCTCTGTTGTTAGTCTCATGAGATAGATTTGCGTCTTGAGTCGAATAGCAAATAAATTGAAAACAGAAAGCAAAATATACTGCCATATCATACGGTCTGTTTGTGCCAACTATGCCTCGTTGGCTATTTGCTCATAGACAACTCGGGCCAATAAAGTAGTTCCTTCGAAAATAACCATAACCAATTTATTTTGTTTTTTTCTTTCCCTAGTAAAACAAACTGGCAAAAAGTCTTCTCCGCCTATCGGCATTATAATTCCTGTAGTGATTGCAGTTGTAATAGTGGTAGCAATGGTCTCTGTATTCTGCGTAAGACGCAAAAGAATGGAAAGAAGAGTAAAGAAAGCACTAAGTCAGAGCCAGAGTAAGTTGGTATCAGTTAGCAACGATAATTACACTTACCGTGACCTGGACACACAAGAAGACGATTCAACGGAGGAACTACAAGATATTTTCCCTTCATCTTAACTACTCTTTCAATTAAATAAATCAGATTAAAAAAATTGGCAAAACTGTCATTTGAGTAGAAGAACAAGCGCAACGAATAGTGGAACCCGCGATTCTTGGGATGCTGCTAAGTAACATGACGTAAGTTAACGCGCTGTGGCTGGTCAATGAGCATGGAGAAGTCATTGGATACTTCACGAAAGATTTGCAACAATAATGAGCAATTGTTTGAAGCTGACAAATGACCCTGGATAGCTCGACATTAGAACTACTTCTCGAACCAAGCTCAAACTGGATGCTCGTTTCGAATAGAACTTAGTTTGCTTAGCGTAAGGCCCACCCAATTTTGAAATAGTCTAAAACCAAAAATTACAGAACTGTGTAACAACTACTTTTAGAAATCTGTTGGAATCGCTGTTGATAGCCTGTGATTGGACTCTCCTTTGCCAGAGAAAAAACGAAGGAAATGAACAAAGAATAGCACGCCTTGCCTGGGAATGCATATATCCTCACAAAGGAAAGTAGTATCTGATTACTAACAGTCAATTGGGATCTCTTTCATCTTTTCGCGCATCAAACATGGCTTATTAAAGGAACTGTGTCGCGGATTTTAGCCAAACTCAGGCATAAGAAAATGCCGACTGAAATTTCAAAATAGCCACTTAAACAGTAAGATGAGATTTTAATAACACAGTAAATACCAAAAAGGTACGGATAGACAAAAGTTGAAGAAGATTGAAGCCAATTGCGATATGGGTTTTTAAGCGATGACGTCAGAGAATGACGTCATCGGTTAATGCTGTAAAGCGGAAAAGGGATGGAATTTTTGGTGTTACGGTGTGAGCGCGATTACTCCCTGAATTGAACCGAAGAGCATTGGGAACTAGGTGCATGATTTGTGTTCTTGTTCTTGTCGTCGTGCGAGTGGACGGGATCTGTTGTCTGCTGCAATCGACCAATCTTTCTAGAACCGAATAGAATTTGGAACTAACTTCAGGGATAAACGTCAGTAGAAAAGAATTCAAGTAAAACTCAACAAGAAATCACGGCGTAGAACTCAAAGCAAAATACTCCCGGGCAGTTAGAAAGGACCGATTCTATGTATAAACGAAAGACACAAATTATACTTGATGTGTTTTATTAGATTTAGTAAACAGAAATCTTTACATTTTTTTAAAGAAAAGGGCTAAACATTTTCAAGACAGCGTTTGACCTTGTATCGTATGTCGTCAGTATCGGATGTCGCGCTACAAGATAACACAGCTTTTGTCAAACAGTCATTCAACACAGAAACTCAACAAGAAAGCACTGCGTAGAACTTAAAGCAAAATACTCCCGGGCAGTTAGAAAGGACTAATTCTAAGTATAAGTGAAAGAGACTAATTATATTTGATGTGTTTTATAAGATTTAGTAAACAGAAATCTTTAATTTTTTTAAAACAAAAGGGCTCAACAATTTCAAGACAGCGTTTGACCTTGTATCATATGTCCGTCGTCAGTATCAGATATCTCCCTGCAACATAACGCAACTTTTGTCGAACAATCATTCAACACAGAAGTTGTCAGCTATTTTTATTAACTTTCTTGAAATTTTCTGTCAAATTTCCTGAAAATTCTTAAAGACCCCTTGTGAAACGTCATCGCTTCTGCATGCATTGCGTGCCGTTTATTTAAATACTGTTAAGCTGAACAGTTTTCATTAATCTTGTTTGCTTGTAACGCCCGGGAGATATATCCACTTTGTGTTTGTAATGCCAGAGTGAAGCTATGGATTTGCCATTTATAATCCATAGAAGTACTTTCTTCGCGAACATTAAGTTTCATAGCGGTATTTGGAAGAACTTGATAAAATGGACTAAACTCAGTTGTGTGACACAGTCCCTTTAAGAGCTGCCTTTCTTGTCCTAATGCAAAGCGCCCTTGATATTACTCCAATAACCTGGAGATAAAACAAGCCAACTCGTAGCCGTTTTAAAGAAATACAGGATGTCATCATAACATGTTAGTTTAGGTGAAAACACCACATCACATATGAGATGAACCTCGTAAACATAGAAAGACATATCTTGTTTGCATGAAGATTTCACAGCCCTAAAAATAACACAGAGAAGATTGAATCTTCTTCTCAGGCTTAACTCCTTATAGTGCCACTGAGTGGGGAGGGGCAGGGGTATAAAAGCAAGACACAACATTTAAAGGTGGTGTTCTAGTGTGTGGAGAGGGGTTGTGTGCTCCAAGAAAACTCATCGCGTACTCGTCTACCACATCCTTGCGACAGACGCTCGCGCGTGTAAATGGTCCTAAGTCATGTGACCATGGGCGGATTTAGGGGGAGTGCCGGGGGGGCCGCCCCTCCCCCCTTTTTCCTCGTATTTATTCTAAACACCATTGTAACTAACCGTCTTTCGAGCGGTATTGTGCAATCAGGGTTGTGTTGTGTGTATGGGGCAAGGTTGCGCTTTCGCGGAAATTTTTTCGGCCCCCTCTTTCTGATTTTTCTGGATCCGCCCCTGATGTCGTAGTCCTATCGTAAACTTGTAGCATGCGAGAAAGTCGTACCGTGCAAATCGCCCTTTAGCTAAACATCATTTTTTCTAGAAGTCTGTAAGACCTTGTAAGCTACAATAATTTTTCTACTGATGTATCCCGCCGTTAATTTTATCTAAAATAATGCAACGGAGTGAAAATGAAATAAACAAATATTTCTCGTTAAGTGTAATTTCATTGTTGTGTAACGATATGTTTTATGGCTGTTAGAAGCTTATTAGCCTGTACTATACTTCAGAACTATCTCGGGAATACCTCGGTCAACAGCTTACGCTCTTGACGGTTGAGCCACGGGCTTGGCAGCCGGAACAGAAGTACAGGGATCTTGTTCCTTCGCTTTACATTGCGACAACGCAGCAGAAAACCAGGAAACCGCTTTGGAACTCAGCAAAATCTTCTTTATTGTAGACGATACTTCATACTAACGCATAGTACAAGCTGCTAAAAGGTAATCTCCAATCGCGTTGCTTATATACTAACCTAGGTAAATACAGTTGTCTTTCCCTATTAAATACTGGTACAAAGAAATCTATTATACATGGAAGAAAGTCAGTTTTTATGCAGAAGCTTGATGCATTTTTCAGAATATAGTATAGGGCCATAGGACATGAAAGGGCTGTATAGGGATATACATGGTTGTATATGGGTCTACATGGTTGTATAGGGATCATTAGGGGTCATAGGGGTTTAATTTTTGATATGGGGTGACTGGGCTGATAGTGTCCAGATCCCAAACGTTCCTCCCGCGCGCGCGAGCTGCACTTTGGGAAGGGTCGAAGCAAACATGGCGAAAATGGCGGAAAGTTTAAAGTGCGGACGAAGACGATGTGGTATAGTTTGGTAAGGTCGGCATAAGACTGCAAGTGACCGGTTTATTCGTTTCGTAACTTTAAACTTCTAACTCGCTAGGTTAGTAAAGAAGGAAAAAAGCTATTTTTGACGGACAGCTCCAGCTGGTAACATTGGTGAAATTCGGCTAGCACGAGCTAAATTCAGGTAAGCGTTGTTTTTAAGAATGCTTTCTGTAAGTTTAATGGAACGAATATACTGGAGGTTATGTATTTAACTCGTGGTTATTGCTACAGTATAAAAAATGGAAGAATATGAGCTCCCCAGGTGGGGGTACTCGGGACTTCAATTGACAGGGATGATGAAGCCTTTGTAGGCCAAATAGTGCGCTCTTGCGGCTCTAAGAAATGGCCAATATTGTAATTTTTTGCAATTTGCCTTGTATGTCTTGAACACCCATGGACAAAATATAACTTTCCCCAAAAGATTTTATGATATTTTGAAACTACAACAGCTGCATTATGCATCAGTCAATTCCAGCAGTGCCCATCCCCCCCCCCCCCCCCCCCCCCTGGGCAACCGCGGGGCATTTCCTAATGTGTCCAGTCCCGAGGGTGGGGCATTTGCGTACCTTGCGTCGACCCCCGGGCATTTGACACGTGGTTTCGAAACAGTGGAGTGAGTTGCATATTCGTGATGGAGACGTTTATAGGCCAAGACGCGGACTACGTTGCAGATTAGCTAGTCTATCAAGGACTAGAGAAGCTCATGGATGTTTTTAAAGGTATATTTTCTCAATTTTAGATATTTTTTCATTGCTAGGAAACAACAACTTGTATTATATTTCTATTACACCTATCAAGAGATTGAAAACAATCAACCCCGGGGCGGGGCATTTGCCCGGTTCCTTCATCCCCACCCCGGGGAATTTGCCAATTTCTTTTAAAGAAATGCTTATGCCTGGGGGTTAGCCTGGGGTGGTGGGGAATGGGCACTGCTGGAATTGACTGATGCATTAGCTCTGCTGCTTATTTGGTTCCAAGAAAATGAGTACTTTGGGAAAAATTGCAAAATAGATTGTGCTTGACTTTCCCGCTTGTCAAAATGACTGACAGCAAATTGATCAAGTGACAATTTTTTCCATGTTCATAAATCAAAAAATACTTTTACAATAATTTTTATCAACTAGAAGGATGACTCTATTTTGTGCTGGTATTTCCTTTGATTTGGTTAACATTTACCCAAGAACTAGACTTGCATATTTTTACCTTTTGAGAGTGAAATTTTAGCTAAAACATGAACCTGACCTTTGTGTCATTAAGTGCGGTTACCATGGCAACAATACATCTAGTTTTTGTTTATTCCAACTTTGCTTCACTTTCTCAGAACTGCTCTTAACAAGGCTCCCTAGATAAAAAGTACTAATCAAAAGCACGTCGTGCTCCATGTCTTGTGTTACTTAAAACTTTTTAAGCTTTCTGTGACCTTGCTGGCTGCATTATACTCCGTGTCAGGTTATCGAAAAATTTGAAAGCGTACATTTTTTTAAGAAACATTTAGACTCTTCACCTCAAATACATTATGCCCCTTTAGAATTCCATTCATTCACTGAAAAGTAAAATTAAAACTGTTCTTGTCACTCCATGAAAGTTGCGTTATATTGTAGCGTGATTCACAACATGATATACTTGTCGCTCTTTCAAAGATTTTAATTAGCCTGAAACGCTGCGAAAGATTATGGAAAACAAGAAGCTTAGCAGCTTGGTAGCTTAGCAGGGTGGTTGAACATGAACTCTTTTCTTTTGCTAAATCACTGAAACTCGGAAAATGAATTATGCAACAAGAACCTACTTGTAAAACCGAACACCTCAACAAATAAATTTGAACAAAAATTTGTAGAAATAATAAACACACTGCGGTGACAAACATAACAAGACAACCTTGATGTTTCGTATGCTGCAACATACATCTTCAGAAGTGACCGTTAACTAGATGACAATTGAAATTTAAATGCGAAGAAAAAGAAAAAGACTGATATCTAATAAAATGTAAAAATACTACTAATAATAACAAACAGATGAGTCTGCAAGAAAAAAATATAAAATGCTAGTAAAGAAAAAGTTTCTCACTGCCAACATTTTCATTAAAGGCTGGCTTTAAAACACGAATTAACAATGTTTCCTTAATTTTACAATGTATATCTGACCGACCAGTTGCTAAGATATAAAAAAAATCTGTTATTAATTATTAGTATTGTTAACTATCGTCATTCATTTAGAACTCAACTAATAGTAACAACAAAAAACTCTAATAATATTGTTTATTTCATTCATATTGTCAGTAATACTATTTATAATCATAAATATTCCATGAATAAACACTTATCCACTTACCTTCACGTTTGTTGTCCAGAACAGTCCTTGAATTAGTAAATATACTGCTGTAGATTATTGGACTCTTTTCAGCTCAACGCAACTCAAACGGGCACAAAGCACAGCAAACAAAAACATCACACTGGCATCAACCATGAAACTGCGGCATCGTTAACATCTGTCATTAAGTAATGGTCTTCAAGACAGGTCGCTGTTTCGCACTCGATCGCATGGAGCTATAAATCATTTCACGAATATGTAAATTTGAACTCATTCCGACTCCACCGCTTAAATAAGACCAAAATAAAGATTTCACACTAAACAAACAACAGAGTATTCGTAAGTTATAGCTCACGTTAAATAACACCAAAATATAGATTTCACACTAAACAAACAATGGAACATTCGTAAAATTGTAAATAGGTAAATTATTAGCTCCTCGCGAGTAACGTGATTTGAACTCTGGCCAAATGTGTATTTTTAGATCTGCGACGACGAAAACACGCAGAGTGCATTTTATGAAGTGGGCGGGCCCCAGGCCCCACCCAGTTAACCCAGTTAAAAAAAATTCCATGTGTCCAGAAGAAAGATTGTTACTCCATGCCAACTTAAGAAAAATTTAGACTCTTCACCCCAAATACATTATTCCTCTTTAGAACTCGATTTATTTTTTTTAAAAAATCGTCGTTTGATAATAGTTGCATTATAATTGTTGCGTGACTTTCACAACTCAATTAACTTCTGATCTCCGGTCAATCTTCGGACAATCTTGTTCTCGATTCTATGTGTTTAGAAGAAGGACTATTATCCCCATGCATACCCTTGTCATTTGCTGTTTAATCAGTTTAATATTTCATTTAGTTCTTCTCGCTCAGCATGTAAGACCCTATACACCTGTAGCGCCAATCACAAACGTAATAGGAGACAACTAGATTGACTTCTGTTTTCTTATTCACATCGATATATCTGTTGATTGCATTTTTGACATTTTTTGCCGGTCTTCAAGGAAAACTAAGGAGCCTTGATCGTGTAAAGAGAACAAATGATGTTCCCAGCGTTTAAAAAATAACCACAAACATTGTCACCAGCATTTAGAATCAATGATTGTCAACATTTCTTGGAGAAAAAGCACATATAGTGTCCCACCAATTTGAAATGCATAGTATATATTTTGATACTTCGAGACCTTGTCACTTTTTTACCTTACGTGGAGTCTTACACGCGCTCTGCGCCAAAGCTACCTCGCGTAACACGAGACAAAAATTAGAACCAATGAATTACAACAATCACATCACCAATTAAAGTATGTACTCATATCATTTTGAATTACCTAAATTTCCAGTTAATTTTTTCTTACTCCTTTAGACTCAATCACAAACCTTATGTAATGTATTTCATGAAGTATTACCCTGATCGAACCTCTCCGCCACAGTCAAACAGTACAAGACAAAACCACATCTGTTTCTTAATTCACTTCGATAAAATCTGTTTGTCACATTCTTGACATTTTTTTGGCGGTATTACTAAGTAAAACCAAACAAACACATTCGTGTAAGGGCACACATAGTGTCCCAGCATTTAGAATTAACTCAATACATTGTCACCCGCTTTTAAAATAAATAACTGAAAACTTTTCTTTGAGCAAGAGCACCTATAATGTACCACAAATTTACAATTAATACATATTCATTGTTTTAACTTTGTTCACTTGTCGCTTCGTAACCTCACGTGAGATCTTACATGAAGTACTATCCTGTGCCAAAGGTCCCACACCAAATTCTTGTGTTACCATGGTAACATGAGACAAAAATAAGCTTTAGACTGCCAGTTTACAGCCTTTGATGAATAAAATGTCTAAGAGTATTCAGTTCCAAATCCTGATTTTTCAGATAATTTTAGGATGGTCTTTTGGACATCTTATCTTCAAAACGAATTGGCGACAAGCCATATTTTACATGTACATTTCATGGCACTGTTCACGACACTGTACACGACGCTGAACACGACGCTGTTCATGACACTGTACACAACGCTTTTCATGACACCGTACACAACGCTGTTTATGCCACTGTTCACGACACTGTACTCGACGCTGTACAAGACGCTTTTCAGGACACTGCACACGACGCTGTTGACAATGCTGTTTATGACAATTCATGACACTGTTCACAACACTCTTCACGACAACCTCTTTCCCAGGGTCCTCTCTATATCTCCAGAGAAAGGAGATACAGAGAGGACCCTGGGAACGAGGTTGTCTTCACGACGTTGTTCATCGCACTGTTCATGACACTGTATGCAACGCTGAACACGACGCTGTTCATGACACTGTACGGGACGCTTTTCATGACACTACATACACAACGCTGTTTATGTCACTGTTCACGACACTGTACAGGACGCTGTACACAATACTGTTCATTACACTGTTCACAACGCTGTTCCTCACACTGTACACGACACTGTTCATGACACTGTTCATGACACTGTACACAACGCTCTTCACAACACTGTTCACGTCCCTGTTCCTGACACTGTTAAGAGGCCGTGTCACTAAGACCGTTCCACTCGATTTTGGACTCCAAAAAAGTTTCCCTTCATATTTCTGTCACAGGTAGTACTATCTATCCTTACTACTAAAATGCAGTTGCAATGATCAGAAATTTTGTTTCTCTCCACTGTGGAGCATTTATCCATTACCAGTGTCAAGAAGTGATGAAGCGGCCATTTTTCACGAGTTCAAACACAGGATATTAAACGTTCGTTAAAAATACTTCGCGCCGATAAAACCCCCAAAATTTGTACACATTCAGTCAATTTTTATCAGTTCTTACTGCTGACATGTCATTTGGTTGCCTTCTTGTTCAAAATCGGAGGAAAACTACAATATTTATAGAACACCTTCAATAATTTATGCAAACATCGCGAAAATATGGTCCGAAATCTTGCCTTATTTTTCACTTGTGGCAAATAGACCAGGCCTAAATTGCCATTCTAGTTTTAGATTAAGACCTTTTCTGTCGAATTGTGAAATAAAATTTGCGGCACAACGCAATATTGAGAAATAAGTTCGAACGAATTCTTGGCTATTTTCACGGATTAAGTATTGCGTGACACACTTCACATTCCAGTCCGAGTCTTGTTGCCTGACAATTTGATGCTTTGTTGATCAATATTTTCCGCCAAACGACAAGGGAAAACGCATTGAAATTCTTCAAATGGTGATCTTTGTTTCGGTTAGTTGACACCAAATACGGTGTTTCGTTTCCTGACCATAAAATAATCATAAGGTCGCTTCGTGTCCTTCGTGATTTAATTTACCACTCACCTTGTTGACCTTGATGTTCCTGATCACACTGTGAGAATTTACCACTGAAACTTCCCTGGTTATCGTACACAAGCAAAAGTATGGTACTCGGTGGCTACAATTAAAATGATCCAGTAAGTCTGTCTTGAAAGGAGAGTCGATGACGAAAAGAGATTTGAATACATCTTCCTGTATGTAATCATTCAAGACTCGGGTTGCGTTACCGCCCGTGGGAGTGGTGGGAGTGGGGAGGGGGTGGGGGACTGCGGTTACACCATAAATTGTCCCGCTGCGGTTCTAAGATCTTGCCGCTATTGTAGGATAGAGGACATCATAACGATCGGAGAGCGGACAACAAAATACGGGCTGCACGATTTTGAGGTTTCTGAAGCTTTGATCACTTGCCCCAAACAACATTGCAACAGTCAAAGCGGGGCTGGACTAGGCTATTATATTCTTAAATCATGAAGTGCAAGATTTTGTATTCGTTTAATTTAAGGATCAAACCAGGATTACAATGCAAAAAGGATCCTTTTCTAAAGGATTGAGAACCTTACTTAACCGTATGCCGTGGCACATACCTGTACATTGCCCACAAAAACGAGAGTACCTCTAGGCGTTACCGCTGCAGTGATAACGCAATTCACTACGCCTACCTAGTAGGCTAACTTACAAGTTTCGAAGAGATACACGAAATAATACTGTGCAGTTGTGATAGCGCTTGAGCTCGAAATCTAGACTAACTCTTGGTATTTATTTTTTGATATGTATAGTAGATTGACTACCTGTAGACGAAATTTTAGAAAAATCTTTATTATATGGCCGTGTCTCACAAGGACTGGGAACTACCAAATTCGCGAATTTGATGGGCTAAAATCGATATTGACCGCGGTCTAGATTTGCCCATCTAGACCGGCATCTAGACCGGTTGCACTTACGTTGAGAAGTTTACAAACAAAAATGCAAAAACGTTGACTTGTTTCTGTAAAAGTAATAAATGGAAGAAGCAAAAGCTTGACGTGAAAGAAGTTAATTAACTGATTTTTTAAAAGCCAAAATTTATATTTGTGTCGAGGGAGATTAAAAGATAATAGTTCATTTTTATTAACAATTACTATATTAGAGTGTGGGAGGCGCGGTGGCCTAATGGTTAGTGCGCTGGACTCCGGATTGGGCGGTCCGGGTTCGAGCCCTGGCCGGGGCACCACGTTGTCTTGGGCAAGATACTTTACTTGCCTCTCTCCACCCATGGGGGAAAAAATGGGTACCGGCGAATTTACTGCTGGGGGTAACCCTAACCCTAACCCCCATCCAGGGGGGAGTAGCAAAACTCCTAGTCGCTTCACGCTACGGAAACCGGGATAAGCTCCGGCCTGATGGGCCCCTAGGCTCGTATACAGACTTTACCTTTACTATATTAGAGTACTGAAGCTGTTAACAAGCGTCTTTTGCTGCAGATGGCTACAATGGAAATGGATTACAACTTAAAAAAGTTTAGCTTAACTTTTCAAGTTGTTTCCGACGTCTACAAAAAAATGTTATTTATAGCCGTTGTTAGATTCCTATCCACATGTTAAGGTTATATCTTCCTTTACATGTTCAAAAATAGTGTTTTTTTATGGGTTGAGTTGCCTACCACTAATTTCAGAACAGTTAAGGCCAAAAATCTGCGAAACCCTCGTGACAGAGCTCCTATAACAAGAACGAGCAAATTTTCGTTCAGTTCACAGGCACGAAATCAAAACACCAGCTAGAAGCGAATTTGCGAGGTAATTGCAAGGTCAGAAGTTAAAAGCACTTAACACGATTAAAAGCGACTAAAATACCGGTAAGAATATTCTATCAGTCAATTAAAGAGGCTAGAGAACTTAAAAACATACCTGCCGATGATATCGACCTTCTCTTGTTCTAATTTTTCCGTGATCGCCGTTCACTAGCAAAATGTCAGCGAGTACGGCGAACCGAAGCGAATGTTTAAGGTGAAAAGTTTTCTACTTTGGTCGTATAATGAACATCTTATTAACCCAGAGCTTAGTCAATCTGTATGCGAGAATCTTGACCTCGGTCATGAGTACACTGCGTTCGGTCTGTACTCACGACCGCGGTCAAGATTCTCCCATACAGACCTCCTGCTCGGTTAATAACAGCTAAGTAATAACGTGCGCACTACTTGCGGAATAGTACCGCGCAAACGATAAGTTAGCCGCTTTTTTAAATAGAGGTTGGCCGCTTAATAGAGGTACAATATAAATTGGATAGGGATGGCAGTTAACATGATTTTATTGACCATGCATAGCAAAATGCTTTTAAAATTAACGTGAATATATATGAAGATAGATCCAAAATTCATTGCAACAAAACATCAAGTGCATTTCCAGACCATGCATAATTCTATCTCTAAGAGGGTGCTAATGGGGTTAACAGTTAACTGACAATTGGCCAAAACAATAGTAGTTAACTGATATTTGACCAAAAAATTAGTTGTTAATTGATAAATGAAAAGTTAACAGTTAAGTGACATTCTAGTTATTATACTGAATACGATTGTTGTTGTTAATAATAAAAGCAACAAAGTTTTTTTCTAACAGCAAAGCAATTTCCTGACATTCACCTGTCCCGCTTTCCCAACTTTCCTAAGTCAAAGGCGTGAGATTACCATCTCCATATTTTCGAAGATATTCCGACAATTTCCGGAGATTTCCAAAGATGTTCAGATGACTTCCGAGCATTGCCGAAGAGCACCGAAGATGTTCTGACGACTTTCAAACATTGCCGATGTGTGAAATTGACTCAAATGCGAATAACGATGCTCATTTTCTGGATTATATGTCGCCAAAATTGAATTTAATGTACATTTAATGGGTTTGAAAGGGAGTATGTCACCTGTGACGCATGCGGGCGACGGAGCAAGATCTATTTTAATTTCGTCGGGAGAACCGTTTCCGGTTTTCATCGAGTTATATCTCAGCACAATCTTTGTGAAGTTTTTTTGTAATAGTAGCTAGCAAGACATGCATGACCAGGTCGGGAAGAGCAGTACGTGCATTTGTGCGTCTGGATTTTATGAGGTCGGTATTAGCTGGGTTATACGACTTCAAAATTAAATCTTCTTATCAACTGCACTTAATTTCACAACTTCGGCTAGATAATAATGCTATTTTCTTTACTGTATCCCTTATAACTCACACTATTGGTGGAGGTTTTGCGAATTCATGTAATTTATACCTCGATTCTAGGAAGATCCACCGCTCAAAACCGATTGACGTGCTGAAGTGAAGGAAATTCGGGCTATGATGCAATAATTTTCACTTTAAGGAAATGAAAATTAATAGCTAACTTAAATTAGTAGTTAACTGACAATTGGCCAAAAAAAAGTAGTTAACTGGCAATTGGCCGAAAAATTAGTAGTTAACTGACCCTCCTCTAACACAGAGGGCACGTAGTTGAAGTGTACAGTATTTCTTCGGGTTGATAATGTACAGAAAAATATGCAAACCATCGTTGAGAAGTTTCTTAGGCCTGCAGTTCTTGTTTGCTTGTTGTTATCAGTTATCACCTTATACCATCTGTCACCATTTCGCTTGGGAAGATAATTTGCTGGTCGCTTAATGCAGGTAAAAAACCATATAAATAATACGCTTGCGACAGCAAAAAGGTGGCCGCAGCCGCTTAATAGAGGTGGCCGTTGAATAGGGGTATCAAATACAGCAGTTTACTGACAAATAAATCGGGACTTTGGAAAGTGGCCGCTTAATGGAGGGTGGCCGCTTAATAGGTGGCCGCTTAAAAGAGGTCGGACTGTATTTACAATCTCGCTCGAGGGAGTTAGAAACGAAGTGGAACTCAAGCGCTATCAGAATTGCACAGTATTATTTCGTGTATGTCTTCGAAACTTGTAAGTTAGCCTACTAGGTAGGCATGGTGATTTGCGTTATCACTGCAGCGGTAACGCCCAGAGGTACTCGCGTTTTTGTGGGCTATGTACAGGTATGTACCACGGCATACGGTTAAGTAAGGTTCTCAATCCTTTAGAAAAGGATCCTTTTTGCTCCTTCTGGCATTGTAATCCTGGTTTGATCCTTAAATTAAACGAATACAAAATCTTATATTTAAGAATATAATAGCCTAGTCCAGCCCCGCTTTGACTGTTGCAATGTTGTTTGGGGCAAGTGATCAAAGCTTCAGAAACCTCAAAATCGTGCAGCCCGTATTTTGTTGTCCGCTCTCCGATCGTTATGATGTCCTCTATCCTACAATAGCGGCAAGATCTTAGAACCGTAGCGGGACAATTTATGGTGTAACCGCAGTCCCCCACTCCCACCACTCCCACGGGCGGTAACGCAACCCGAGTCTTGAATGATTACATACAGAAAGATGTATTCAAATCTCTTTTCGTCATCGACTCTCCTTTCAAGACAGACTTACTGGATCATTTTAATTGTAGCCACCGAGTACCATACTTTTGCTTGTGT
Source organism: Meandrina meandrites (assembly GCA_963693305.1). Lineage (NCBI taxonomy): Eukaryota > Metazoa > Cnidaria > Anthozoa > Scleractinia > Meandrinidae > Meandrina > Meandrina meandrites. Next base: position 23,124,787 of record OY855916.1, on the reverse strand, counting down.
TCGATAACCAGGGAAGTTTCAGTGGTAAATTCTCACAGTGTGATCAGGAACTACAAGGTCAACAAGGTGAGTGGTAAATTAAATCACGAAGGACAAGAAGCGACCTTACCATTATTTAATGGTCAGGAAACGAAACACCGTATTTGGTGTCAACTAACCGAAACAAAGAAAAGCAAGCTGCCATTTGTAGAATTTCAATGCATTTTCTCTTGTCGTTTGGCGGAAAATATTGATCAACAAAGCATCAAATTGTCAGGCAACAAGAATCGGACTGGAATGTGAAGTGTGTCACGCAATACTTAATCCGTGAAAATAGCCAAGAATTCGTTCGAACTTATTTCTCAATATTGCGTTGTGCCGCAAATTTTATTTCACAATTCGACAGAAAAGGTCTTAATCTAAAACTAGAATGGCAATTTAGGCCTGGTCTATTTGCCACAAGTGAAAAATAAGGCAAGATTTCGGACCATATTTTCGCGATGTTTGCATAAATTATTGAAGGTGTTCTATAAATATTGTAGTTTTCCTCCGATTTTGAATAAGAAGGCAACCAAATGACATGTCAGCAGTAAGAACTGATAAAAATTGACTGAATGTGTACAAATTTTGGGGGTTTCATCGGCGCGAAGTATTTTTAACGAACGTTTAATATCCTGTGTTTGAACTCGTGAAAAATGGCCGCTTCATCACTTTTTGACACTGGTAATGGATAAATGCTCCACAGTGGAGAGAAACAAACTTTCTGATCATTGCAACTGCATTTTAGTAGTAAGGATAGATAGTACTACCTGTGACAGAAATATGAAGGAAAACTATTTTGGAGTCCAAAATCGAGTGGAACGGTCTTAGTGAGACGCCCTCTTAACAACACTGTACACGACACTGTTCATGGCACTGTTGACGACACTGTTCATGACACTTTTCACAACACTGTACACGACACTGTTCATGACACTGTTCACAACACTGTCCACTGTTCATAACGCTGTTCCTCACACTGTACACGACACTGTACACAACGCTCTTCACAACACTGTTCACGTCACTGTTCCTGACACTGTTAACAACACTATACACGACACTGTTCATGACACTGTTCACGGCACTGTTCATGACACTGTTGACGACACTGTTCATGACACTGAACACGACACTGTTCACGACACTGTACACTATATTGTTCATGACACTGTTCACGACATTGTACACTATGTTGTTCATGACACTGTACACGATGCTATTCATGACACTGTTGACGCCAATGTACACCACACTGTTCACGATTGTGTTCGCAACACTGTACACCACGCTGTTCACGACACTGTTCATGACACTGTACACAACGCTGTTCATGGCACTGATCATGACACTGCTTACGACACTGTTCGCAACACTGTACACGACGCTGTTCACAACGCTGTTCACGACACTGCACAAGACGATGTTCATGACATTGTTTACAACACTTTACACGACACTGTTCATGACGCTTTTTATGACAGTTCATGACACTGTTCACAACACTGTACACACTGTTCACGCTGTTCACGACACTTAACACGACCCTGCTCATGACACTTTTCACAATGCTGTTTATGGCACTGTTCACAACACTGTTCACTAACGTTGTTCATGACACTGTTCACACCACTGTTCACTAATGTTGTTCATGACATTGTTCACGACACTGTTCATGACACTGTACTCGACGCTTTTCATGAAACTGTACATGAAGTTGTTTATGACACTACACGACACTGTTCATAACACTGTACACGAAGCTGTTGATTACACTGTTCACGAAACTTTTCACGATGCTGTACACGATGCTGATTGCAACACTGTTCAGGACAGTGTTCATGACCCTCTTCACGACACTGTGCACGAAAATGTTTACGACACTGTTCACTGCAGTTAACATGACGCTGTTCACTGCCCTGTGCATGACACTGTTCACTGCACTGTATATGATGCGGTTCCTGATACTGTTCACTGCACTCTTCATGACACTGTTTAGGACACTTTACTGTACATAACGCTCTTCACGATACTGTTCACGACACTGTTCACTGCAGTGAACACGACGCTGTTCACTGCACTCTTCACGACACTGTTTAGGACACTTTTTCACTGTACTGTACATAACGCTCTTCACGATACTGTTACTGCACTCTTCACGACACTGTGCACGACATGGCTTACAACACTGTTTACTGCACTCTTCACGACGCTGTTCACTGCACTGTACACGATGCTGTTCACTGCACATTACACGACAGTGTTCACTGCACTGTTCACGACACTGTTCACTGCACTGTACACAACACTGTTCACTGCACTGTACACGACACTGTTCGCTGCAGTGTAGATGATATTGTTCACTGCACTATACGCAACCCTGTTCAGTGCACTGTACATGCCACTGTTGACTGCAATGTACACGACGCTGTTCACTGCACTGTACACGACACTGTTCACAACACTGCTCACTGCACTGTGCACAACACTATTTATGACACAGTTCACGTCACTGTTCACTGCATTGTGCACGACATTGTTTACTGTACTGTACACGACACTGTTCACTTCACTGTACACGACACTGTTAACTTCACTGTACACGACACTGTTGACTGCACTGTACATGACGCCTTTCACTGCACTGTACACGACACTGTTCACTGCAATGTGCACAACACTGCTCACCACCATCTTCAATTCACTGTGCATGACACTGTTCATGACACCGTTCACTGCACTGTACACAACTCTGTTCACGACCATGTTCCATGCACTTTGCACAACCATGTTTACTGCACTGTACTCTCTGTGAACTGCACTGTACACTGGCATTGGCATATATTGGTTGTAGGATGCAACAAACAGTAATAGCTGAAAGCTAAAATTCTTCTGAACATTTTACAATACAAATACTGTAATTCATGATTTGGCCCGCCAAATATTGAAATTCAAAATTTGGCCCGCCAAATATTGAAATTCAAGATTTGGCCCGCCAAATATTGAAATTCAAGATTTGGCCCGCCAAATATTGAAATTCAAGATTTGGCCCGTCAAATATCGAAATTCAAGATTTGGTCCGCCAAATATTGAATTTCAAGATTTGGCCCGCCAAATATTGAAATTCCTGATTTGGCCCAACAAATATTGAAATTCAAGATTTGGCCCGCCAAATGTGAAAATTCAAGATTTGGCCCGCCAAATATTGAAATTCAAGATTTGGCCCGCCAAATCTTGAAATTCAAGATTTGGCCCGCCAAATATCGAAATTCAAGATTTTGCCCGCCTAATATCGAAATTCAAGATTTGGTCTGCCAAATATTGAAATTCAAGATTTGGCCCGCCAAATATTGAAATTCAAGATTTTGCCCGCCAAATATCGAAATTCAAGATTTGGCCCGCTAAATATTGAAATTCAAGATTTGACCCGCCAAATATTGAAATTCAAGATTTGGTCTGCCAAATATTGAAATTCAATATTTGGTTTGCCAAATATTGAAATTCAAGATTTGGGCCGCCAAATATTGAAATTCAAGATTTGGCCCGTCAAATATTGAAATTCAAGATTTGGCCCGCCAAATATCGAAATTCAAGATTTGGCCCGCCAAATATTGAAATTCAAGATTTGGTCCGCCAAATATTGAAATTCAAGATTTGGTCCGCCAAATATTGAAATTCAAGATTTGGTCTGCCAAATTTTGAAATTCAAGATTTGACCCGCCAAATATTGAAATTCAAGATTTGGCCCGCCGGATATTGAAATTCAAGATTTGGCCCGCCAAATATTGAATTTCAACATTTGGCCCGCCAAATATTGAAATTCAAGATATGGACTGCCAAATATTGAAATTCAAGATTTGGCCCGCCAAATACTAAAATTCACGGTTTGGCCCGACAAATCTCGAACTTCATGATTTGGCCCGCCAAATATTGAAATTCAAGATTTGGCCCACCAAATATTGAAATTCAAGATTTGGCCCGGCAAATATTGAAATTCAAGATTTGGCCCGCCAAATATTGAAATTCAAGATTTGGCCCGGCAAATATTGAAATTCAAGATTTGCACCGCCAAATATTGAAATTCAACATTTGGCCCGCCAAATATCGAAATTCAAGATTTGGCCCGCCAAATATTGAAATTCAAGATTTGGCCCGCAAAATATTGAAATTCAATATTTGGCCCGCCAAATATTGAAATTCCTGATTTGGCCCAACAAATATTGAAATTCAAGATTTGGCCCGCCAAATGTGGAAATTCCTGATTTGGCCCAACAAATATTGAAATTCAAGATTTGGCCCGCCAAATGTGGAAATTCAAGATTTGGTCTGCCAAATATTGAAATTCAAGATTTGGCCCGCCAAATATTGAAATTCAAGATTTGGCCCGCCAAATTTCGATATTTGGCGGGCCAAATATTGAAATTCAAGATTTGGCCCGCCAAATATTGAAATTCAAGATTTTGCCCGCCAAATATCGAAATTCAAGATTTGGCCCTCTAAATATTGAAATTCAAGATTTGACCCGCCAAACATTCAAATTCAAGATTTGGCCCGCCAAATATTGAAATTCAAGATTTGGCCTGCCAAATATTGAAATTCAAGTTTTGGCCCACCAAATATTGAAATTCACGATTTGGCCCGTCAAATATTGAAATTCAAGAAATTTAAGATTTGGCCCGCCAAATATCGAAATTCAAGATTTGGCCCGCCAAATATTGAAATTCAAGATTTGGACCGCCAAATATTTAAATTCAAGATTTGGTCTGCCAAATATTGAAATTCAAATTTTGGCCTGCCAAATATTGAAATTCAAGATTTGCCCCGCCAAATATTGAAATTCAAGATTTGGCCCGCCAAATATTGAAATTCAAGATTTGGCCCGCCAAATATTGAAATTCAAGATTTGGACCGCCAAATATTTAAATTCAAGATTTGGTCTGCCAAATATTGAAATTCAATATTTGGCCCGCCAAATATCGAAATTCAAGATTTTGCCCGCCTAATATCGGAATTCAAGATTTGGTCTGCCAAATATTGAAATTCAAGATTTGGCCCGCCAAATATTGAAATTCAAGATTTTTTCCGCCAAATATCGAAATTCAAGATTTGGCCCTCTAAATATTGAAATTCAAGATTTGACCCGCCAAATATTTAAATTCAAGATTTGGTCTGCCAAATATTGAAATTCAAGTTTTGGCCCACCAAATATTGAAATTCACGATTTGGCCCGTCAAATATTGAAATTCAAGAAATTTAAGATTTGGCCCGCCAAATATCGAAATTCAAGATTTGGCCCGCCCAATATTGAAATTCAAGATTTGGACCGCCAAATATTTAAATTCAAGATTTGGTCTGCCAAATATTGAAATTCAAATTTTGGCCTGCCAAATATTGAAATTCAAGATTTGCCCCGCCAAATATTGAAATTCAAGATTTGGCCCGCCAAATATTGAAATTCAAGATTTGGCACGCCAAATATTGAAATTCAAGATTTGGCCCGGCAAATATTGAAATTCAAGATTTGGACCGCCAAATATTGAAATTCAACATTTGGCCCGCCAAATATCGAAATTCAAGATTTGGCCCGCCAAATATTGAAATTCAAGATTTGGCCCGCAAAATATTGAAATTCAATATTTGGCCCGCCAAATATTGAAATTCCTGATTTGGCCCAACAAATATTGAAATTCAAGATTTGGCCCGCCAAATGTGGAAATTCCTGATTTGGCCCAACAAATATTGAAATTCAAGATTTGGCCCGCCAAATGTGGAAATTCAAGATTTGGTCTGCCAAATATTGAAATTCAAGATTTGGCGGGCCAAATCTTGAAATTCAAGATTTGGACCGCCAAATTTCGATATTTGGCGGGCCAAATATTGAAATTCAAGATTTGGCCCGCCAAATATTGAAATTCAAGATTTGGCCCGCCAAATATCGAAATTCAAGATTTTGCCCGCCTAATATCGAAATTCAAGATTTGGTCTGCCAAATATTGAAATTCAAGATTTGGCCCGCCAAATATTGAAATTCAAGATTTTGCCCGCCAAATATCGAAATTCAAGATTTGGCCCTCTAAATATTGAAATTCAAGATTTGGCCTGCCAAATATTGAAATTCAAGTTTTGGCCCACCAAATATTGAAATTCAAGATTTGGCCCGCCAAATATTGAATTTCAAGATTTGGCCCCCCAAATATTACAATTCAAGATTTGGCCCGCCAAATATCGAAATTCAAGATTTGGTCCGCCAAATATTGATATTCAAGATATGGTCCGCCAAATATTGAAATTCAAGATTTGGTCTGCCAAATTTTGAAATTCAAGATTTGGCCCGCCGAATATTGAAATTCAAGATTTGGCCCGCCAAATATTGAATTTCAAGGTTTGGCCCGCCAAATATTACAATTCAAGATTTGGCCCGCCAAATATTGAAATTGAAGATTTGGTCCGCCAAATATTGAAATTCAAGATATGGACTGCCAAATATTGAAATTCAAGATTTGGCCCGCCAAATACTAAAATTCACGGTTTGGCCCGACAAATCTCGAACTTCATGATTTGGCCCGCCAAATATTGAAATTCAAGATTTGGCCCACCAAATATTGAAATTCAAGATTTGGCCCGCCAAATATTGAAATTCAAGATTTGGACCGCCAAATATTGAAATTCAAGATTTGGCCCACCAAATATTGAAATTCAAGATTTGGCCCGCCAAATATTGAAATTCAAGATTTGGCCCGCCAAATATTGAAATTCAAGATTTGGACCGCCAAATATTGAAATTCAACATTTGGCCCGCCAAATATCGAAATTCAAGATTTGGCCCGCCAAATATTGAAATTCAAGATTTGGCCCGCAAATTCAAGATTTGGACCGCCAAATATTTAAATTCAAGATTTGGTCTGCCAAATATTGAAATTCAAATTTTGGCCTGCCAAATATTGAAATTCAAGATTTGCCCCGCCAAATATTGAAATTCAAGATTTGGCCCGCCAGATATTGAACTTCAAGATTTTGTCCGCCAAATATTGAACTTCAAGATTTGGCCCGCCAAATATTTAAATTCAAGATTTTGCCCGCCAAATATTGAAATTCAAGATTTGGACCACCAAATATTGAATTTCAAGATTTGGCCCGCCAAATATTGAAATTCAAGATTCGGCCCGCCAAATATCGAAATTCAAGATTTGGCCCGCCAAGTATTGAAATTCAAGATTCGGCCCGCCAAATATCGAAATTCAAGATTTGGCCCGCCAAATATTGAAATTTAAGATTTGGCCCGCCAAATATTTAAATTCAAGATTTGTTCCGCCAAATATTGAAATTCAAGAAATTCATGATTTGGCTCGCCAAAAATCGAAAATCAAGATTTGGCCCGCCAAATATCGAAATTCAAGATTTGGTCCGCCAAATGTTGAAATTCAAGATCTGGCGCGCCAAATATTGAAATTGAAGATTTGGCCCGCCAAATATTGAAATTCCATATTTTACTGGCCAAGAGGTCAAGATTCAAAGTCAAGATTTTTCCCGCCAAATTTCGAAATTCAGTATTTGGCCCTCCAAATATTGAAATTCAAGATTTGGCCCAACAAATATTGAAAGGTTTTTTTTTACGGTTTTGGTAAATTGGTCGTGAATAGCTTAAGAATTGAAAAGTTTATTTTCAATTCTATTAAATAAATGTTGCTAATAAACGTGTTAGTCTTGATTTCAGTGCACGCCACATCACGTTGTCAAGAATTGAAGAAACAGCTGTCATAAGATTAGTGTAAAAAAGGCTTTGTCAAATGTCGAAATTGCACGATAATACTACGTGATTACACAATAGGTCGTTTTGTAGAAAAAGGTTCGGATTTTTATCAAAATCCTATTTTTGTTTAGATATGTCTTAGGGAAGCGGTTTTGCCTTTTCTTTAGTCAGAACTGTAGATGTAAATCATTTTGATAAACTTTAAAGGCAATTCTTGAAAGTCCGTCAGTAGGGAATTTAAGCTAATGACAACGTCAACAACAGCGTCGACAAACAAAAGACTTTAGAAGAAGGACAATGGCTATGCAAGTGCGTTGTAAGTTTTGGTACATTTCTTTGTTCTGTACAAATCAATAACATGCAAATTTTGGAACATAACTTCTCAAACTTTTTGATAATTTATCAAGTTCAAACAAAGGTAGCAGTTTGGATATGTAATCTTAATTGGTATAGATTTTTTACGATTTTATTTCTCCGTTTACTCCGTATTTTTCGTTTCGATTGAGAAGTAATATTTCAAACACTGGAGAGAGTGTTTCATTTCATTTCCAAACACCTCGACGTTCGCTAAAAATACTTCGCTGCGCGCCATATTTCCAACTCTCTTCTTGGTGTTTGGAAATGTGATGAAACACTATTGTGTGTGATAAATTAATCAGTGGTCCTGTACAAGCATCGAAACGCAACTTTTGCAGGCATATTTGCAACTGAACGCTGTCTTTGCATATTCGACAGCAGAAAAACAGGATCCTGATAAATGTGAGATTCTTGCTGATACAATGTAAAATTCATTTTTCTTTCTTCGACGTTGTTTTCCGCGTCGCCGTGTGGTTCCTTAAATTACCAGTAAGCCTGAGCCAAATGCTGGGGTTTGCTATTACTATAACTGGAGTTTATTGTTTTTGTTCGTTAAGCTTGCCGATCGCGTATCAGGGTGGAGATTTGTGTAGGTTAAATAAGACTTAGCGGATCAATTGTACTTGATTTAGTCCAGTGGTTTTTTAGACAGAACCTTCTAGAGACACAATGTAATTTAATTATCAATAAAGCTCTTTAAAAAATGTATCTTTTGTATTTATTGACTTGCTTTGCAAATCCTTCTAAGCCCTTCTTGTAATGAAACGGAGAGAAGGGGTGGCGCAGTGACGAGCGTGCGACTCGCCATCATGTCTCCGGTTTTCCTCTCTTCACAAAAACCAACACTTCTAAATTCCAATTCGATCAGGGTTAACAGTGGATGAAGAGCCATTTTGTGGAAATGTTACTGCAAATTCACCAGTATTATTGTTATTATGAATATGAACAAAATAAACTTGTAAAAGCAATATTGGCTGATGCTGCGTACGTGTAAAAGATCTACCACAAGGATGAAAACGTTTAGAACTCATAAAGGCCATCGTTTTGACAACTCATGTCGTAATGCGCATGCGTATGTGTAACAGATCTACCACAAGGATAGAAAACTTGATATCCATAAAGGAAAGTGTTTTCTTTTGAGTGTGGTGGGTGGGGGATGGTGGATGGTACCCATGTAGAATTTTGGTTTCATTTGCCATGAACTTTCTTCATTTCAAACTAAACAAAAAGTTGTAAAATTCTCAATGATTTAATCTATGGTCAGGGTATCTGTAATGCGCATGCGTACTACAAAATGATGTACCACAATGATAAGAAACTAAGTAAGTATAAAGCCAATTGCTTTACTTGGACGAGGTGGTGGGGGATGCTGCTACTTAATGTCCTTAACAGTTTGATAAAAAATTACAACTTTTAATACACTATCTTGAATAGAACTACAAAAAAATACACCTTTTTGGACAGTTTTTATTATAGTGTTATTTTTGCTCCATCCCAAACCCCCACCCACCCACCCTTTGAAATTCAACTCCTTAATAACTGCCGAAGGTTCTTATCCATGTGGTACATGGTGAGCTAATACGCATGCGCAATACGAACATATTTTCCGAGAGTAAAAATTACTACTTTTGAACCTTATAAAATGAGAAAAGTTAAATCAAGAAATGATGGAAAATTTGATAGGGGAACCATCCACCATCCCCCACCCACCACACTTAAACCAAATCACTTTCCTTTATAGTTGCTAACGTTCTCGTCCTTGTGGTAGTTACTTTTCACATACGCATGCGCATTGACGAAAAAGTTGTTAAAAAACAACTGCCTCTATAATTTCTAAACTTTCTCGTCCTTGTGATAGATCTTTTCCAAATACGCTTGTTTATGGGATAAACGGTATCCAGAAAAAAAACAAGAGAAATTTAACCCTGAACACTTTGTTTTCTCCTCATGCAGGTTAGTTTTAAGCTTGAGAAAATAACACAAGTATATTTCTTTCAAATATAATTTATTGTGCTCACATCAAATTTTACATGAAATATATTTGAATCAAAAATTACATGTGGTTGTTTGGAGATTGAAATAAATATTATTGAACAGTGAAGTCAGGAGCTGATTTCTTGATTTTTTTCTGAAACTAACTTGGTTTACGAGGTTAACGGTTAAATATTTGCGCTCAGTAACACAAAACACATGAACGCTGCGTGTTCGTTCGCTATATGTTCGTTTAACTCGGTCGAAATACATACTATCATAAAACTGATTTGCATGTTGAGCAATTTTAGAGTTTCTGTCGTAGACACGGACTGTTCTTCTGTGTTTTCATAAAAGAAAATTGACACGTCCTTGAACGCGAACTTGTATTCCATCGACGAGAAGCTGCAAGCCCTGTTAGGAAATATAAAACAATTGCAATTACTTTAGTTACAGCCATCATGAACCATCCACTAACCACCAACGATCTACACCCAGCCCAGCTTACCCCTTGATCAGTTGTTACGGAAACACTTTTTTTTGCCGAAAAATAAAACAACAAAAATGTCAGTCCTACCTACCTCTCAGTATGTACCAAGTTTATTACTCCGTCCATAAGATGCATGAATGGATGCCTGTAAAAACGAAACATAAGAACGTCCATGTTATTGTTTTCGTAGAACTTTCATAGGGCACATAGTAGTAGATGGGAAATAATGAATTTGAAGTAGTTCGTGGTGTAAGCTATTCACGAAACGTAATTCTCGAGCTTCTCACGACCTGGCATATCCCCATCCCCAACCTCGACTCCAACTCTAAGCTTGTAATAATCGTAATACCAAAGCTTACATGACGAACCACTAGTAGAGGGCTTAATACGGGGTGGCTTGGTGTAAGGGGTGGGGGGTGGGGGGGGGGGGGTAAAACCCTCCTATCAAGGACAAGATCCCATGGCCCCAAGGTCCCCAACAGAACAGCGACGATTTTTGCGAGCGTCGGGCGAAAAAATTTACGAAGTTTTTCGAAGCTTGTGCTACCATTGTATGAATGTTTTCATTTAATCCGAATACCATCTGAGATTTCCGATGTTTCGACAGCTTTCTTAAACAGAAAGCGAGCCTTCATGTTGTGACTGAGGTGTTCAGCTTGCCAACCATAAACCCCGACAGGCAGCAAATGGGCACATTTGAATGCTTAAGTAACGAGTATCTCTAAACAAGAAACAGATAATCGGACAAAGAGAAACTGGGAATGGGGGGACTACTAAGAGTGGAAATACTAATTTAGGGTTGAAAACAAAAATTCTGGAGCGCTAGCCATTTGGGTGAGCGACCTTCAAGCTGCAGTCTACTAGCTCCAAACAAACACAGAAAACATTTAGCCCTCCCTCCCTCCTACGCCCACGAACACGTTCTTTAGTTTGAGATTCCCCCTTTTAGTACTTCCCCCTCTTAGAGATTCCCCCATTTAAAGATTCCCCCCTTTAGTAAATCCCTCTTTAAGAGATTCCGCCTCTTAGTAATTCCGCCTTTAAGAGATTCCCCTTATAAGTAATTCTCCCTTTTAGAGATTCCGCCTTTTATAGTAATTCCCCTTTTTAGTAATTCCCCCTTTAAGAGATTCCCCCTATAAGTAATTCACCCCTTTAGAGATTCCCCCTTTAGTAAATCCCCCTTTTAATCAATCCCCCTTTAAGAAATCCCCCCTGTAATTTCCCCTTTTAGAGATTACCCCTTTTAGTAATTCCCCTTTTTAGTAATCCCCCTTTAGTAAATCCCCCTTTTAGAGATTCCCCCTTTAGTAAATCCCCCTTTTAGTTAATCCCCTTTTAAGAGATTCCCCCTACAAGTAATTTCCCCTTTTAGAGATTCTCCTTTTTAGTAATCCCCCCTTTTAGAGATTCCCCCTTTTAATAATTCTGCCTTTAAGAGATGGCTGCTATAAGTAATTCCCCCTTTCAGAGATTCCCCCATTATCTCCCCTTTTAGAGATGACCCCCAGTTAGATATTCCCCTCTTTAGTAATTCCCTCATTTAGAGATTCCCCCTTTTAGTTATTCTCCCATTTTAGATATGCCCCCCATTTAGAGATTCCCCCTTTTAAAGATTCCCCTTTCTAGTAATTCCCCCTTTTAGAGATTCCCCCTATAATTTCCCCTTTTAGAGATTCTCCTTTTTAGTAATTCCCCCTTTTAGAGATTCCCCCCTTTAATAATTCTTCCTTTAAGAGATTCCTCCTATAAGTAATTTCCCCTTTTAGAGATCCTCCCCTTTAATAATTCTGCCTTTAAGAGATTGCTGCTATAAGTAATTCCCCCTTTCAGAGATTCCCCCATTAAGTTATCTCCCCTTTTAGAGATGACCCCCAGTTAGATATTCCCCTCTTTAGTAATTCCCCCATTTAGAGATTCCCCCTTTTAGTTATTCTCCCATTTTAGATGTCCCCCATTTAGAGATTCCCCCTTTTAGAGATCCCCCCTTTAGTAATTCCTCCTTTAAGAGATTCCCCCTATAAGTAATGTCCCATTCAGAGATTCCCCCCTTTAGTAAATCCCTCTTTAAGAGATTCCGCCTCTTAGTAATTCCGCCTTTAAGAGATTCCCCTTATAAGTAATTCTCCCTTTTAGAGATTCCGCCTTTTATAGTAATTCCCCTTTTTAGTAATTCCCCCTTTAAGAGATTCCCCCTATAAGTAATTCACCCCTTTAGAGATTCCCCCTTTAGTAAATCCCCCTTTTAATCAATCCCCCTTTAAGAAATCCCCCCTGTAATTTCCCCTTTTAGAGATTACCCCTTTTAGTAATTCCCCTTTTTAGTAATCCCCCTTTAGTAAATCCCCCTTTTAGAGATTCCCCCTTTAGTAAATCCCCCTTTTAGTTAATCCCCTTTTAAGAGATTCCCCCTACAAGTAATTTCCCCTTTTAGAGATTCTCCTTTTTAGTAATCCCCCCTTTTAGAGATTCCCCCTTTTAATAATTCTGCCTTTAAGAGATGGCTGCTATAAGTAATTCCCCCTTTCAGAGATTCCCCCATTATCTCCCCTTTTAGAGATGACCCCCAGTTAGATATTCCCCTCTTTAGTAATTCCCTCATTTAGAGATTCCCCCTTTTAGTTATTCTCCCATTTTAGATATGCCCCCCATTTAGAGATTCCCCCTTTTAAAGATTCCCCTTTCTAGTAATTCCCCCTTTTAGAGATTCCCCCTATAATTTCCCCTTTTAGAGATTCTCCTTTTTAGTAATTCCCCCTTTTAGAGATTCCCCCCTTTAATAATTCTTCCTTTAAGAGATTCCTCCTATAAGTAATTTCCCCTTTTAGAGATCCTCCCCTTTAATAATTCTGCCTTTAAGAGATTGCTGCTATAAGTAATTCCCCCTTTCAGAGATTCCCCCATTAAGTTATCTCCCCTTTTAGAGATGACCCCCAGTTAGATATTCCCCTCTTTAGTAATTCCCCCATTTAGAGATTCCCCCTTTTAGTTATTCTCCCATTTTAGATGTCCCCCATTTAGAGATTCCCCCTTTTAGAGATCCCCCCTTTAGTAATTCCTCCTTTAAGAGATTCCCCCTATAAGTAATGTCCCATTCAGAGATTCCCCCCTTTAGTAATTCCACCTTAAAGAGATTCCCCCATAAGTAATTCCCCTTTTAGAGATTCTCCTTTTTAGTAATTCCCCCTTTAAGAGATTCCCCACTTCAGTAAGTTAGAAATTCCCCCTAAAAGTTATTCCCCCTTTTAAAGATTCTCCCTTTTAGTAATTCCTCCTTTTAGAGATAAGCCCCTCTTGGTAATTTTGCCCTTTTAGAAATTCCCCTTTTAAATACCTTAGTTACTTTTTTTTGCAGTACTTAATCACGCAAAACTAAATTAATATCCTGCTATAAAATTCTTCGGTCAACATTAGCGTCATTTTCATCTCGGTCATAATGTGCTGTATTTAAGTTTGGACATTCAAGCTCTCTTCACAAGAATCAATATCATCTTCTTGCTGCAAATATATCCTTGGCGCAGTCATCAGTTTCATTTTGTTATATAGCTTTGTTCAGAGTCATTGGAAACTACTGCTATAGAAAATTAAAATCAGACTAACAGTTTGTTTATGCAGATCCGTATTTTGACAATTTTCATGAAATTAAGCTCCTTTTAAAGAATTTTTGTGGCCAAATCGTGAAATTTATGACCCTTGCCTGTTTCTGCGAAATCAAGTACCCGTGAAAATAAGTAACAATAAGGTAGGCAATTGATCCTTAGTAATACCCCCTTTCAGAGTTCCCTCTCTTAAGTACCCCCACCCCCCACCCAACTTTTATAGATTCCCTTACTGCCTCTTCCCCATTGCCTATTCCTTGTTTTATTGCAAACATAAGCCTATTAACAAGCCTGAGTCAGCAACCAATACCATACAGCAACCTTGGCATAAAGGTCAACCAAAAATTTAACTTTTATTGAACAATCGTAACTTTCCTATTAATTAAATTAAATGTGATTAAATAAAATATCTATACCCTCCCAGTGGAGGGTCATTGGAAATTCTGAGGGGAGGGGGGTCAGACCAAACATTTATAGACTAAGGAAATGAACCTAACTGGAATTTTCAGAGGGGAGGAGGGGTTCAAGCTAAAACACCCTCTGCAGGGGGAGTATGAATACATAACATATAGTTACTGTGAGGAGAGGTCACTTCCAGTAAAGACCACCATCAAGCTAAGAATTGTATTAGACATTAGTTTGGTTTTGAAAAAACTTATGCATTCCTTGAAGCTTTTCAAAAAACACAAACTCTGAAGTTCAATAGTTCATACTATAGTTCATACTATTGAAAACCAGAATAATGCTGTGGTAGAACACTTAAAACAGAACTTTGAAAACAACCAAAACACCTAACAAAGAAGGAAAACAAAAAAACAAAACACATCAAATTAAAATCAACTCTGATCACAATCCATGGACAGACTATCCTACACAGCTGTTTCCTGAGACATTTGCTAAGATTGTCGATTAAACACTGAGGTCACAAAGCACACAAAATTCGCATTTTAGATTAGATACAAACTTAGTTTTCAAGTACAGTCAATGCTGTGAAAAGGTCTTTTTCTTTGAACAAAAGTTAGCTACATTCTTTCTTTGAAATATTTTCTTTTAAAACTCACTGTACTAAGCATTTGAAAATGGGGAAATGCCGACTTGTCAGCTCCATAAAAAGCAGTAAAGAAGAAACTTGTTAATTTGAAGTTTTTAATTAAAGTGAAGAAACTTGTTTATTTTGAGAAAGCAGCTACTGTTAACATTTCCTTGTCAATGCTTTCACATCGTCGTAAATAATTTGACTGTGGGCTCTTACCTGTAATACTCATCCATAGTACAACAGTACAGTCAATCAGTTAAGCCTGTGAAAAAATGAAAGATAATTCTCTGAAAGAAAATACAACCAACATGTAGTTTCTACTGATTGTAATACATTACGCTGTCAAACTAACATGTGACCAGGTTAATATGGAAAAATATTATTGTTAATTAACTAGACGGGACACTATCTTGAACCGATAACCTCATGGGTGGGGCCATTGTGGTATAGATTGAAGCCACCTCTGATAACTTAAAAATGGAATAAAAAAATTGTAAATTGTATTCATTTAGAATCACACATAACTTACCTTGTACACTTTTAACCTGTTATCTCTTTTTTTTCATGGGCCATTTGGTGCCATGAGGTAAAACCTCCTGCGATAATAATTTGTTGCTCGCAACAGAGGAAAACCCAGGAGCAGGTTGCAATGTGCCTCAACCAAACAACACAACATTTAAAGGTCAAACTTTCCCTTGATCTTAAAATTCAAAGTACTCATAAGACCTAAAGGAACACAGCACTCAGCTCCAGCTGTCTGAAGTGATTCCCATGTTGTGTTAGCCTGCACCTCGGATAACCTCATGGGTGGGGCTGTTGTGGTTTGAATTGAAGGCACTCTCATGCAAGCCACCATGACCTCAGATAACTTCACAGGTCTGGCTGGTACTCCAGAAAATGAGAAATTTATAATAGTAATAACAACTATAATTATCTAGAATCACACATAACTTACCTTGCATATTTTAACCTTTTTTCTATTTTTTTTTTTCATGGTCCATTTCGGCACCATGTGGTAAAACCTCTTGCGATAATAATTTGTTGCTCGCAACAGAGGAAAACCCAGGAGCAGGTTGCAATGTGCCTTAACCAAACAACACAACATTTAAAGGTCAAACTTTCCCTTGATTTTACAAATCAAAGTACTCATAAGACCTAAAGGAACACAGCAGTCAGCTCCAGCTGTCTGAAGTGATTCCCATGTTGTGTTAGCCTGCACCTCGGATAACCTCATGGGTGGGGCTGTTGTGGTTTGAATTGAAGGCACTCTCATGCAAGCCACCATGACCTCAGTTAACTTCACAGGTCTGGCTGGTTCTCCAGAAAATGAGAAATTTCTAAGAAATTATAACTATAATTATCTAGAA
Organism: Meandrina meandrites; assembly: GCA_963693305.1. Classification (NCBI taxonomy): domain Eukaryota; kingdom Metazoa; phylum Cnidaria; class Anthozoa; order Scleractinia; family Meandrinidae; genus Meandrina; species Meandrina meandrites. Next base: position 23,108,199 of record OY855916.1, on the reverse strand, counting down.
TCACACATAACTTACCTTGCACATTTTAACCTTTTTTCTATTGTTTTTTTCATGGTCCATTTCAGCACCATGTGGTAAATCCTCCTGCGATAATAGTTTGTTGCTCGCAACAGAGGAAAACCCAGGAGCAGGTTGCAATGTGCCTCAACCAAACAACACAACATTTAAAGGTCAAACTTTCCCTTGAAATTCAAAGTACTCATAAGACCTAAAGGAACACAGCAGTCAGCTCCAGCTGTCTGAAGTTTATTCCCATGTTGTGTTAGCCTGCACCTCGGATAACCTCATGGGTGGGGCTGTTGTGGTTTGAATTGAAGGCACTCTCATGCAAGCCACCATGACCTCAGATAACTTCACAGGTCTGGCTGGTACTCCAGAAAATGAGAAATTTCTAAGAAATTATAACTATAATTATCTAGAATCACACATAACTTACCTTGCACATTTTAACCTTTTTTCTATTGTTTTTTTCATGGTCCATTTCAGCACCATGCGGTAAATCCTCCTGCGATAATAATTTGTTGCCCGCAACAGAGGAAAACCCAGGAGCAGGTTGCAATGTGCCTCAACCAAACAACACTACATTTAAAAGCCAAATTTTCCCTTGATCTTACAAATCAAAATACTCACAAGACCTAAAGGAACACAGCAGTCAGCTCCAGCTGTCTGAAGTGATTCCCATGTTGTGTTAGCCTGCACCTTGGATAACCTCATGGGTGGGGCTGTTGTGGTTTGAATTGAAGGCACACTCATGTAAACCACCATGACCTCAGATGACTTCACAGGCCTGGCTGGTACTCCAGAAAATGTGAAATTTAACATAATTTTAAACAATAATTTATAACAATAATAATACTTAAATTCCTGCATGAAACTTACCTTACACGTTTTAACCTTTTTTCTATTTTTTTTTTTAATGGACCACTTTGGCAGCATGTGGTAAAAAGTTCCGATCACTCTCATGCAAGCCACCATGACCTCAGAGAACTTCACAGCTCTGGCTGGTACTGCAGAAAATGAGAAAATATTCTTACACATGTAAAAATAACTATAAATAATAACTATAATTATTTAGAATCACACATAACTTACCTTGCACATGTGCATTTTTTTTTCATGCACCATTTTGGCACTGTGCGCTTACACCTCCTGTAATTATAATTTATTGCTTGTAACAAAGGGAAATCCACAAGCGGGCTGTAATGTGCCTCTGAACAAAACACTGGGAACATCTTTTAGAGTCTTTTTGAACCCTTTTTTTCTTTCTCTTTTTGTCACTCTAATTAATTTTTCCAATATTTTTTCTTAATAATTTATTTACTGGTATTAAAAAGGTAAAGCCTTGAGCCAAATGGCTCATACTGCTGGAGCTTATCTCAGTTTCTGTAGCATTAAGCAACTAGGAGTATTTCTACTCCCCCCTAGATGGGATGCTAGTCCATTGCAGGGTTACCCCCAGGTATATTAGCCAGATACATTGTGTGGTTCCAGAGAATATCCATACCCCCACCATAACAGGAATTGGAAATTCCAGAGGGGTGGGGATGGGGGGGGGGGGGGGTCAAAAGCCCACAAACTTCTGGAGAGGAGGGGGGTTTGTCACTGAAATTATGTTTTCAGATGGTCAAGTTCAATGCTGTGCAAATTTCTTTTAGAATGGTTTCTTACCTACTCTGAAAATCTTTTACATAGAAAAGTAGCATCTTCCTTCTGAAAGCTCACTGAAAGCTAACAAGTTTGCAGAAATCCTCCATGTTGTTCCGTGAATGCGACCGCTATTACTTTACATGTTACCAGTCCCTGTATAATTGTCACATGGTTTGACCAAAATGCATTGGTGACTAGAGTTGTTTGTTTCTGGTGCTCGATCGAGAGAACGTTGTCCTTGTTTGTTTCAGAAACCCGAGAATATCTTGTTCTTGTTATTTCTGGCTATTCATTTTCAATTTTCTGGTTCAATTTGGCTTTCTCAGCGAGCGTGTTTTGTGATCATGTTTACAGTGAATGTAATCAACATTTTTCAAATCCATACATTTAGGAGTTTTCTAATGTGCGAATGGAATGAAAGGGGACGGATGTTCATAAATCAAAGTGACTAGCAGGTATTTTTCTGTTTACCTTTGCTGATGTATTTTTTTTGTCTTCAACAGTACGTATCATCTTGAGATGTTCCCTGGATGTTTCAGATGATCTGTCAGTTATACACTTTCTTTTAAATTTTCTCCAGAGGGGCATGAGAAATATGGACTGATCCTTTAGAGAAATTCTCAACACAATGCTGCCCCAGTTAGCCCAAGGGTTGGAGATATTTGTTTTTATTTCCCAGCTCTATCCGAGGATATACACCCATTTGTCAGGGCACCCTAGACAAATGCCCGGGGCATACAATACAACATACAATATGTACATTTTCTCCATGCATAAGCTCAAAAAACGCATTAATTCCAATGAATTGTGTGATAAAAATAGCCCTTATTTTACTCACCAATTGGTTCTCCGAACTCCATGCTGTCCAAACTATGTCAACTGGAGTGCCCAAACCCGAACGCTTTTCGCCAGACTTTGTCGCCCAAATTAACCCGTCAGACGTTAAATTTAAGACTCACCCAAGAACCATAAGACGTTAAAATTGTATTCGACGCATCCACAGGCAATAAATTACGGTTTGTTTTGTTGCACGTGTTTACACAAACTTCGAAAAGTCCGCCATCTTTGTATCTTTGTACCTTGCGGTCTAGGCGCCAGATTTCACGCGGTCGTAATTGAACCACATTTTAACTTCGGGTGACTTTCACTTCCTGTCCGATCTGGCTTGGTCAAAAAGAAATAGTGTTTCTTCCAATAGAAAGAGAAAAATACTACAAGTGGTCAAAGCAAAGAAATATCAACTAAGAGAAAAAAGTGACTAATAAAAGGTTCAAAATTTCATCAGAATGGCAGCTTTCTGGACATCCTGTTCAAAAATCAATCGCAACCACTTTCATCCTTGCAATTAATTCTGTACTTCTTCCTCTACATAACTGTTCTATCTTGTTTTCTGGGATTTTTTTATCAAATTCATTCGTATATTTGGTGGCATTTGGCAATATACTGAGGATATTAGAAAATAGAAATTTTTATGATAGTGTCCCTTTAAGCTCAAAATGACATCGACAACTACCTTGCTAGCCATGCAGTCTTCCCTTGCATGCTGCAGGCGTTCACTTAGTCGGGGTGCAGCGCAGAAAAAGGACAGTGAGTGGAAATAATGGTAAGAGCACCTGAAACAGGCCATTCTTCCTATGCTTCAAAGAACATAAAGTTTCACTGTTTTGAATTCGGTCTGTTAGGGAAATTTCAATGTTTTAATTTTGAAAAAAAAAAAAAAACAAATCGTATCATTTTTACAACGAATTTAAATTTGCAAGGACCACCGTGACGAAATAGAAGTACCGGGTCCTCTAAATGTAGGAGATCTAATCAGCTATAACAAAATAGTAAACGAAGAAAAGCAAGGCTGATTGAACAGTTGGGAACTATATATATTTCCAATATTTCGGAAGGCACAGCCTTCCTTCTTCAGGGTGTTACAAAGATACATTAGATACATTATTTTTGCCATTTTTCACAAATCGCCAACTGTGGGAATTGGTGGAATAACAATCTAATAAATATTTAAAACTACCCTAAATTTAGATTTTGATGATTTTACAAATGTCGCTTAAAGTTATAACGATTTTTGAATATTTTGCCGTGAAACTAACTGCTTTACAATATTTTACCGTGGCGCTGTTAAAACTAATTCAAATGACGTCACAACGTGAAAAGAGTTGGCCTCGTTTCGATTTCTTGTGCCAAGTTTGATTACGTCATTCATGCATAATTAAGCGACCGCCACAACAACACACAATAGAGCGTTTTCATTCACGTGTATTGGTTTACCAAAGCAATGGCCGCTGTTTTTTTTGTTTTGAAACACCAATATGGCTGCCGTGACGTCATATGAAAACGCTCTATACATGCTTATTTGCTAAATGGAACAACAGGCATTGTTGGTTGTTTTTTTGGCATAATTTACAGCGTGGGAAGAGCTACGTGCTTTCAAATTTTTTCCCACTCGCCATTTGCACGAGTTTAACTGTTTTGGCAAAAACAAGAAGAAAGGAAGTTGTAGCAATATTTTTCCTGATATTGTCATGCAGATAAGTTCCTTATTGACCGAGTGCTTTGGTAAAAGCAAGAAGAAAGGAAGTTGTAGCAATATTTTTCCTGATATACCATGTAGATAAATTCCTTATTGACCGCGTGAGAGCCGGAAGTTGTTTTTTTATCTAGAGTTTAAACGCGATTGTCTCAAGTCTTGGCTTATTCCGGTTTTAAACACCAATAAGTTTTAACACAAAAAACTCGCGTAAACTGTAGCCTGCGTTGCAGACGAACTAAACCCCGGCATAGTTAGGACTATACTGGGGCTTAGTTCGTCTGCAAAGCAGGCTAGTAAACTGCGGTTTATTATAATTTAACCTTCACCGAGTCGTTGTCGTTACAGTTGATGGTGTAAATAACATTAGCTTAGCCGACCAGGCCTAGCTTATGCTTGGTTGTGTGCACATATGAATTAAAAAAATTCATGTGCTGTGTCGACCATTAGCAAAGGTAATAACTTTGTACAAAATTATTTTGGTGTAAACACAGCAACGTAATGATCATTTCACTTAATGCAAATTTTCAAAACAGGTTTATCGCAGCTTGTAAATCAATTTACATATTCACCAAGTTCTATTTGAAGTAAAACGTTGTAAAAATACGATATTTTAGTAGAGGACAAAAGGGAGAGAAAAATTGACGCTAAAAACTAAGAGGAAAAACTGACGTTGTACCCAGCAAAGAGTTTTGCTGGCTGTAATACATAATTTGTAATGTGCTGTACAAATACACATGACACACACAAACAAAAGGGCAAACAAAGCGGATGTATGTTAGAAAAAGCATTAAAATTTTAAGGCTAGATTTTCCTTGCTAAAAAAAATTGTTTGTTGAACCACGCAGATTAAATAATTCCCCTATCCTCCCCCCTGTGATACAAACATGACGCAAACATCACGATCACGTTTCTCACGCGCAAATTACACTCTCGTGAATCAGTCATAAGTTTTCACTGACCAACAGTCGCTAAGACTCGTGTATTAATGACATGAACTGCGAAACATCTAGAATTTACTTTGGTCTTCTCCCCGTTAAAGTGTAAAATGTATGATAATAACACAAAAAGACAAGGAAAAGCTTAGCAAGGCATTAAAAGTTTGTTCCGAAAATCCACCTGTAGTAATAATATTGACACCAGCTGCTGCGTACGAGCGAGCGCCTCAGGAATAAAATGATCTACAAAAAACTTTACTTTTATCTATTGATGCCACATTGAACTGGTAAGAAATAAAATTTAAAAAAAGCCTTAACCTAGATTATTTGACACGCCTCTGTTATTTTGGTTGTAAAAGAGCATACATATTTAGCATTTGGGTTTTTGACAGAGTTGGCTTTTTCGATCAATAATTGATCGGTATTGTTATTGACATTAACGGCAAACAACCATTCAGTATCCACGAATGAGAAAGTTCCGCTCACTGGATTTACAAGTAAAAAAGAAAAGCGATACTAGTCTCACGCAGGACTAAACCCAGCTGTCCTGGGAAAGAAGTTTGCTGCGGACGAGCGCTCGCGATTACTTCCCGTGCCGATATGAAGATTTGTTAAAGGTGGATACGAGCTTTTGGCGTGACACCAAGAGGCAGTTAGCGACAGAAAGCACAGATCACATTTCAAAATGATTTTTACGCATATTTTTCGTTACTTGGACGATAGGGACGCCGAGGAGATAAGGCGTCGAAGCAGTGACAACTCAGTCAACTCAAGATCACCAGTCGCCGATTCTCGATGTCAAGAGTTCCCGGCCGCGGAGCAGCGCGAAATGAAATTTGGGAAGAATACTTGGAAAGGAGCTCCAGTGCTAGTTCCTGGAGGCACGCAAACAAGCATAAGATCTAAAACACTGTCCAGCGCCTCACTATCTCAAGGATTTTCAACTTTGCGCGCAGAAACGCGTAGAGCTCCTGGAGCTCCAAAAACAACAACAGCGAATAGAATTTTGCCCCCGATTGGAAAGTCACAGGTGACCGGGGAAGAGAAACCGTTTGCAGCTTATGAAAAAAACACGGCAAAACTACCACCAATTGAACCATTGACAAGCAAACCAAGATCAGCTACGATGAAACCGAGGTCGTGTTCAAAGAAAGATGAGGAAACGTTTTGGAAAAGCACTCCGAGCGAAGAGAAAAAAGAGCGACAAAGAAGACAGCCTTCATTCGATGACATGTCATTAGCTAAAGCTGGCATAAAGAAAACTCTTTACCAGCAAAATGCCAAAAAACTAGACGGTAAAACTACGAAAGTAGTCGAATCAACACAGCCTGATGCGATTAACGCAGAAAAAACTGGCAATTACCTAATTTCACGACAGTTTGAGACACATAAAGGTTTCTCTGATCGCGTGGAATCATTCGAGCAACGAAACAAACCGAAAACAGGAGAATTATATAAAAGTTTAGGGGTAAGTGAATACAACGAACAAGCTCGAGGACTTTCCGTGGCGTCAAGCATGGAAGCCCTGAAAACTCGATCTAACAGTTCACCTTGTGTACCTAGTGCGGAATATTTACGTTCACAAGCTAACGAAGCTTCTAGTAATCACGTGTATGGTTCCTTGGTAACAAACAGTCAGAAGGAAACCAAGCTTCACTTGGTTGCATGCGACAAGGGAAGACGCAATGCTATTTGCGAAGTTCTAGAAAAAACCACTGTGCCTGAATATGGTTCAAGTTTGTACGAGATGCGGCAAAATTTAATGAGTATATCGTAAATACGCGCAGCCTGCAGTGAGGAAGACGAGATCAACAGAGTTTGCGAGCGAGCAGGTGATTTTAACATTTTGGCATCGTAGAATCTCCGCACGATCGATGTATTTTCCAACTGCTGCTCGGTATGGTGTGAATGACGAAAAAAGCTTCAAGTCTAAATCGAGCAAACTAACTGGCCACTAAAAGCGCCGACGGGAGGAAACTTTTGTAGCAGGAGCAAAAACAACAAGTCAATTTTATTGACGATCTTAATTTAAATTTCATTTTCTCGACGCCGTTAAAAATTTTCACCGAGATTACACCAAAGAACCCGACAAGCACAACTGAGCTTGTAAAAAGAAAAATAATAAAAATATGAATTCATTCATTTGCTTTAATGAACAATAAGAAGATTTTGACAGAATATCCGGCGGTGTAAAAATAGAACTTAACTACGAAAAGAACTATTTGTAAAAGAAATACCTGATCTGAATTTTAATTTAACTCTCCGAATAAATTATAGTTTAGCTTGGGGGTGTTGATTAAATTTAAAGGCGACTTTTTAGTTTTTACTAAAAATAAGCACCTTGTACGAATTATTTTGTCGAAGCCGGAAAAAAATATATAGCGACGTCGGAAAATTAGCTTTGTGAAATAATATTAAATAAAATAGCGCAAAACTTAGCGAATAAAGGATTAAAACAATTACAAAGAGTCTTTATCAGCAAGCCGGAAGACTGGGAGTGTTAAGAAAGACTACAATGTTTATCTTTTGCGAAATACCAAAATATATAATCACCCGCGCAAGTACTATTTGCAACTCCTTCTGTGTAATTGGGCGAAATTATAGAGCGTGAGTGTTGAATTTAAGGGTAAAAAAACTGCGATAAAAGGCCTCTGAAATACACAACTACACGGTTTTGCGTATCTTTACTAGGTATAACCAACCACCAAGGTTGGGGGCAATCTCGAGGTATTTGACTAAAAATCAAGGCAAGTAGGCGGATGTGAGAGAAAATTATTCATACACATTTGACTAAAACTGAAAGCCTAAGTAGGCGCCTGCCGACCGACAATGCAATTATTGATAAGCTTTTGACTGAAATGCAAGTGGGTGGTCCTCTACTAAAGCATTTGCCTAAAAAAGAACGAAAAAAAGCAAGTAGTGGCAGTGGATAAAGGGATATCCACAGTAGGTGATAATCGGAATATTTTTTTATAAGCATTTTACTAACACTCAAGATAAGTAAAGATACTAGCTAGCTTTGTGAGCAGTTTTTTTTAGAAACCGAAAAATTGGACTTAGTAATAGCTTGCATCCTGTGTGGAGTCTGACGGCTTGTGTAATGACCTCTAAAATAACTGAAGTGTTTTCTGATGACACACTGTCAGCGAAACATGACCTTGGCTTCTTGACTTGTTAGATAAAACATAAAACCTTACTGATAAATTTTTTTTCGCTCAAGTCAATATAAAAAGAAACACAACGAAGCCAATATACTGTCTGAAAACACTCGCGTGCGGCTCATGTTTCTTCAATGTTTCTCGCGTTCTTCAGTCTGTGTAGCTGGCGGTTTTCTCGGGGTTACACACGCGCGAGTAAGCGAGTAAGTCGCGAGAACGAGCGGCCAAGCCGCGAGGGGCTACGCGTTCTTAATTTCCCAACTTTGTCATCCACTAAATAAAAAAATAACCACCTGATCCCAGGTTAGTTCTTAATTTGCTACTTTAGCTTCTTTGTGTTCACAGCAGTTCGAGCTAAAAACAAAGATGTTAGATAACCAAAGCGAATATTTGCGCAAATTTTTAATGAGCATTTTCGGTATGAACAATTAAAGGAGAGTTGGTGCCCAGCGATGTACGACACTTTGCGGCAGATTGAAACCAGCACCCTGAAGACAAGAACTTACGGAGCCGCTTAGGCTCAAAAGTGTATAATAACACAGCATTCTCGTTTCCAGAGCCCACGACCAGGAGACGCAGACCAGAAGGATCGTGCACTCTGGGACGAGAATGATAAAACAGCAAATAAAAAAGAGATGCGCATGGACAAAAATAAATACGGATTGCCATACAAGTTTTAAAAACTGTTGGTATAAACAGCTTTCAGTTTCTCTCTTTTGTATGTAATTATAACGCGTTTCATAGCGATTATTTGGCAAAACTTAATAAAATGGACTTGATAAACATTACGAACAAACTCAGCCGTGACATAGTCCCTTTATCTCTTGATGTATCTCTTGATGTATCTCTTGATGTCTCTCTACACCCAGTTACTGGAGAACCGTTGTGGCAACCTGGTTGGATGCTGGGGGGCATCCCATCCAGGGGGAGCAGAAAAGTTGCGGCTTCTTGCTTCAGAAACCGGAGTTAAGCGCGGGGCTTCGAATTCATTATTTTACAGCGAAATTAAAAGACCTTAAGCAATGACGACGGCAACGCCGTGGACAACGCCTAGCTAGTGAATAATGAATTTCAAATTTTACTCTAGAATCTCGCGATTATCCACATTTATTATATGGCAAGGTAGTGTCAAAGGTAAATCCGAGCGTTGTGATTGGTTCTTTCTCGGTCGGGATTTTGCCATACGGACCGTTTCCACGGAAACGGTCATAAGGCGTGTATTTCTTGTTTTCGAAAGCCGGCAAATTCAAATTTGCAGCTAAAACGAGTGCCATACAATAGACTACTTACTAACCTAGCTTATTCAAGCTGTACTGGGGAATTTTGCGCTCGGCTCGTACTGCCACGACCTCGGGCCAATATTCCCCAGTACGGCCCTTTCGCTCGATTAGTAAGAGGTTAGTATTCGGTATATCTACTGGTTTAGAAACTCGCTTCAGCTGAATATGTAGAGAGAGCGTTCAAACCCAAATTTAGCCGTCGTCGTTCACGTTATCCAAATACGCAGAATTTGGTTATTTCATGATGTTGTTTCGAACACAACGACCAAGATATGAACCAAGGTGGGTGGGTAGGTAGGTGGTTGATAAATGGCTGATGAAAATACCGTGTCTAAATAAATCGTATAATTTCTGTTACATTACATTTGACGTTGAAGATGACTTCCGCTCAAGTTGACGAAGCGTCAGTCACCAACAACGATCGTATTAAAGACTACTATCACCCACTCGAGCAAACTACAAAAACAAACAACATTCCCCAAATACCTTAATAATCGAGAAAATACGAATATTAACAACCCTATTATACAATAAAGAAAACTGCATACAACCTGTAACAATAGAAAATACGACTGCAAATCACAGAAACTAAGGACAAAAAGTTTTCCTAACTTTTATTTACAATATACTGTTCATTACAAAAGCTACACTTTAGCGTTAAGCAGAAAACATTTTTGGTATCAAAGGGGCTTTGTCACAGATTTTAATAGATTTTTGAACAGCCAAAATTTATATTTGTAGCGTAGGAACCCTTAAAATAATGGGCCATTTTTTTATTAACAATTATTAGAGCACTGAAACTGTTAACAGGCGTCTTTGGCTGCGGATGGCTTGGATCGAAATGGAATGCAACTTGAAAACTTAAGGCTAAACTTTTCAAGTTGTTTCCCGCGCACATCTTCAAAATATCAATATTTTATACCTTTAGTTAAGGTCATATCTTCCTTTAGATGTTAGAAGATAATGTTTTTCATGGGTTAAGTTGCCTACCACTAATTTCTGAACAGTTAAGAAAAAAATCTGCGAAATCCCGTGACATAGCTCCTTTAATAAAGGTTTATAAACGTTCATTTGACAGTGGCTTTTTACTGTAACATTTTACAGAGACTAGCTTGTTTTGTTGTTAGGTATTCCCTGTTTTGACCCTCATTCGACAAAATATCAAACCGAATGACCTCCTTCGGGTCAGCTTTTTCACAGAAGGCGCTTAAGGGACGCCCGCAATCCTTGGAATTTGGCCAGCGTGTCTTGCACAGCTGGGTCACGTGAGCAACTTGATTGCAATTCCACTAAGTACGTCGCGCATGCGTCGTACAATGAGATTGTAATCGAAGGTCTGTGAAAAAAAGAAAAACAGTCAGCAATTATCAGATAAACGTAAGGCAATTGGGTGCAAGATTTTGACGAGTCCGTGAATGAAACCTTAGTGTGTAAGCATTCAACCCCCCTCCACCCACCAAAAAAGGAAAACAAACTATTGAGCTGTTTACTTTCATGTGGTGCTGTTTGTTATACTGTACAAGGTGGTTCTAACTTCTATGTCTGTAGACAAAACCCTAATGTGTGACCATTCAAATGAACGCTATTAACTAGAACTGTCATCTGGCGTGCTGAATGTTTTCCAAATTGTAAAATATGAGTTCAAAGTTCAAGGTGGTAGCTAGTCTACATTATGACCCTTGATGTTACCTTTCGTGTGGCGGAGACAGGGAAGGCGTGTCTACAAACTTCAATAACAAGTGATAAATAACTTCTAGGATGTGAAGAGGCTTGTTAAGTGTTCGCCAACACGGATCCTAAAAATCACGCACAGTCGTTACTTCACACATTAATTCTTGGTGTTTACCGTAAATAATCACTTAAACGCTTAATCTCAAATAAACTCCTCTGTAAAACTTTTATTAAACGTCTTTTGACTAATAAACGACCCTGCCGCTGCGGTGAGCTGTCCTTGGAAGCCGGTATCAAGGATTCAGAAACAAAACAATGTTGTTGACTACGAGAAGTCAGTTGTAATGTTTTGTGGCGAATTTGTCTCTGACATTTACAAAAGATAAGTGCACCTTTTGTTCCTTCCACATGTAGCCAAGAGGGAGGTGTGGTCAAATGAGCCTATAACTCCGATCCACGGGCTAAGAAGTCAGCAAACTGATATAAACCATTAGTTGATTGTTATATATTATGTAATTACATGTTTGGTGGGTTAGACCTATATTCAGTAATCAAACTAAAAACATCAATCAATTAACGCATCATTACACAACTATATGTTCAACTGTCAGGAACTAGTTTAAAAAAAAAGGCTAAAAAAATGTCAGTTTTCTCTGTATGACAATATATTTACCTTAGCTTTGAACAGTCTGTCGTAGATGCTATGCAACACAGGGAAAGGAATGCCAATCTCTAACAAGGTCATGAAGACCCAGGTTGGGTCCCAGGCTAGCTCGGCACTCTTCTTTTCCAACATCAGGATAATAGCGCCTGGATGAAAAGGAAAAAAAAAATGACCTATGGTCTCTGTAATTGAAAAAGAAGTCTTTGCTAGGACGATTTATGTGCTGTTATCGGTACGCACAATAAAAGATTTCTTTGTGAAATTCAAACTCGATATTCTATTATAGCGACGCTGCAAGGCAAAAGAACAAAGCAACACAACGACAAACTGAATTATATTTTGCTATGCTGCTGATCTGGATCAGAGGCCCTATGCGCCAACTTGGCGCCAGGGGACAGGTGAAGGTGAAGGTGATGCTGCTGGATCTACACTACCCCACCCCCACCCCCACCCCCACCCCCACAACAAACCTTCGCAGAAAGATAGGCTGATTATCAAATAAAGCATTTAATAAGACAAAGGGATGCGAACTATGTCACAAGACAATTAAGTAGATAATACAAATGTCTTAATGAGTGTTAGAGCACTGTTACCCAAAGCGTTCAATACTGTCACGCAAAATGCGTTTCGGCATTGTCACGCAATACGTTGTACGTACCCAATGGAAAGTAACGTTCCGAGTGCACATACACCTTTCCAAGGAAAGCGATCTTCTTACTAACGACTGCCATTCGATCACTGGGAGAACTCTGCAGGGAATCATGTAGCTCTGTTGAGAAATGCGACAGAAATGAACACAGTTAGAGAAGAACTGACAGGAGGATCTACTCAAAACTGTAACACAGAATTCATTATCAATACGAAATGTTTAGTTTCTTAAGCAAGAATAAAATTCTCAGAGAGGGAATCTAAGTGCAAGGGGAGATGCTCAGGTGTTTTGGTCTCACTTAGTGTTTTGGACAGAACGCCAAATGTTTTTACTCTTCATGGTATCGTTTAGAGTTTGTTTAAATCTTCAACATTTCTTCATGGATGAAAGCATTCCATGCAAGTCTATTCTTCCTTTATGATCATTTAAGCCACTACCTTACTTCTCCGTCTGTTTGGTATGTTATCTTTCCGGGATCAGAAGAAGCTTAAGCCACACCCGGATTATTCCGACAAGCATCATTGCCATACAGCACGGGAGTTCCCCGCCCCCAAGGGGGGCCCAGGGGCCAAGGGGCAATAACGTGTCATTCGTGTTTTCTGTTTACCTCACAGTCACACAGCAGTAGAAAATACTTACCAGCTTCAATGATGTCTCTCCACAGAGTTTCAATCAGGGTGGGGTCATAATGTCCAGCACAATGAACAATGGCTAGTTTACACTCAGACAGTCCAAACTCATCAGCAAAATCTCCATACAGCTAAAAGGACACACATTAAAGCAATGAAATAAATTAAAACAAAACAAGAGCGATCTGCATGAAAAAAGCAACAAATTCACTGATTTTTCACTGACTATATAAAGACTGATGAAGAAAGTAATACTATATTGCTTTTGCAGAAAACAGTTTCCTTGATCATAATAAGATGGTCACTACCAACAACACTCATTACCAAAAGCTTGAGCCACCTTGAACTAAAATTACCTTCAACTTTTTCATGAGTTTGAGAAGAAACAAAATTTAGAATTGCCCTAATCAGCTACTGAATTTCCAGATTTGTGAAATAATTTGTTGAGTTATCAGCTAAATGTTCTTTGAGAAATACAAAGGATCAATAGTTTTATTTTCAGGTTTTTATCTGAGGACAATTTTGAATAGCAAAATGTCATGTGCATTAAGGGTTGTAACATGTCTGGCAAAAAGTCAAGAAAATTTTTTTGATGGAAAGAAATTTTTGTTTTTGGTTCATGGTAGACTTGTAGTCTAGACCACTAAATAATCCCTTACCGTAGTGACATCCAAGAGTTGGGAATTCAAACCAGCTAAGGCCTGATCAATGCGCCTGGATGGATTAGAAGCATTTAATTTCACAAGAGCTTGATAAACTTGCATCTGTATCCGTGCTACTTCCAGTTTTTCTTCTAATTCGTGTAGGAACTCTCCCTCACCACTGCCAGCAGTCCTCAGATTACAGCTTTTAGCACTCATTATAGCACGAGCCAGGTACTCCAATCTTGATTCTAGCAACACCTCAGGGCTGAAATTATGAACACACATCATTACAGCTTCTTCCTTGAGAATTAAAATAAAGGGGGTAGCTAGGATTTTCCAAGGGGGAGGGAGTGGTCACAATGTGTCACACCCCAGGGGTATTTACATAGTCCACTGCAGATGTTAAGGCCTGAAAATGGAGTATGTAACTACCTAGCACTAGTAAATATTTAAGGCATGTTAATTCTTCGGATTTGTGCTTTTTCGCCACCTGAATTATAAGGCTTGTATGTTGTTTACTTAAAAAATTGTCTCACAAGAAAGGGGGGATGCAGGAAACCCAGGACCCCCCTGGCTATGCCACTGAAATAGAACTTCAGTTACTCATTCAGCAGCTAATAACCTAATAATAACAGTGAGCAGGGATAGCACAGTGGTGAGAGAGCTTGCCTCCCACCAATGTGGCCCGGGTTCAATTCACGGACCTGGAGTTTAGTGGGTTGAGTTTGTTGTTGTTGTTTTTTTATTATTATTATTTTTTTTAACACCCTTTATTTATCATACAAAAAAGAATTACAAAAACAGGTGTTTTTTTTAAATTACTCCTTACATATAACAAACACACCTCTAAAACTAAAGCATGAGCTAAACTACACAAAAATAACGAAAAAGATATACAGCCACTTAAAGAAGATAACAAATAAATACAAGCATACTTACATAGGTAAAAAAAAAAAAAAAAAAAAAAAACACCGATAAAACGCGGAAACCGAGAAATGGTCTCGTTTTTCTTTTCTTTTTTTTTTCCTTTTCCCTTGTTCTCTTTTTTGGTTCCCATCCCAATTAGCCTGTTTGTAAGGGAAGGATTCGTTTCCATTTTGAGAAGTGTTTTTGTAGTTGGTTACGATCTCTTGCTATAAGGTGTTCCATCTCATAAACAGTTTTAATCTTGGCAAGAAAGACTTTAAAGGATGGTTGGTTTCTATTTAACTTGCATCTATAAATAAATTGTTTCGCTAGCAAGACTAAATGATTCAATAAGTGAAAGTCTTTAGAAATATCAAAAAATCCGAAAAGAATGTGAACGACCGTAAAATGAACTTCTTCAAAGTTATGAACGTTTAGCCAAGAAAAGAACGTATTCCAAAAAGTTCTCGTTACCTTACACAGGCAAAATAAATGCTCGAGGGATTCAACTTCTTCTTTGCAAAAGGCACAGAGCGCAGAATCTATCCTTTTAAATCTAAAGAGTTTGTCATTTGTAAATACAATATTGTTCAGTATTTTATATTGGAATTCTCTTGATTTTGTGTCCAGAGCAACATTAAAAGCTAGAGTATATATTTGTTTCCAGTCCGTTGACAACTCAGGGTATTTACTGATCAACTTCTCCTGGGCTGAGGGAGGGGTTTGTTTTTTAATTTTGAAACTTTTATATATCATTTTGGATGTTATTTTCAATAAATTAACGTTAGTGCCGTCTATATTAAGTTCAATAAAGTCGTTCAGGGGAGTAGGGCGTTGCCCATGATTTTGCTTTAAGATTGCTCTCCAGTCACTAGGAATAGCATTAAAAATACCCATCAATTTAAAGTAGTCCACTGGTGAAAGCCTTGTTCCCTGAAATCTGCTATTGTCCAGGAATGTACCTCTGTTGGATAATAAGTTGCCTATTTTAACAAACCCTTGATTTACCAGATGTTGTGAAAAAACAGAGGCTTTTTCTACAAGGATGTTCTTATTGTTCCAGATAATCTGGTTAGCTACTTCGTCATAGGATTTCACTGTACTTGGGTTTAAATCCATCCAAGCTTCAAGGCATTCTTTATAGAATTCGGGGAGATATATTGGGAGGTTCCGAGCGTCAAAATTACAATGCAAAAGAAACTTTCCACCTACTTGCCTTAGATAAACATCGAGGATGGACTTCCAAGTGCTATTATAGTCTTCCATGTACTTTTTTAAACTTATTATACGCTGAGCAGAGATCATAGATTGAATGTCTAACATTTTTAGACCCCGTCATCTATGTCATTTATAAGGGCTGACCTTTTCACTTTATCTTTACCTTTCCAAATAAATCCATACAAAAGCTTGTTGATTTCTGAAATAAGGTCTTGACTTACAGGAATAAAGGTCGCCTTATACATAAATTTTGGTATGGCGAATGTTTTAACAATTTGGATTCTACCCAGTAACGTAAGGCCCCTCCATTTCCACATGTTCAGTGTTTTTTGGATGGACTTCAGGATCATATCGAAATTTGCTTTCTTCCTGGCTGATTTGTTATAATTGAAATACACCCCCAAGATCTTAATCGATTTCTGTATTTTATGAGAGAAATCCTTTTGAGACAGTTGCTGTAAGCCGATCGCAAAGACTTCAGTTTTTTCATTGTTTACATGGAGACCAGAATTCTCTGAAAAAAGTTTAAGAGCGACAAAAAGCTGTGAATAAGATTGCTTGTCCTTTAAGAAACAAGACATATCATCTGCAAACACAGTTAACTTTATCTCTTCACCATTGATACTTAAACCTTGAATGTTATTATTTTGACGAATATAACAAGAAAGAATTTCAAGGGCTAAAATGAAAAGTAGAGGTGAGAGAGGGTCACCCTGCCTTACCCCACGACTCACTTGGAAAAGGTCAGTTGTAAAACCATTGTTTAAAACACAGCTTGATATATTTGTGTAGAAGGTTTTAACCCACTGGATCACATACGGTCCGAAATTGTATTTCTGTAATACTTTAAACAGATAGGTATGGTTTAAAGAGTCAAAGGCTTTCTCGAAATCAATTGTTACTAAAATGCCAGATTTATTAGTGATTTTTGCATATTCCAGGACATCATCAATTGTTCCAACAGCGTCAAAAATAGATCTACCCCGTATAAACGCATTTTGATTGTGGTGTATAAGGTCCGGTAAAAAGGGCTCCACTCTTTTGGCTATAACTTTAGATGCAATTTTCACGTCCACGTTTATCAACGATCTTGGGCGCCAATTTTTAATGAGTCTTCTGTCTTTATCTTTCTTTTCTAGCAAGGTAATTAAAGCCTGTTTTTGGGAGTTAGATAGCTCCCCATAATAGTGAGCGAAGTTTAGGCAATTAACTAGTGGTTTTGCTAAGATGGGCCAAAATTCGAGATAAAACTCCACCGTCAAACCATCGTTCCCTGGGGATTTATTTTTTTGGAAAGTTTTAAGAATCATAAAACATTCACTTATAGTTAATTCTTTTTCTAATGCATCTCTTTGTTCGTTAGTTAGCTTTTTAGTGTTAATATTTTGAAGGAAGAGGTCCATTGTTGTTGTTGGTTCTCATCCTTGCTCCAACAGTTTTCCTCCATGTTCTCCAGTTTCCCTCCCTCCCTAAATTCAATGTGTTCCTGAAAACGGTGTATGAAGAACCACTCTGTGAACATGCCACTAGAAATTGCTGTTATTCATTTATTTACCTTTCTTTCTCAGACAGTTTAGAGAGAACTCTAGCAGCAGCAGAGTAGTTCTTTGTTTTCTCATAGTATTTCCACAGCAAGTCCAAGATCTTCAGTTCACCTGGTTGTTGTTGTGTGGATGATCTTTTGAGAAATTCCTCCAGGTGTGGAGATTTGATCTTATGACAAAACGGTTATGAGAAGACCATTATAGCTATTTTCAATCATGAACAAAGTGACGCTGGCCTATTGATTAGCTCAGTTAAGTAACTGGGGGGGAGGGAGGGCAGGCTTGGCTTCCAAATGAAAAGGACAAGGATACACCTTGAAAATCTGCATCAATGGGGTTCGCTTTGAAGAGGCTATGGGGTAATTCTTTTTTCCCTTGGACAGGGTGCTAGCCAATCATGGGCAGGGTTACCTCCCTGCTACTCAATTTTACCCCTGGGTGGAGGAGAGAGACATGAGAATGAAATGTCTTGCCCAATAACATAGCACAGTGACCCAGCCAGCCAGGGCTTGAACCTGGGCTGCTTGATCTGGAGTCCAGCACACTAACCACTAAGCCACCATGCCTCCCCCAGGGTTCAATAAGCTTACCACAAGCTCACTGCCTCTCTAAATAAAGTGAATGTAGTAAAATAGGGAGAATATATTTATTAAGAACAGGGGTTTATCTAATTCTGGAGTGTTTTTTTATTTCTGGAGTGACATTTTTCACGATTGTTTGCCGTAAAACACGTCCTTTGACCTTATTAATCGTGAAAGGTGACACTTTGCAGTTATTTATCATGAAACGCGTCTGTTACGATTAATAATCTTGTAACTTGCGCTTAATAATCTTAAAATCCACGATTAATAACTACATTTGACAGAATGTACACTTAATAATCGTAAATTTCAAGATTAATAATCGCGTGTCACGCCAAACGTCCTTATTTATCGTGGTTGCCCATTTCCCGTCAAGAGGATGATCCAAAGCCAAATCTCACTTGACCGGCCGCCATTACGAAAAAATATTCAAACTCAAGATATACTCAGCACGGGGCTTGCTGTGAAGTAAACGTAACTGAGCCGCACTTTTGGTCCAACAAACGTTTCATAGAGCAAATATTTTTATCTAATAACTGCTTTCACGAACGATATTTTCTTTGTCTTTCGCTCTTCTACGAGTAAAACGCGAGACGGTGCGAATAGTCAAACAACAGCACGATTTCAGCCGGTACGAAAGTAAACTAAACTTCAAGAATCCACTTAAAAGCCACTTTTATTCTTTAAACACTCAACAAAAAAGAAAGAAAACAAGAGAAATTGGGTTCAATTTATTCCAGCCCGTGTTTTAGAGCGACATTTTTCTAGGAATTTTCCTTTACTCTGTTTACTTGGTAGCGCTAGCGGTGCAAACCAGCTGAAACAGCGCTCGCTCGTCGGGAACAGAACGGTCGCCGAAAATTTGCAGCCCCGGGCGGATCTCTTAAGGTGGCTCATAACAGTTTAGTCAGATATAGACATGCCCGTTTCAGGTGTTCTATCGCAGCTATACCAAAAATGTTTAGGAAACTCTTTTAGTACGAACTTATTTAAGTTTTACCAATGAATAAATTAAGGTCATTGTGACGTCAAAATTCGTTGCCATGGCAACAACATATGAGGTCAAAGATACCCTATTTTGGACCTTTTGAGGCTAATAACTCAAAAACTACTCGGTGAAAATTCTTGTTTTTAATATATGTTTATCTAACTGCCAAAAGAAACATTTTTGCAAATTTTTAAAAAAATCTGTAGGTAAGATTCGAAGCTACGTCATTTTTTCACTAAATTAAGGTGGCTCTGAACCCTACCTACAGAATTTTTTAAAACATTATTAGATTGTTTGTTTTGCCCAGTAGACAAAAATATATAAAAAACAAAACTTTCAACCCATACAAAAAATCCTGACTGAAAGGAATCTGTATTTGACCGTTTGAGAAGCTCTGTAAGTTTGTCGTGAACACGGCGGCGGAGGAGTTCCTGAAAACGTTCTTTAATATCTTTGAAGACTGATTTACATGAAGAATTAGTGTCCACTAAATTTAAAAAAGTCGGACTATCAAGATCTATTCACAGGGCCAGTCACCACAGCCAATGACTTATTCATCATTTTTTGAGCGGAAGGCTGCAATGCGAGACAACGAATGAAATCGACATGTGGCTCACCCGCTTAATAAATACACCACAGATGGGTCAGGAAACAAGAATGAAGTTTTACACCATGATGGCTGAAAACATTCCACTCGTTCTGTTTTGCAAGCAAGTATTTTATCATCAGATGACTGCAAATTCTTCTACGCAACAAACCGAAGAAGTTTATATTACTAAATGAAATCAGATCACTTGTAGTTGCATGTTCAAACCACCGATGGCATTTAAAGATCGAATATTCAAAGGGAAAGACTACTTCAAACCAATATTTAGACCTAGCTGCATGAATTTGTGATGACTCGAAGACGCATACTATATCATGGCCCTGACGTTGTCCTTAAAAGTCATGAAACGCCAAAAGCAAAGAGGTGAGCTAATGTTTATTCTACAACTTCATTCATTAACATTGCATTCAATTAAAACAAGTTCAGATTGAAATCAATTAAACAGTAGTGTATTCATTGCTGTGTTGAATCTAGCTGCACCGACTCTAATAAATGTAAAACCGATTGACTTTTTTCCCGCGTAAAACGCAATTTTGGCACGATCAAAAATTCAGACTCTCAAAAAATTCAGTTGCTCTGTGTCTGTGCGAGAAAACGATCATTCGAAAAATTTTGAACGTTTCAAGAGTTCAATATGTGGCTAGTAGGTTAACAGTTTTAGCCCAAAAGAAACTCTCCACGAGATGGAATATAATCTCGTCCAAAACACTAGCCTTCGAACAAACTGCATTGCACAGTTAAGACAGTTTATTTGGTACGAGTAAAGACAGCAAAGTATCTTAAGTATAAAACAGTTCTGCAAAGGAAATCTGACGTACTTTTGCTCGGCTATATTTTTAGAAAGCATCATTAACAAGATAAACTTTCTTCTTTTGGAAGACGCTGGTTTCAGTCGGACTTTTTGCGTGACGTCGCATCGCTTTGTAAATAAGATCGCCCAAAATCAAATTTGAATCGTGCAAAACCCTTTCAGTGAAAACTCTTTATTCCAAGAGGTTAAGGCCTTTTCATCACGATATACTATTTAACTTTTCCACTGGAAGTATATTTTTCCAAAGACCTACAAGTGTCATCGCGAAAAGGCCGGTGAATCATCTTTCACTTTCAAAAGATGGTTTTATGGTAAGATTTTGAATACACATAACAAGAACATATCAGAACTTAAGCCCTCAAGCAGACCCTGTGAGAGAAAATTGAATTTCAAGTTATCCATAGTTTAATTAAAGGGATGTTTCATGCCTGTTCCAAACAAAATAACATACATTTAAGCATTTTTTTTAGGTTTGATATAAAGTAGCATTCAAGACAGAAGGGGTTGATAAGACAGCACAGATCTTACCTCCAATAGCCTGTCTGTTAGTGCATTGTCAATTAACCATTGATACAATACAACATGCCACAATTCATCTCCATAGGACAGTGAATAGGACAACACTTCTTCCATCTGGCAAAACAGACAAAAAAATAAGTCAGTCTCTGATAGAAGCACTAAAGTCAAACTTGTCACCTTCACTGCTGTTGCAACCCTCCAAGTTTATTTTTTCCTTAGTTGCCAGTTGGCGACCAACGGCTCAAGTTTGGTCGCCAGTGAAAAATTTCAGTCGCTAAAATTAAGCTCACGCTTTCAATCCTTCTCAATTTTAGTCGCCAGGCTGGCGACTTTGGTTCCAATTTAGTTGCCAGCTCCAAAATTTTAGTGGTCATGGCGACTAAAATGGTCTTAACTTGGAGGGTTGTGTTATCTTAGTCATCAAAGTATTCTGTGATGACCAAAAAAAGAAAAACAAAAAAACCCACACTCAAACTGACAGATGTTTTTGAGCAAAGGAAGACAACTGTTATAGTGTTTGAGGTATTATCACCTCCTCAAATGAGTTGTAAAGCCCCCATTTTAGTATTGTAACTTGATGGTATGGACAAAAAGATGATAATAAAAGCCAAATATGAGAAAACTTGGCTTCTGGTTGCCATACTTGGCTCAAAAAAATATGTCTGACTTTCCATTGAATGGAATATACCTGGCAATCAGTAAGGAAATTTAATATATCAAATTTTAGGAGTAAACATAAACCCAATCTTACCAGCTTTTCGGCATCATGTGGATTCAAGGCATTGGGATCAGGAGTGGGTGGAGGTCCTGGCCGTGTTGGTCGACCAGGAGACTGGGAAGGAGCTGTTTTCATCACCAGAAGGCGTTGTAGACTGTCCAGAATACACTTGTAGCACTGTTGTCTAAAAACAAATGGAATTCTCTTTAATAAAGTGTTTCCTGTGAGAATTTCAATGCAGAACTAAGAAAAGGACATTGGGATTAAATTTATTGGGAACATTTTCATCTGATTATTCATAAGTAATTTGGTTGAATAACAAATAGCCACCCCCCTGCCCTCAACAACTGTAAAACACAAGTTATGATCTACTTTTGGGAATATTATGAAGGCAAAAACACAACTTTACCACAGCGGTTGCAATTAAATTATCAGTGAACGACACAAGAGGCTTCAATTCCTTATTAGTGAAAACAACAAGATTGCCTTAGCTTGCTTATCAACATTTAAAGTACACCTAACCCCAATTTATTTTTGCACTAAAATGAATCTTCTTGTTATTTGAATTAGACTGGTGAAAAAAACGATTTGTTTGAATCCTTGATTTTCTACATCCCGCTGAAAACACCAAAATGGCCCTAAAAACAATGCCATTTTGTTTCACGGCCGGGTTTTAAGAGAACTGGGTCGAGAGAGCTGATGACGTCTACCCAGGAATTTAGTTCAAATAAATGAGTGGGGCACTACATCGTGTTTGGTTCCTGGGTCGACATCATCAGCTCTCTCAACCCAGACTCCCTAAAATACGGTTGTGCAACATCTCAATCGCGACTTTGGCAGGCTATAAGAAATTGAGGATTCAACCAAATCCAAAAGTGTTTTTGCTGAAATACTTTGGGTAACAATTAGATTTATTTCAGCGAAAAAAAAATTTTCCGGGTTAGGTGCACTTAAAAATATGTGACATCCACCCACAGATTAAAAGATAGTACCTGGCAATCAATGCTTCTTCTCCCTGCACATCACCACGTGGCTCACCGTTCCTGTAGAAGTGTAAAGCCAGCCCCTGGGGGTCCCTCTTGAGTGCAGCATACAACGATAACTCCACCACACCTTCATAGAATCTCACTTGAAAACAAACATGTTTAGATTAGCTAAGCAAAGAATATGCACTTTCCGATTCTATGATAGAAATACCAACTTGCGCTATATGCACTTGATTTTTACTGCAAGAAATCTTAACCTCACCTGATTCAAACAAAGAACATATTAGTTCTAGATTTATTTGATGGGTCACTTGTCGATAACACTGAAAAATTAACAGTACACATAGCAATAAGTCTTTTTGGCAGTTACCTGTTTAAAAGTACCAAACAAATAATTATCTCTTTATCTTGTTTGCTTTTGTTCAGAGATAATAAACAACAAACATTTTGTGAAGAGGTGGGTGGAAGGGTTTTTTAGCTAGTTCACATGAAAATAAATGCTAAATATTTTTTTCCCATTAATTACCAAATGGAAAAGTCATACCTAAGCTTACCTGAAGTGCATCTTTGAGGATATTTTCTTGTTCAACTTTGTCTCTGCTTCTTTTAGCTAACATTAGAAGCTCACCTGCCTAAAAAAATAGATAGTTGCCAAGAAAGTTGAGTTATGCAGGAGGCGTGTCCAGATATGTCCAGGATTGAACGATAATGAGATACACGCTTTTTATAATAAGCGTAACAAAGTGTCTTCACTGATAAAAGTTCACCTAAACACACATAATTTTGTCAAATATGGCATAGTATGAAAATGGTCAATAGCCCAGTCATATATGAAGTACTTGCTGAACAATACCTGTGTTCACTCCTGGACATAAGTGGGCGTGTCACATATCGACCTAGTATTAACTGGCCTAACTCACTAAGAGTCTTATAACTCAGTGGTTACAGCGTCCAACCAGTATCTGGGAGGTCACGGGTTCAATTCCTGTCGGGGACTCAGATTATTTTCTTTGTCCCACACCCACGACAAATGGTCATTTCAACTTTATCAACGTTGAGTATGTTTCAGTTGTTTCCTGATCAGATATGATTAATTTTCTTTACCTTTGTGGTCACAGCATCATCATTGCTGAATAAACTTGGACACACATCCCTCAATCTTTCACTTATGGCATCGACAGAAGCACTGTCATCCAGATAACAATGCATTAATGATGAAATAAGGACACTGCAAATCTGTAAAGAAACAGAAATACAATTTTAAAACATTCTAGTGTAACAAACTGTTTTCAAACTGGGATAGAATAATAGTTTTCTAGAAGCTTTACGCACTGGAAAAAACCATCATCAGAGTTACCAATAATTTTAATTTTGATCAGCCACTGTCTTTCAGTAGTACAGGAGTAACACTGTGGTGTTACAGCAATGTACTGCACAGCTGAAACAGTTACCAGTGATACATGTAACTCTTACAGGTTTTAGGGTTTAACTGACAACACAAACTACTTCACAATAAATAACAGTATGCCAGGTAAGAGTATGTAAGAGGGGAGCAGGGATGGTGCAGTGGTAAGAGTGCTTGCCTCCACCAATATGGCCCAAGTATGATTCTGGCCAGGTGCCATACAGTGGTGGATCCAGACCTTCAGCTAAGGAGGGGGCCCACTTGACTATGAATGTTGAATTCTGCGAAGATAATTCTGGCACTTTAAAGAAAATGCGCTATTTCCAAAAAAATAAGGTAAGGGCCCCGCCCCTGGATCCGCCACTGCCATATGTGGGTTGAGTTTGTTGTTGTTTTCTCTCGGTTCTCCAGTTTTCCTCCCTCTTGAGAAACCAACATTCCAAATCTAATTTTGATCTGGATAGAGGACCCACATGAAAATCAGCTAGAGCTTTCCTCTCTAAAATAGTAATTTTTTAGCATGTACAGTAGTAGTAAAAGCCTCGGCAAACCTTAAGAGGCAAGCTGACTGAATGAACAGGATCTTACCTCTTGTCCAGCAGTTACTAGGTTTCTAAATTTGACATGCTTCAAACGATCTCTTATTACCTGAAATTCAACACAAAGCATAAAATTTCCACAAATGATTTGTGAAAAATGCAATTACTAGTAAGTTGAGGATGTCCTATCCTAAGCAAAGTAATCAAAGGTTGAGAAAAAAAACTGAATTGAAACCTTTTTCCAGACATCAATATTCTTGTGGTTTCACAAGCCACCCAAATATTTAGTTCAAAGGACTTTTAATTATATGTTTACAGGAATTTTTGGCATAATTTTCTCCAGTACAACTCTCCTACGAATCTCTTACAATTTTTCCAAAAACTTAACTTATGTATAATAAAATGTTGTGTGAATGTTTGTAAGGTAATACAAAATTTAACCATGTTAAAACCCATTCAACACTCAAATTTAACACTATGTCACACTTAATTTATGTCTTTCTCTCGTGAGCCCAGAAATTCCCGGAACAGATTACAATGGAATGGTCCCGATTTCTTGAACCCTGATTTCTTGGATCTCTTGATAACTCAAACGAAAAGTCATTTTCCCTACATTTGCTTCACAAGTCAAACACTGCAATAATATTTTTTACTCCTGATTTCTTGAACTCCCAATTTCCCAAACCAATTTTTGTTTCTTTGGAGGTTTAAGGAATCTGTATTCTGCTGTATTACAGTGAAATACACACAGCATTGTAATGACAGATATCACAGAGCAATTTACTTTGTAACAGTAACAAACTTAACAATGTCTTACAGTGTCAAGGTGAAGTACAACGTCCTCAAAATTGTGTTCATTAAGAACTTGCCACAAGCACAGAGTCTCGACAGACCGGTCTATCAGTGACTTGAAATTAATCACAAAGTTCTTTTCAGCATTAAGTGCTTCAGCTGACGCTAAAACAAGACAAAACGGGAATGATATTAAAATTGAATTGATTGAAAGAAAGATTTCAATAACATAGTTTTGTAAGCAGCTGCAACATGACAGCATGACTGTGTTGAATGTTTAAATGTCAAATTCATGTTCTAACCACAGAGCCAAGGCTCAACCTTAGTGGTAGTCAACTAGCCATATGCTAGCAGTTTTTCAGTTTTTAATAGTGGAATGCTCTCAGTTACTCGCCACACTACTAATTATTTTAGCAGCAAATAATTTGCAATTTTTAACTGAAAAATGTAGTGCTACAATAGCACATAGATATGTAGAAAGAACCTACAAACTACACAATGTATAAAATTGAATAAGTTTATTGCCATGGAAAAGTGAATTATAGACATTCCAGTGTAGTCGTGGCTATAAAAGTTAATGCAGAGAACCCCCACTTTAACACTGCTACCACAAGCAAACATCACATTTTAATTAGATCTCCCCCCCCCCCCCCCCCCACCACTTTTTCATTTTTATACTATTTATATATGTATTTATGCTCGGTGCGTTGGTATTATGTGTCGGAATGGAGGTTACGTAATGCGTACCGCATTTAGGCGTGTTTACCACGCTTATTGTTTGGGATGTCTTTAAATAGGTTCACCACGTGTTGTGCTCTCACTTTAGGTCATTTCAGTGCCTTCAATCGACCGTCACTTAGTTTCCCCTTTCTTCCGTTTCTACAGGTCGTTCAGCGTCCAGGCACGTCATCTGGTTCTTCATCAACTGTCTCCTCTATTACGCCAAGAAATTTTACTAATTTTCGTCCTCAAACGTCGAAAGGCGCCTTTGATAAAGGCCGTTATGACATCTGCTTCGCCTGCGGCCAGACCGGTCATTGGAGAGTCAATTGCCCCAACAAATACTTCTCTGCCCCATCAACCTACAAACAGCTCCAAAGTTTGCCAATTAAAGACAGCGGCTCTTCTGGGCAGCAGTAATTCCATTTCTGACCAGAAAGTGGTGAATGATACTCTTGAAGGTATTTCAGACGATGGTCTAGTTTTCGAGGAGCGTTTTGAATTTGAGAATTCTCCCAATCGTATTCAATCAGTTAAGGGTAGGCTCAGAGCTCAATTTAATTTTTGGTCGCTTACTCTAGGTGCAAATGATTTCATTCTCCGGGTTATTGACAAGGGGTATACCATACCTTTTATTACAGTTCCTCAGAATGCATTTTTTGATAATAACCGTTCAGCGCTCATGCACGCTGATTTTGTTTTAGAGGCTATTCAGGAGCTTCTTTTGTCAGGCTCAGTTGTTCAAGTTTCTAGTCCTCCTCATGTTGTCAATCCTTTGTCTGTTTCCATACAGAGTTGTGGTAAGAAGAGGTTGATTTTAGACCTTAGGCATGTCAATAAACACATTTGGAAAGAGAAATTTAAGTTTGAGGATATAAGGAACGCTTGTGTTTACCTTCCCTTCGATCGTTTCATGTTTAAATTTGATCTTAAATCTGGCTACCACCATATCGATATTTTGCAGGAACATCAAACTTTTCTAGGGCTTTCTTGGGTTGTTAATGGTGTAAGGAAGTTTTTTGTGTTTACAGTTCTCCCTTTTGGGTTATCCTCAGCTCCGTATATTTTTACTAAGGTTGTTCGTGTTCTTGTCAGATATTGGAGGAGTCATGCTGTGAGAATTACAGTTTACCTTGATGACGGGCTTGGTTCTGCCCGTGATTTCGCTCGCTGCGTAGCTGCTTCATTATTTGTTAAGACTTCGCTTCAGCTTTCTGGTTTCCTTCCCAATGACAGTAAATCAATTTGGCAGCCAACTTCTTGCTTAGTTTGGTTGGGTTTTTGTATTGATTTGTCTATTTATACTATCTCCATCCCTTCAGAAAGAATTCTCAGTGCGGTACAGGTTATTGATTCAATTCGTTCTCAGTATCCTTCTAGCACTGCTAGAAAATTGGCCCAGTTTGTTGGTAAGATTATCTCAATGGGTTTCGTTTTTGGTAATATTACTCGTATCATGACAAGGTATTCTCATTTCGATATTTTAAGAAGTCCTACATGGGATAGCAAAATTTCCCTATCGGGTTCCACTCTTAATGAACTATGTTTTTGGAAAGACAATATTCCTTCCCCTAACAGTAGACGCCTGTTGTCTGTACAGTCTCTTTATACCCGTGTATGTTATTCCGATGCGAGTTCTACGGGTTGTGCCAGTTACATGTTAGAATTTCATAACACCATCTCTCATAAGATGTGGAGTGTTGAAGAGGCTCAGAAGAGCTCCTCTTATAGGGAACTGAAGGCTATTTCCCTGGGTCTAGAATCTTTTTTGCCTTTAGTTAAAGGGCACACTATTAAGTGGTATACTGATAATCAGAGCGTTTCTAGAATTGTTGAAGTGGGAAGCATGAAGAAAGATTTGCAACGTTTAGCTTTACGCATTTTTAGTATGTGCTTGCTCAATTGTATCACATTGGAAGTTGAATGGATTCCGAGATCGGCTAATGATAGAGCTGATTTTTTGAGTAGAGTGGTGGATTATGATGATTGGCGGGTCAACAGGGATTATTTCCTTTTGGCCGAGGAGAAATGGGGGCCTCACTCCGTGGACCGCTTCACGAATCATGAAAATACTCAGTTGCCCCGTTTCAATAGCAGGTTTTGGTGCCCTGGAACAGAGGCGGTTGATGCCTTTTCTGTTTCTTGGGCGGGAGAGAATAATTGGCTCGTTCCACCTATTTTTCTCATCCCCAGGGTCCTCAATCACATGGTTGCCCTTGGCGGTCGCGCTACACTTGTTGTTCCTGCTTGGCCTTCCGCTCCATTTTGGCCATTGATTTTTACAGACGAGGGTTTGTCCCCCATATTCTCTGATTTTCTCGAGATCCCCATGGGTAGTGATGTTTTTGTTTTGGGTAATTATAAAAATGCCCTTTTTGGATCTCAAAATTTCCGTTCAGGGGTCCTGTTCTTGAGGATTTCCTAGAGAGGCCTTACGTTAACGCCCCCCCCCCCCCCCCTTTCACATCTGTTGAGGGTTTCCTCTGCAGTTTGTTGAGTGTTTACGCTCATACCACATGGTATCCGAGTATCGTGGGATGCACTTGGATCCCTTTTTGTGGACCACTTGGTCTTTTTCATTATGCAGGGACCACTTGGGCCCTTAGTGGCGATATTTTGCTGTGTTTTTGGGACCACTT
The DNA here is from genome assembly GCA_963693305.1 of Meandrina meandrites. Taxonomy (NCBI): domain Eukaryota; kingdom Metazoa; phylum Cnidaria; class Anthozoa; order Scleractinia; family Meandrinidae; genus Meandrina; species Meandrina meandrites. The sequence continues at coordinate 23,079,413 of OY855916.1, read as the reverse complement.
GGACACCGCGTGTTTTTATTTATTCAGTTATATTTTTGGTTTGGTCATTTTTGTCATTTCATTTTCTCTATTTTTTGCTTCAGATGTTAAAGCAGCTGCCAGTCGGACGTTTGGCGTTCCACTTTGTGAGAAGCTTTGGCTCTCTGCCTTCAATTCTCGAGCTGATAACACAGTTATTAATTATTGTAGATCGTTTTGTAAGTTTAAAGCGTGGTGCTTGCATAGCACTGGGGAGGTTTCTTTTCTCCCAGCTACTTCAATCACAGTTTCCTTGTATTTGCATCATTTACTTGAGAATTCACTAGGTAGCTCTACAATTTACAGTGTTTTTTATGCTATTAACTGGGTGCATAAGTTAGCAGGTTTTGAATATTGCAATCCGTGCGACAAGTTTCTTGTCAAGTCTATTGTTGAGGCTTCCAGTCGCCTTCCTCGTAAACCTGTCAGGAAGGCGGAGCCCATTACCCCAGAGATCCTTGGCTTAATTTTCCAGCAGTATGGGGAGAGTAGTAATTTACTTGATATCAGGTTTGTCTGTATGTGTTTACTTGCATATGCTGGTTTTTTCCGCATTTCCAAGCTTTTAAGCATTAGGAGATCTAACATCGTTACTGAAGATCTTTATCATAAGATTTTTGTTGAAGTCAGCAAGACTGATAAGTACAGAGATGGTTCCTGGGTTTATATTGCTAAGACTAGTAATTGTACTTGTCCTTATACTTACCTTATTAAGTACTTAGAAGCTGCAAGGATTCCTTTGTTTTCTCAGAATTTCATTTTCGGATCCTTACGGTACGACAAGAACTTGAAGTGCAATGTTTTGTCTTCCAAGCCCCTCACCGCTAGCAGAGCGGGAGAAATTCTTAAGGAGAAGTTGTTAGCTATTGGGTTAGACCCCTCTAAGTTTAGTAATCACAGCTTCAGGTCCAGAGGAGCTACTTCCGCTGCAAATCTGAATGTTCCTGATCGCCTTTTCAAAGTTCACGGAAGGTGGAAATCAGATTCAGCTAAAGACGGCTATGTTCGCGATAAAGTCGATTCACGTCTTTATGTTCCTTTGCACATTGGAATTTAATTAATTCAGTTTTTGTAAGAGTCAGTTTAGACTCATTTTGTATTTTGCTACCATTTATTCTTCTGTATTATGTAAGTTGTGTTTTGTACAGGTCGTATTATGGCACTGCTCGACCTATTCCTCCAATACAATAAATTCATTTATTGTCTATTTGCTTGTGTGTTTCATCATTACAGAGTTTAGAGCATAAATAAGTTATTTTCGGTACGCAGTTTAGGAAATAAAGCCTTTGAGGCAACTCTGTAATTTGAATATAAATAAATTTCACGTTATGTTATGTTATGTTTAAGTTCACCACCCACAGAGTTCAATCACTTCAGTCTTTGTAAATTCCTTTGGCTAGCGATGACTACCATGTATGCCACATGCCTACAGGTAAAAATAGTTAAGGTTGAGTCCTGATAGCCCTGTACAAACAAAACTTGTTTTTTTTTATTTGAGTGATAACACTTTACAATAACACTAACCCTGATGTGTTTGTTGAAGAAGTGGCTGAACTCCAGCCATTGGAACTCTGGGGAAGCTGCAAAACAACAGAAAAAGGAAATTTAATATTTTGAGCAAAGGAGAGACCAAATTATTGAGATAATAATTTAAATTATCCTTGCAATATCAGCATACATCAAGCAGACAGGTGACAAGACAATGGAGTGAAATATTCTCACCTTCCTTCCATGTTAGGAAGCATAAACCGCAGATTTTGTTCCATCCATGTTTGTAGTTGTCGTAATTTTTCCAAAATCCATCCAAGCTGCTCTACATTATGTACACTCCTCAACACAGGCGTTGGCTAAAGAGCAACAAAATAACTTTATTCACCTTCACCTATCCCCTGGCGACAAGTTGGCACATAGGGCATCAAGTAACTTTATTACAATAGGCAAGCAATCATTATTAAAATGTAAGAAGGCTATCAATCCAGATGGGGTTCATACTTGACGATAAAAAGGTAACAGGAAGGTATTTTTCTTTAATAAGATGGTGTTTTGGTGGAGATAATTTTCTTTTTTTTTTCTTGTTTTGCTTAGCATTGTTGTAAGTTGTATTTCACTATGTTCAGCCTATTTCATTTTAATTGGACACTTAAGGATGTGTGAAAAGGTATTTAGTATTAATTAGAGGCTTAGATTGTTTTCACTCACATGGCCAGCGGCCATATTGGTTTGCAAAAACAAAAGACGACTTCGCATAAAAATAGAGTTTAACTTCCGGAGGGATGGCTTGGTACACCAATATGACTGCCGTGACATACTTCCCCTGGTAATGCACAATTCTAGGCTACCCAATAACAAGGCTCACCTGTTGTGGTTCCGAAGGAAGAGGTATAAAGAAATCTTCAAACACTAGTCTTGAATCCCAGATATTTCTGCATAATGGTGAATGGCATCAATGTTAGGAGACAAGAGTGACGACTTAAGCAGTTAAAAGAGTCTCCACTGGTAATCCTTAACTAGCTGAAATACTTGAAAAGTTTCCAATCACAAACAAACACTCTAAAAGTTGTCAATTCAGCTTGTTGTCATAAGGATATTATTACTACGGTAGTTTAATTTAATGCAATGATGAAAATAGCATCAAAATACGTACTCAAGGATTCTTGCAAAGTAAATGCACAGTCCATCATGTTTACTGGATCTTGTCAGCTCGGCTCTCACCACTGCCTGCCCCATGCCACCATACTGAGGTGTTGATGTCACAAACCCAGAACTGCCATACCCTGGCCTCCCTCCTGGGGAGACTAAGTAGCTACCACCAAGGCTGGTGCTAGTCTCTGTAGGGTGACTTCCTACACTGGCAGGGGAGGGGTGGTGGGACATGGACTCTCCATATTTGAAAAAAGCTCTTGTGGCCCACTCGGCAACCTGAGTAATATTGATAAGATTTAGTATAAATTGTAGCTGAGCAAAGAGACCCCTGTAATCTTGCAATTATTTGGAGGCACCCGAGATTCAAACTAAATAATTGCAAACTGATGATAAATTACATTAATGTAACTGTTCCTTTCAAAATAATCTAATCGTGACTTGTTGTTTGCTTATCACGCAAATTACTAATTAAAACAAACAATGACCCAAGTTGGTGTTAATGGGGGAGCACTGCCTTGCGTTAGGTAAGCCTGTGCGACTTCCAGAGATTGCGTGACACAAGAACCTCACTTATCTCCCCAGCACTACGAGCTGACTGCAAGACAGCACGTGCTGGATCGGACAAGAGTATTGGTAGCGGACGATATTCATGGGCAACGTAGCCAAGACGCTTGGGGGAAGTCGCTGCGCAGACTTAACCGCACCACACAGGAGTGACCCAAGTTTATTAGAATAACAAAAGCCAACCAACCTCTTCTCCAAAGGGAGAGAGGGAGGGAAAAATTTTGACAATAATATAGCAAGTGCTAACTGCACTGTACAACAGAACACCAAAGTGAACTCTGAACAGTTTGTTTGAGCTTTTATAGCTAGACGTTTGTCTGCTGGGAAAGCCAGTAGAAAGAGCTGTACTACCAGACAGCTTAGCATTACACGTGTATACTCTTAGCCATGAATAGTGCTTTAATAATCTTGGCCAATGCTATCGATCGTTATAATCTGCTAGGGGTAACAAAGCCATAATGTTTGAGCTAGAATACAATGTATCTCAGAGTCTGCTTGGCCTTGGGAGCTTGCCTACACAATAGCTTAATTGAAAACAACGTTGCCATGAAAGGCTTACTGATTACGAGCGTCACGTTCCATTAACTATATTTTACTGACGTGACAGTAAAATTGCATTATATTATTAGAGATCTGTGCAGTGTCTGCGATTGATTGTTTGAATTTTTGCCTCTTGGAGTCATGACATGGATCTCTGTAAATACCTGATCAGTACAGAAATGTTTAGCTTGGAAAAAAAAGTTATAAACAGATTTCTCTCTTGCGGAGAATGGAAATCACCACATGAAAAAGATACCTTTTAGTAAATAGAAGATGTTTACCATACTGGCCATGATAAACTATGAACTATCAAATTACAATATTTAGAGAGGAAGCCACATCAGCCCAGCTGGTTTTCATACAGGCCCTTTATCTAGGTTGAACTGGAATTTGAAAATGTTGGGTTTTTTTGGAGGGAGAAAAACCAGAGTACCCTAGAGAAAAACCCTCAGAGCAAATACAGAACCAACATACAAAACTCAACCCAAACAAACAACGAAAGGTACATATTTTTTTTTTAACAAAATACTAATAACAGCCACACTCCGACTATTCGGTCTACTTTCTAACAAGACTCACCTGATGTTGGGATGCCTGTGCAGAGCAAGCCAAAACAAGACATGTTGCACATGCCTGGTCCTCCTGTATAAATTGTAAAATACATTAATTATCAAACAAGGTAACAAAAAATATCAACCAAGCATACACCATATTCCATAATGGCAGAAAATACATTTATTCTTTTGTCCTCATATTAATACACTCTCATTGCCTCGATCGCATCTGCAGAATTCAAAAGATTCTTTGGCTTAAAACGAGCCAACAAGGGCCAATTAACATATAGGCAAAAGAATGATTTATTTTCCACCATTTTGGAATAAGGTGTATGAACGGCACTATAATAACAAATGGAAAAAAGTCTTGCTCTGTACTGTAACATTGTGCATTGTTATAAAATTTAATATTTGTAGTATTGTATATGAACTGTAAGTGCTTGTGTAAAAGGTTGATATGAAATGAATACATTTCTGAAAATTAAAAGGCAGTTCATTCCAACTTCCTTCTGACATTTTGATTATAATTTATTTTAGAGCTAATCAAAGAATTTATATGATTCATCACTTTGCTACTCACCTTATAAAGCTTGAAAAAAGCTCGTACTGAGTCAGAATCAAAACCCTGACTCTGTATTAATAACTGTCGAAGTTGTTCAACTGGGCGATAAGTTGTAAACAGATAGCTTCCCTGTCGAGATCAACACAACAAAAGTAAATGATCAGCATTGGAAGTTAAAGGGACACTGTCATGCCTGAAATATCATATTTTATAAGAATTGCCTGTAGCTTGCTATAATTGGCACTTTATTGTCTTGCAATAGGAAGAGAAAAATGCTAAAAGTGATAAAAGCAAAGAAATATCAACTAAGAGGAAAACACGACTACTAAAACTATCTTTTTAAGGTTCAAAATTTCACCAGAATGGCAGCTTAAATTTCTGGAAATCCAGTCCAAAAAATTAATAACTTAAAATCATAACTAAAAATCGTAAAAATTGTAAATTTCATATTCGCAGCATTTCTGGACATAAGTGGATTTGTTGGTGTTGTTATTAAAATTGATCATGTGATCAAGTGTAACTTAATGACTAATCAACTGATTCACGGACAGACTGTTGGTCTACATATATCATATGTCTGATTAACTGACTGACCCACCAACTGACTGACTAACTGTCTGACTGACTGTCTGACTGATCAATCATCCCACTACTTGCCTACCAATCTAACTGATTGCATTATCTTACCTGAGAACTGAGAGCAACAAAAGATCTTTGACAGGAAGCATGTTGCCTGACAACTGCCGGTGGCTCCAGCCATTGATCACTGATTACAGGACAATGGCTGAGCATATTACTTCCAAATTCAGGTACTTCACTCAAAGACCATGTTCTTCCTTCCATTGGGACAGTTACCTGGTAGGTAATGTGTCACACAATGAGACTGTGCATACTCTTTAGGAGCTCTATCATGGAGATTTTGCAGATTTTTGGTCTTAACTGTTCTGAAATTAGTGGTAGGCACACTAACCCATGAAAATCATTACCTTTGAACATCTAAAGGAAGATATAACCTTAATATGGGGATAGAAATCAGGTGTACGGCTATAAATATCGATTTTTTTGTAGATGTGGGGATAACAATTGGGAAAGTTTAGCTAAAGTTTTCGAGTTGTAATCCATTTCCATCGTAGCCATCTGCAGCTTGAGATGCTTGTTAACAGTTTCGGTGCTCTAATATAGCAATTGTTAATAAAAATGGACTATTGTTTTTGGTTTCCTTTGACACAAATATAATTTTTGACTGTTCAAAAATCTGTTAAAATCCGTGATACCTTAAAGCCCCTTTAAGGTATCAATATACCCGACTGATCACACATTGTTCATTTAACAAAATCTAGTAGTTCCAGATTACAATTAGTTCAATTTTTTCTTTAAAAGTACTAATTAATTTTTCTTCAAAATGAATGGGAAATATAATAAACATTACAATGTGTTCTTCATTTTTGCTATTCTCTGTAAGTTCCCATTGCTTGTGTGCAAGGGTGTCTCCTCCAGTAGCTCACAGAGCTACATTGGGTAACTTGCCATTTTTATTATTGAATTGAATTAGGGACAGAATTTCGTGTACATGTTCAAAATTGTCTTCTCAAGCATACAACAAAACATTGCTGCTAGGCTGATAACAGAAGCTTGAAAAAATTTGATTGCTACTAGTTGTTACCTGCATTTCTTTGAGAGGAGATTGAAAAGGAAATGGATCAGGGCTAATTCCCCAAAGAACGTCAATTTCTTCAGTCTGAGATGCAGCCATTAATGAGATGCCTGAGATACACAAACACAAAATTAAAAAGATAACCAGAGTAAGTGGAAAGTGCTCACAAAACACACTGCTGCACCTTTTCCGACAGGGTACAGGACTCTTGGTCAAGTAGACAACACCATTACAATAATATTGCAGTGAGCCATTGTACCAGTCCTTTTATAACACTATTATTATTTTTCAGTTCTTTATGCAAAATACTATGGGAGGTGCAGTGGCCTAATGGTTGGTGTGCTGGATTCTGGATGAAGCAGTCCAGGTTCGAGCCCTGGCTGGGATCACTGTGCTGAGTTCAGGGCAAGACACTTTACTCTCATAGTGCTCCTCTCCACCCAGGTGTATAAATGGGTACCCAGAAAATAATACTGGGGGGGGGGGGGGGGGGGAAGAGGCTAACATTGTGATGGACTAGCATCCCATTCTGGGGGGAGTGCTACAGAAACTGCGATAACCTCTGGTGGAATGTGCCACTTGGCTTGACGCAGGCTTTAATTTTTCTCGTCATTGATTGCCAATATTTCTTATAAATTATGTTAGTTGTTTTTGAACAGTGTCACTGAAGATAATCTTTTCATCTGCCTGCTTCTATAATGTATCTTGTTCCATCAACTTAGTTCTTTCTTGTCTCATTTCAGTGATGTTACTCAAGAGCTGAAGAAATCATGTTTACATGTTAAACACCTTCCATGTACATTCAGTCTGAGATGAAGAACCAACAAAACAAATAGAAGCTACAGAGTGTTTTCATATAATGTCACGGCAGCTATAGTGTTCCAAAACCGGGAATTAAACTTTATTTTTATGCAAAAATTGTCTTTTGTTTCAGCAAACAAATATGGCCGCTGGTGACGTGAGTGACAACACTCTACATGTACCATCTGAAAAGTATACTCTGAATTTTATTCATACAGTGTAATATAATTAAAAATTGTAATAATTTAAAACTACCTTGTCTGTAGAAAGCTGCATGTACTTGGGAAGGTCTCTGTGAAGTTGCCGATGGAGCAAATCCCGGTGGCAGCCTTACATGGATGAGCTGTAGTTTATTGGGTCTTTCCAGAGGAGCCCTGACAGTTGTTGTAGTGAAGTAAAGTCGCACTCCTGAAGTCAAATCAGATACAATGACTTCAGTTACATTGTGATTAGATGGGGATCCAGGAAACTGTTTTGGAAACTGGGCGGTAGTAGTACATGGTGATTTAGGGGTTTGGGGTTTTGCATTTACTCTATGGAAAGCGTAAAACTAGAAGCTCTCCAAGAGGCTATTCCCTACACTTTGGGAACATTTGTGACAACAAAATCAAGGCTTTGAAAGACAGATTTTGAATTTCCCAGACAAGGGAGAGGGGTGCAAAATATTAGAAACTATTACTTGGAAAGAAAATTTACTTCTACAACAAATGTTGCATGTGCATGTAAACAGGGAAATGTTTCCACAAAAACATTTTATTGTTTGCACAGGCCTTTGGGTGCAGAATATTGTGGGAAACTGCCAAACTTGAGATATAGGCTATTGAATTATTATGAGCAGGGACAGCCTGAGAGCACTAACTTCCCACCAATTTGGCCTGGGTTCAATTCCCAGATGCGATGTCATATGTAGGTTCAGTTTGTTGTGGGTTCTTGCCCTTGTTCCCAGGGTTTTTCTCCAGGTTCTCCAGTTTCCTTTCTTCCACAAAACCCAACACTTCTAAATTCCAATTCAATCAGGAATCCGAAGGTCACAGGTTTGTCAGTCGCAAGACTGTTACGTGCAGCCCCTGTTAAACAGAGTCAATTTATTTATTATTTTGAGCTGTGACAACAGTCACTTACCAGACTGAGTGATTGCGACCAGATGAACAGTTTTTGATTCTTGCCTTGGAATTGGTGCAATGTGAACAATAGGTCTGAACTGATTGTGATCAATTGTTGTTCTGAAAACAAAACAAAATGCATTAAATGCAGTTAAATGCAATTTAATGGACTTAACAACACAGAGTGCCTGCATTCCCTTGGTAGTCAGTGGTGTTTTGATATGTGCATGCATCAGGATTCCACGTGTGCTCAGTGAGCATTTTGTGTGGGAGCTCGTCTTCAAGGATGTTGCCTCCCCCCCTTCCATCCCTCTGTTTAACCAGTGTGGGGGGTGCCGTTCTACCCTTCCATGTGGGGGCTCATGCCTGAGTTGCCAGGATTTGCCAACCATGAGAGGGGTCTCCATCTAGGAGCTGGCTGTCAATAGTGGAAGCTCCTGGATGTCTCAGGCACCTACCCTCCATTTGCGATGCAGTTGTTAACTCCCAGTTATCAACATTTCATTAAACTCCTACACACCAAACTCAAGACAGACAGATGCAACTGAAAGTTATATGAAATACCAGTTGCTTCCCCATTTCACTGTGCCACTTACATTTTCAGGAAAATAATATAGACAGAAAAGTTTGGAAACTCATCGACTTTTTTATGAACACTAATTAAGTTGGTCTTTGGTTGTTGTACTGAAATGCGTGGCGATATTAGCTCTGTTAGAGCTACTCTACAGTCCAAGGGTAAATAAAGTATTCACTTCACTTCACAAACAGTTAATACCTAGCAACTGACTCGGCTTTGTGTGTAATTCTGTCCTGAGTTAAGGATGCCACATGTGACATTCCATTTCCATGGATGCCAAGATCAAAAACCTGAAACAAATGAACAATACTGCTGTGGAAAACTGATTATTTTCTCAAACCTTCACCAGAAATGAAAATTGGATAGAGAAACAAGAAGTTTGAGAAGTTGCGTGTTACATTCTGGTGTTGCACTGGGTTAAGTGAACCTAAGGGAAACAACTTTGGGTTGGGGTAATCAGAAGGTTCAATTCAGTAGTTGAAAATAGCGACTTGAATGTACTCTGGCAAACAATATGATAAAACTTTATTTTCTACCAGCAACATGGCTTTGCTTGAACTTGAGTTTCTGTTTCAAAGTTTTGAGAACATCAAAATTCCATTGGGATATAGCTGTAACAGAAAATTGTGGTTCGGCTTGAAATGGCTTCCAGTTGTATGAGGAAAGAAAATTGTAAAGTTTGTAGTCTTACCGTAATTAAAAAAAGCACATCACCCAGTGTACTCAAAGGGGCAGTATCATGGGAAGTCTACTAAGTTTTGGGGGAAACCATGCTAGAATTATAAAAGTGCACTTACTGATCAACAGAATGGCCTGTAAACAACCAAAAATGCATAAATTCACCCTCTGAGATGTGAACAAACAATGATTGATGTTTTTTAGTGATTTCCCTCAAAGTAACACTGTCAAACTTGAAAATGAATTGTCTGGATGACGTTTTCAAGTTTTAGACCACTTCTTTCAAACTCATCTGTAGCCACACCAGTTTTAAACAACTTTCTTGACCAGTACAGTGTGTTTTAGCAAGGCTAGGCAACTTTTAGTGGATTTCCAAGTGATACCAATGCTTTCATTGGATTTTGAAGTAGAGCTAAATCTTGGTGAGACTGCCCCTTTAACTCTGGTTAAGATAGTTCATCTTTATGTTATTTCATTATCTAACAAAGATCAAGCAAGCAATGTACCTGAATGGTTCCTCTTTCTGAGCGAGAGTAGAGAGTGTTTCTTGTATTATCAACAGCCAGCTGGACTATGGAATCTGGAACAGAACAGTTTGTCAAAATCGACCCTTCTTATCACTAAATTAAAATTACTTGAATAGGGCAGTTGTTAACGCTGTCTTGTTCATCATCTGCCTTAACACTAAAAAATCATTGACCTAACATAATTTTTGAACAGGAGGTAGTGCAGTAACAGGACAGGAGAGACTTTTAAAGGGGGGGGGGGGGGGACTTTTTTTTGAAGAAAACAACTAATAGCGAGCACAGCTTGTCAGCTTACAAAATTTACAAATCCTTTTATTACCCTCACCTTCACCACTGAAAGTAGTACTTAGAAATGACGGCACAAGGAATGATAATGTTCCAGATGAATGGTTCACTTTACGACAGTTTCTCCATGGAATCCAACTGTCAGTCTGAAGATTTGAAACGTGAAATCAGTAAAATAACATAGAAGATCCATTAGTTTTTATAATTATGGTAAAAAACTAATTTTGTGCTCCTCTTAAATAGTTTTTCCCTTTTTCTTTATCTCGGGAAAAAGTGCTGTCCGGTTTTCTGGGACACAGAGATATTCCTGCTGGGCTAGAGCTGGCCCAGGCAAGCAAAATTTGAGAGTTGCTTCTCTCAAGGGCAAGCTGGAATTTAAGTTTTTTTCAAGCCTTTTGTCTGGAACTTTTTTGCGGGGTTTACATACATGTATAAGGGGTGTTGAATGGTCTTTGCGAGCATAAGCATCGATCAAAGCTTGTCTTGCGAGCAACAAGCATTTTCAAAAAACTACCCCATTAAAAACCAAGCATGCCAGCGCTTGTAAAAATATGTGAGCACAAGCAAACAAGCAGCCACTAAAATTTTGCAAGCATTTCAAGCAGAAGCCTTATTTTTAGAGCACTTTAAAATTTTGAGGGACCATTCATGACTCCTATATAAGATGGTGATTCAAGTCCATGACTTCCACACTGATTGCATGCACTAAAAACAGTACAAGTACATAGTTTTATACATTGCAGACATGTAAGATAAAATCTGTATTTGAGCCTAGTGGCCAATCCAGCCGGAGGTTATCCCAGTTTCTGTAGCATGAAGCAACTAAGAATACATGTATTTCTACTCCTCCCTGGACAAGAAGCTAGTCCATTGGAGGGTTACCCCCAGCAGTAAATTTGCTGGTACCCATTTATACACTTGGGTGGAGAGAGGCACCACAAGAGTAAAGTGTCTTGCCCAAGAACACAACCCACTGCCCCGGCCAGTGCTCAAAACCAGACTGCCCGATCCGGAGTCCAGCGCACTAATCATGAGGCCACCACACCTCCCATTGCAGACCTGTATACCTAGCATAACGCCCAAACAATAGAGCTTACTAACCTGATAAGCAACTTCATACACACAGCCATCCTTGCCACCAAGGAAAATTCGTCCTGATTGTGTCCCAGCCATACATGACATGTAAACGTTATCAGATGGGATGGAATATACTGGATTGGGATGGAGGTGCATCTCGGCAAACTCATCATGACCAAGGCTTCCTACAGAAGTTAAAAACATAATGGTAAAACACAAAACTTTACAAGGAATAATAATAATAACAGTAATAATAATTATTATTATAATGGATTACAAATTTACAAACTCAGCTTAGTGGAAAATTAGTTCAGTTTTTGCTCTAACAGGAGGCAACGTTTTATTTGCTTCAGATTTGCAAACACACTGAAGTCTTTTAAAGATGAAAGGTCTTTCCAAATATCAGTTGCCATGAAAGAAACTGATTGAGGCATTTTTTTGTTGTTGTTATATCACACCATTTCACACGACTGATCTAGAAAGTTTGAGAATGTTTTCAAAACCAAACGAAAGACCCCACATTTGCTCCAGTGACTAGAAACAATGGTTTTAAGTTGAGGGTGGGGTAGACAAAAATATAGTAAATAAGCCTTAACTTGAAACCCTTGTTTATGGGCATCAGAGCATAATAAAAATATTTGGGAATGCTTTGATATAATTATAGTGCAAAAGATTAGTGCTAGACACATGTTATCTTGTAGTAAATGGCCATGGTTATCTCATTACCACATCAGATCATAAAATAAAAGGATAATGAACATTACCCAATTTCTTTGAAGTAAATGTTACAGCAAGCAGTGCAATATCAATTGGTGTAGTAAGACATAAAATGTATTTCACTTCTTCTTTAAAAATTTCTGAAAATGCAGAAAAAAGGTTAGCAAAATAAGTTACTGCAAGCACAGAGAACAATCCACATGCAAACAATTTACAATAACCCCAAATGATTTCTACTACAATGCACTATTCCCATGTGTGCCTGCTGAGATGTCATCACAAAAGTAATGAATTCATATGCAGGGGTTTCAATAACATTTGTTAAGAGTATTATATAGATGGCTGTGACCATAAAAGGGACTGTAAAGCACCTTTCCCCTTGGGGGGCTCCCCCAGAAGAAATTGAAATCAAGAAGCTCGGAAAGGTGATTTCCAGCATTCTGGGCATCACAAAGTGTGCTGTTGATGAGTGCTTTTATTAACAACAAAACAGTTTTTTAAACAAACTAAATGAAATCTTAACAGGCGGCAGTAAGAGCCCCAAAAGGCGGCGGTAACTGGCTCTTATTGAAACCCTTGCATAAGATTTGAAGCAATATAGCAGCTTTTCATTTAACAGCAGCTGTCACATTTTTGCCGATAGGTGTCAAAGCAACTGTGGTCAAAACAAAAGGAAACGAATGTGGTTCAGGTTTAAGCGGCCGTTGGTGGGGGCGTTGCGTGACGAGCCCAAACAGAGGCTACGAAGGAGATTAATGAACATCAGCTGCAAATAATATAAAGAAGTAATGAAACTGACATACATGTACTATACCTGGCTTAGCTTTTACTAATCCTACACAGAGAATAGTTTCATCCAAGCCATCAAAATAAGCTGAGTCACTCCTACAATAAGGGAGAAAAAAATAAAACTGCAGTGATTTCACAATTTTCCCTTAAGTTGGCTGGTAAAAGTTTCAAAATTATTATTATCAGTACAAAACAAATCAGCTCCTTTTTTTCGAAAGGATGGCACAAAATGTCCAAATCTTTACAGTTAAAGCCACTTGCTTTGATGGGGTTCCAGATGAGTTTTGAACACTTTATCCCAAAAACGTCTGTTTTTACAGTATTTAAAGTACTCCAGAAACACTATTTGCCACTTATTGTTATTATTTGAGTGCTACTCAGCAAAATCCCTTTTAGTGAAAACAAAATTTCACTTACCCATCTTCATAATTCCAAACATAAAGATTACTATCAATGGTTAGCCACGCCCTTCTGATCTCGGGGAAAAGTCCCATCATACAGTTACACTGCATGTCTGTATCACCCAGCTGGTCAAGGACAATATGCAGAAAACAACTTGTTGAAACTATTTACAAGATACTTGTTATATCATTTACTTAACAAGTAACTTATTTGTAACATTTCAACAATAACTAATTGACTAACATTTTTGCAGGTACAATGTAATATACCAGCTCTCTGCAAGAAACAGCTTCCCTTATCCAACTCTGCTTCATGAAGTACAAATAACATGTAAAATGAAGACAAACATTTCATGATCTTTTGTACTCCACAAAACCAATTTAATGATATTTGTACTACACAAGACCAGTTTACAGGCTCCATATTCCTTTTGACCATGCAAATGTTTCAGCAGTGTGAGAATTCAGCATTTAGCAAAAAGTAGATGTTGGATCTTTTTAGACCCTTTAGTGTGTAATAACGCTGCACACTGTCACTCGTCATTTGTATTTTGACTCGTCCAACAGACTCGCCAAATACTGCAAGACTCATAAAAATATACAGCGTTACCACACACTTATTGTGTAATAGGAAATATCCAATAGTATCCTAACCTGGCTCTGGGGCTAGCAGACCCAAATAATTTGTAAATTTACTTGCCAGATCTCTCACTTACTTTAACATGAGAAACTGATGTAAAGAAACTTACGCCAATGCCTTGTAAGCCTCAGATTCAGGAAAGAATTTGGAGATATCAAATATAACCTTTTAGAATTACCTGAATTTTTTTCCATTATCAGTGTATAACAATAACTGGTGAGATTAAAAAAGTTACACTTTTTATAACGTTATTTGATCATTATATACAGCAACAGAACCATAAGGATACAATTAAACTGTTCCACCAGCTCTGCAGGAAGGGGAACCCTTTTGAGGAGACTGACGAGTTCCATACCAGCCAAGCCAACAGACGGTGACGACAATGATGGATAGTCATAGTCATTCATTCCACTGAAGGTTGTAAGAGCTACAGAAAGAGAAACATGACACCACTGTCTATTAAACTAGTTGCTTTTTTACAGTGTGGTGGTATTCAGAGGATCGGCTCTAATCATAATTATACTTGTAATAATCAGTTATTACTGCATTAACCCCCCCCCCCCCCCCCCCCCCCGCCCTCCCCCACAACAAGGTTGAAGATCGCACCCACCTTTCAGAGTACACTATAAGCCGTGTTCGCTCCCAAGTATGCTTACTATTTAGAATATTTCTTGTTCTTTAAGCATGAGAAAAGTGTGACTATGTTAGTGATCAGTGGGGGTGAACTTGAAAATGGGTAGGGAGCAAACTTGATTGGGAGCGAAACCTGAATCATTCTTTAAAGGAATAGACAGCTTGGGCAGGTAGTCCTTTTGCCATATCAAATTCAGATGGAATTGTCAATATTTAATAGAGTACCAATATGGCAGAAGCACTACGTGACATGTAATAAGTATCAGTGTTACAGCCTGTTGCGAACAAATTGTACAAAATACTCCTGCATTATAATGACTGTATTTTAAAGCACAATCTCTACTTGGAATTGAGCCCGTTCACTTAATAGCCCAATGCAGGGCCTTAAATTAACTTTAGAGCCGAGGAATACTTTCACATAACAGGAAGAACAAAGCTGAGGAAGTACTAATTACTTTGCGAGGCGTTGATCTGTTCTGAGAGCTCAGGAAACTGTCTGTCGGCTGCCAGTTGGCGATCAACTTCCTTGGCGGCGTTTTCCAGCGCTTCTGGGGTGACAGGTGAACTCAGGGAGCTTGCTCCCACTGTTACAGACATGCTCAAGGCAGATTTCGGATTCAAATGCACATTAAATTTAAAAATTCTGTAATTTTGAAAACTCACACATGGCGGCACATTTTCGAAGTGAGCGCTCCACAACAATGCGCACACTCCGAAGAACAACGGAAATAGTCCTGGGTACGAAAGCCGAGTTCAACTCGAGCAAATTACTCGAGCATTATCCGAGCCCCGAGGCCAAACGAGTCTGACTAAGGACTTTCTCTTAGTAGCATCGATAATACTTCTTTAATTCGTACATCTTTGCACCTTGGAGTACATTTTTCTGAACATCAAACTATAAAAAAGTATCTCTAGAACCCAAGAATATAAAAATCTGATACGTGTCTTCTTCATTACCGGAAAATGCCGAAATCACCCGAGGGCTTCCGATTACGGAAGACGTAGAATGACGTCAACTTACGACAGCATGACATTTGTTGTTTTGAGAATAATTTTCTTTAGACAAAGTGAGCTGACTGGCCGGGACTTTGAGTAAGTAAGTGTTCGCATTTAGTCCGTCGGATTTGTAGAGCTTCAGTCTCTCCCATAATGGGAAACTGCCTGAAAGGCTCTGGACAAGACGATATTTCTCTTTTACACGACGAAGAAAGTACAGATTCACCGACAACTGGCGAACCGCCGCCGCCATATCAGGTTAGTCGAGAAAGCTTCATACATATTGTCTCACTTGATTACTTTTCATGATGATTTCAAGTCACTTATGGCGTTTTTTATTGCAGGAGGAAGCGCCAATCTTTATTCAAAGTCAACATGCTCCTCATCTCCTATCGGAAGAACAACAGATACGTTTAGCTCAGCGTTTAGGTTTGATTCAACATCTTCCTGTCGGAAAATATGATGGATCGAAAGGAAAAAAGAGAGAGTATGTGAAAACGCTTACATTTTCAAATAATTTACGCCAACAATGGATATTTCCTAGGGATACGTATTGTAAATACCATTTAAGGAAAGGTGTAGAGTTTAAGCAAAAATATTATACAAAGTAAGTAATTAGTTATGAAATGCGATGAATATTTTATTCAAAACGTACTGGAGCAAGTTATCAACCCACAACATGCTGTGAATATAATATTCTTGGCCAGCAACTGGTTTGGATACAGTGGAATGTTTTCGTGATAACTCCATTGCGGAACTCGAGGATCGAACCGTGACTGTACTTTCGCTTTGTGGACAATATTATGCAAAAGAGAAAGCGATCTCACGTTTTTGGCTAACATCAGTTTTTCCTTTGACTCGCTTGTCGAGACAGATGTGTTGTTAGCCTTGTTGTTCTATTGACAACAAGAAAAGGAAGGCTCACGTTCATTTTCCTTCAATTCGTGTAATTTTCCCACTAGACGGGCATTAAAGAAACACGCGATTTTATAATAGGACTTTGTCTTACCCAAACAACCGTGACTTCCGGTAAGAAAGAAGTCTTAATTGTTTCCTTGCAAGAGTGGCAACATTCAGTTTACTTGAACTGACTAAACGCGTGCCTGAAGATGTCTTAACTCGTAAATGCAGGATTTGAACAAATTGCAGATCCGAAGTTGTAAACTTATTCACTATTCGGTTTATATTGATCTAAGTGAAAATTACGACAAAAGCACGGCAGAAGTGCATTGAACCTCAAGTGTACAGCTAAGTGACTCATCCGTTGTTCATGTTTTACATATATTGACATTTTGAAATTCAATTTGCATAAAATTACGTGAAATAAAATTTTAGATAAAAAGAAATTCAAATTCACTACATCAGCTAATAACCGTGGTATGGTAAATAATTTAACATGAACCAATTCAATTTTATATTGGTTTTGGGTTTCAAGAAAACAAAAATTGAAATCCACTTCTCTCTGTTTGTTTGTTTTTTCTGAATTCCCATTTCCACTGTCCCAGGCATTAGTTAATTACATGCTGTTACAGGTAAAAAGTTCATTACAAGACTTGTCTGGTCATGGTGATACAGCCTGACATTTTTAAAACATGTTGTTGTAAAGAAACTGTAAAGAAACTGTACCACAACATATGCACAATAATAGTTCAAAATAAACCTCTAGAGGCTTGTTATTCAGGACATTTTGAAGGGGGAGGTGTGGAGCGGGAAACATTCGCCAGTGTCTTCAACACCTTAACTGTAAAAAATAATCATTTTCCAGTTCTGAAGTATTGTTTTGCCTCAGTGCGTGATAGCAAGCACACATTTTCTACATGAATATAATAGTTGTTCTAAAGGCAGGGATGCAAGGTTCAGCTGTTACTGCTTGTTCTCATTAACCGCGTGGCCATGGGCCGAGCGCGGTTCTTGCTTTACACGGGATTTATTCTTTTTTTTCGTTTTTTTGTCGGTGACCAGAGCCAAACCTCCACTCGGCCAAATCGTGATTGGGGCTTTGAAATCACGCAACCTATGATGTTTATTCGCCAAAAGCTGTTGAAACATTAATGTACCGAAAATGTTGCGGATATTGTTTTCTTTATTGTGTATGAAGTATATTTTCTTTTGGTTTTATCGAAGCGTTGGATTGAAAGCGAATGTTGAATACGCTGAAAAAAGGTATTACATCAGCCATGGAATGCGCTGATGTTGCAGGTTTCACTTTCGTTACGTGACAAATAAAATTGTGTTTTATTTGCATGTTTATGTTGGCAGAAGCGACGGTCATTAATTTAATTTGTTTCCTCTTCTGCGAGTATTTCTTGTGGGTTTAGGCAATCGAAGTGAATTCTTTGGCTGTTTCATCGAAGTGAGTTCAAAGATTTGAAAGGAAATGAAATATTTGCTAAAGTAAACAATTGAGCGTGCCCGAACGTGCAGGGGTTACATCATTAGAAGGGAAAAACCCCTAAACTAAAGATAGCCGGGGACTACTTAAACCTCGGATTGTGTGACTAACGTGACTACTTTGCTAGTCCTTTACTCATAATGCAAACAGATTAAATTTAACCGTGACTTTTGAGAAAGAAAGCTGTTAATGAGCCAAAAATATAAGCGCGGTTTTAAGTTGCTATAGCAACTTCTTGTTGTTTATTGTTCACAATGTCAGCAGTATAATTGCTGTTCTTCATATATGGAGATTTGCATAGGCATGATCAGGACTTGGCACAATTGGTATCCGCTTTAATCCTGCTTGAAGTGCTGTAATACACTGATAATGTAATGGGCATAATTTATTTTGACATAGTATTCCCTGAAAAGGTAAAATGATTTATAAACAAGGGAAAAAAACTATAACATTAAGAAAGAACTGAACATTTTAACATTTTGAAACCTGATGACAATAATTTAATGTTGAAAATGTTTGGTTCTTTTTTAGCATTGTATATAATCATAATATATTTTAACTTTGCATAATGTAATCTTCCCAACAGATGTGTTATTTGCATGACAGACTTTGCCATGGGAGATCCAATTCGATTTCTTCCTTGTATGCATATATATCACAAAGACTGCATTGAAGACTGGCTGGTGAGGTCGTTCACATGCCCTTCCTGTATGGAGCCTGTAGAAGCAGCCCTACTATCTACATACTATGAAGCATCAACTGAATAACAGAAAAACTAGCAAATTTAAGACATTTTTCCTACTGTGAAGCCAGTGCAGGTGCTTCTGTGCAGCCGTTTATGGTCACCAACAAGGATTCTGGCTAGTACTTAAATTAAGGTTTTAATTGATATTTTGGAGAATATATTTTAGCATTACCTTCTCGTTGTAAGTTGTTGATATTGGTCATAGTTTTCATGCTTTTCTTTTTACGCTGTAAACAATTTCCTCTTAACTTGCTCTTCTTTATTCAAAAATCAAACAAATTGATACGCAAGCTAAAAGGTCTCTAGCAGATGTTAAACATTTTTACGTTATTGTTTCAAAGAATTAGAATAGCACTCCTCTAATGTTACCTTTTTGACCAGTTCTAATATTTCTTGATTTCATTGTCAGAAGGAAACATTTCAAGTTACCTAACTAATGTTTCTAAGTACATCATAGGTTCATTGTCACTTTAAGTAATTTTCATAACAGTGAAACTTCCTTTATCAAATTTTTAACCAAGAACAAAGCTGCCAGTCAAGTTCACAAAGAACACCAAAATGAAGGCTTCAGTCAACAATGGACAATCACTGTTTTATTATTTGTTTTGCTGGTTCTTAGGACAATTCAATGTGATAATACATATTTAAAACTTTTGCAAAATAACTTTTTGCACTACTTTGGCCATAGCTGATATTTTAATGCACAAAGCCAAATTCTTTATGGCCACATATTTAACTGAGACAATTGGTCGCATGGTTGGTGCAATGATAGGTAAACTTTAAAATGCACATCTGGCAGGTTTAAAGTATTTGGAGTTAAATTATACCTTCCCCATTTTGATCAACTTTAAACAAACTTAACATAAAGAAGTTTCCTTCAAAACATGTTTGGGCCTCCTCTTATTTGAGACTTTCTTTTACTGAAGTCATAAGTAATGGATTCATTTGTGATGAAGTCAATGGCTGAATATCAGCATTAAAAGAGCAGTTGAGCGATGGCAGGTGTCAGAATACATTTTTGACACAGTTGTTAGGACATTTCTCAGCCAATAGGAGTTACTGCCAGGGCTGTCACATAAAGTGTGATGAAAATCAATACATTCTTAATAATGGCTATTGCACAAGAAAAAGAAGATGCAGCTTAATTAAATAAGAGGTGAACTGATTGTATAAATGGTACAAAATCCCAGTTTACGACTAAAACAAGGTATGTCTAGAACAGAAAGCAACTTTGTTTGGATCAGGGTTTTGAGCTGGTCTTCTTTAAGACCTGTCTTTGGACTTGAAATTACTTGACTGTATAAATGGTTTATGGACTTCTTTGTGTTATGACAGCGATGCAAACTGGCCATATAAATGGTTACTATGGAGACTAACCATAGTAAGTTGATACTAAGGAGGCTGTCAGTTTTTAGTCAAAGAAAATGCACCTTGTTTCGTTTTCTGTTTTTATTTAATGGTAACTGTACTAAAATATTTTTTAAGGTTAAATAACTTTAAGATCTTTAAATAATTCTTTTCATGACTTTTTCACTGAGACTTAAATATCCAAACATTTTGTAGATTTGAGTAACTATAGAATAGCAAAAAATGTACATGTATGATTAATTTTATGAGAAACATTTGTTTTTGTACATAGAGAACTTCTTGTAATAAGTTAATATTTTAAAATGTAAAATACAACATTAAACTTGTAAATAAATTTGAAATAATGGTGGAGTTTGTCAACAGTGGCCTTATTATAGCAGTAGGCTTGTTTTCTAGCCATTCTTGTCCATGTATCTATCCATGCACACCACAGCATTTGATGGTGGACTAAAGTGATCAAAATTGGACCCAAAATGGCTCAATCTCGTTCCCAGAGCCTGCGTTTGACCAGCGGTCGGGAAACGCAACGGTCTAGATTCCTGGCACAGACCAGAAGGATTGTGGCCTCCGGGGACGAGATTGAAAATGGCTGCCAAGCAAGCCTACTAATAAAAAGCATACATACCTAAAACGATTTAAAATCCAAGGAATAATAATTTGCTACTGAGGGTAACAAGATATTATACTAGTTATGCAATGCTTTGGAGTGGTATACTATGGAATATCCCACAAGTCACTTGTATTTTCTCAGTATACACACAAGCCTTCAGGTGAGTGTGTATACCAAGAAAATACAAGTGACAAGTGGGCTATCCATGGTATACCATGAGAAAGCGTTGCAGGACTATTTTACACCATACCAATTGCGCTCACAAAATTCTGCCACGAATGAGATCGCACAATGGGAAGGTTGGGTTTAACACTGTTGAATTTACAATGGCTTTCCTGTATTCTGATTAGCAGCATTTTCTATGGCATGGTATAAATATATATATACTTTATTGGCAATCATGTTACACTGATTTGGCATTCAGATAGCTTTGTAATTAAACTAACAAGCAGGCTTTAAGAAAAGTGGGCTGGTCTTACATATCTGCCACAATAACAGATTGGGAACCAACATCTCAGATTTTTCTTGCCTTCATTTTAATGCTCCAGGACCAGAATATTTTTCAAAATGCTCTATATGCAAATATAAGGGAATGGGAAATGTTTCTTAAAAGGGAGTATAGCACTAAAATCAAAGACTCAAATTACTTGCATATAAAAAGAATTGAGATGCAATCTTTCTGAGATCCTTATGAATTCTCTTGAGTGACAAAATTAATTTGATTAATTTTGTGGCTTTTTCTAAAATATATAAGCAACCTGCAAACACACACACACACTGTTTAGAAATCAACAATTCTTTAACACTTCTTTCATGCACATGCAACTGTAGTTCTAAAACACTGGCATGTTACATCTTCGTCTTCTCTCAAATTGTAACCATGTATTTGTCATAATAAGGATAATTTAGTCAACAATCACAAGTGAGCATCTAAAGCCTCCAGGTACTTTGAGGAGATCAGTTTGGGAACCAGAAGATGTCTGCAAAAGTTCATAATACAGTAATCAACTTAAAATAATTGTCTCTATCACTTTGACAAGAGAGGAAATTGTGGACAAAGAAACAGAGGTTCAGCTTAGCTAGTGTGTCATAACTTTCAATGATGGTTAACAATACACACTCCCTAAATTTAAATATTGCCTCCTACCACCTCCCCCCACCCCCATTATGTACAGTGTATGCTCCACTTGACACAAGCTGAGAGGCATTCACTATTAATTTATTTTATAACTGTTATGCAAATCTGAACCTTTGGCTGTAATACAGGGTTCGTACAAAAAATTGCAACCCTTTTTCCATGACTTTTCAAGGACAAAATTGAATTTTCAAGGACCACCCACCAGAAATGTAATTTCATAGATGGTATATTAATGCACATTCCCAGTCCAAGCTAACAGATTTGTAAGGCTTCAAGTGTTTGCTCCATCCCCTTCTCTGCATTTTTCAGTTCACCGATTACTCACAGTAAATGCATGCTAACACTGTATATGTGCATTCTTCCAGTAAATTAAAATATCTATGCCCTCATCAAAAGTTTCTTAGATTTAAATCACCCCTCCCTCCCTTCCCAATCCCCTTTGGAAATCCAATGAAAGTGCTACTATATATGATGAACTTTGCACATGCATGTCCTAACTCTTTTAAAGTATTAACAAGGAGAAAAAATCTGTTAACCGTTTTCAAATATCTCTAAATTTGAAATGCATCATTTTGGTTTTACCTGATAGGTAAAATAAACATGAGCAGAACAGGAAACACCATCTTGAGATACGGCAGCGGGGCAAATCCAAAACCACACAAGACACCAAGCTGCAGGAACTGTAGAGCAGTGTACGAATGCATCTTCCTCTGTGGGACATGCCGAATGTAGTGGTTGGGAGGGTATGCCGCCTACAAGACAGTGTTATTTTAAATGCAACATATTATTTTTTTGGACTTGCTAAAACAGAACCAAACCCATGGAACCATGACTTTTATGCAGCGATCAATGGGTAAAGAATATCAACTCGGCTACGATAAAATATATTATTTTAAGTTAGAAGCCACTATTAACACTAAAATCAAAGTCCAAAAATAAATCTATCAGTGAGCATGGTATCCATAAGAGAGCGCAACCATAAGAAGATGAAAATATCTCCCTTATCTAGGGACCTGCATGCATGACACGACACCTACTGGAACTCTGGCAAGTGCCGAGTCTTTAATTGAAAGCTCTGTACCAACAACAACTTTATTACCAAAAAAAGACTTCATACAATGCTTCATAAAAAAAATAAATTAAAACAGGATATTGGTAGCAACACTCAGAAAAACTAAAAAGCTTATCGAGCTGAGCGAAGTTAAATTAGATTAAAACTAGGACGGTGGTTGGCAATAAAGCAAAATTAAATAAATAAATAAATAAATAAATAAATAAAACGGTTAATGGAAAACGTTAATAGCTAACAAACATTCTACAGCAAAATATATAAAAGCTAAATAAAGAAAATAAGTATTGAATATTAAGTAACTACTAGGTGCCAGATGAACACTCATTAATGTTGGCAGTATTTCTGTAAGATGTTAAGTTTAACTTCATTTTTGAACATTTTGAGGGGGAGGTATTTGATGTTTTCATCCAAGTCATTCCAAACTTTTACAGCAGCAAAGCGAATGTTGAATTTACCATAGTTTGTTTTGACAGAGTTAATATAATAAGTTGATCTGGACGCAAGCCTGGTTTTGTACTGGTGAATTGATGAAACAGATTGAAAAAAGTTATCAAAGGAAGACGGAAGAAGGTTCTTATGATACTGATACAAAAAAAGTGCATTATGCAAGCTAACAAGGTCACCTAATTTTAGAATCTCTAGTTCTTTAAAGAGAGGCTCTGAGTGTTCATCTGGTTTTGAAAAAGTTATTATACGCATGGCTCTCTTCTGAAGAGTTATTAAAGGTTTGATCGAAGAACTATAGGTATTGCCCCAGAGTAATAAGCCATATGTTAAGTAGGGATAGATAAGTGAATAGTAAAGTTGTTTCAATATATTTTTCTTTACATAATATCTAAGTTTGGATAGAACTCCAATACCTCTTGAATAAAATCCCGCTTATTGAGACATCTGTGGACTCAAGATTGGAAATTAATTTGGCTATTAACTTCCTCATAATAAATGATTGAAAGGATCAGATGACAGGATAAGTTTCATAGTGTTGTTTGTTTAATTATTCACAACTTCAGACCTGTTCTGTGAGCAGCAATAATGCCCGTTCAAACATTTGATTGCCGTCCAAGGCAGTCACAGCCATAAACAGGAACAAGCCATCAAGTACTGATGTGGGAATCAGTGTGAGTGGTGTCGGCAACAACAACAGCGATAAGGCAATCATAGTGCTTGAGAGTAAGCCAGACAATCTTGTTTCTCTTACTTTGACAATGCTAAAAATGGAAAATGTTGTTTAATCAATCTCCTTTGAATTTGTTATGTTTGCCTGGCAAACATGCCACTCATTTGTAAACCTAACCATTACATGTACATTTATGTTAAGTACCGGTATTAGCTGTCTGCTCCAGTCATTAGTCGTTAGTGGTTAGTGTGCTGGACTCTGGATCAAATGGTCCGGGTTCAAGCCCTGGTTGAAGCACTGCATTGTGTTCTTGGGCAAGACACTTTACTCTCATAGTGTCTCTCTCCACCCAGATGTATAAATGGGTACCAGCGAGTTTACTGCTGGGGGTAACCCTGTGATGGACTAGCATCCCATCCAGGGGGGAGTAGAAATACTCCTAGTCGCTTCATGCTATGGAAACTAGGATAAGCTCCGGCATGATGGGCCACTAGGCTCGTATGCAGACTTTACCTAAACTTTACCAGTCCCATACAAGAACATGGCTGAAACAGGGTAGTTGTATAAAGAAGTTTCCATAATTTATAAAATAAGAAAATGACAGACTAAGCTTTTCTTCTTCTGTTCTTCAAGCCAAAAGAATGTGGCTTTTATAATAAGGTGGTTGTATTTAGAGTAGACTGAGTTTCCTGCTATACTTACATTTCAAACACATGTCCTCTATCTACTCTTTCTTCAACATCTGCCAGTGCTCTGACATGGAATGGTGAATGAGGCAGGGCAGCATGAACCCACGGCAAGCAAAACAAGGATAGAAAGCCGTTCACTACTGCTACTACAAGTAAGTCCCAGTGGTATGCACTACCTTTCTTTAATCTAAAATTGAAAAAGAAACATCAGATGAGATGAAAAGTACAATGGGTACATATGCTTAAGATCTTTGACAGCATGGTACAAATGTAAATCTGGCGTGATCAATGACCAGAAATATATATAGGAGGTAGGCGTGGCCTAGTGGTTAGGGTGCAGGACTTGTAAACCAGAGGTCCTGGATTCAAATCATCCTCCCTGCCACTAGATGGATTTGTGTTTGGTGGTCCGAATTAAACTCCTCCACGCTTTGTAAATAGCCACCTGGTCTGCTTCCTGCCAGTTGGGTTTTTCAACAAGTTTCTGTTCTATTTACAGTATTTGCCGTTAGCACAGGTAGTGCTAAATACATTGCCGCTTAAATAAAGTGATTTATTTATTTATTTATTTTTGTTTACTTCTTATATTATGAAGTCTAGTAACTTAAAATCATGGTTTGAGTCTAGTGGACTATTTGGCCAGCACTCATCGGCAGTTTCAACAGCTTCAAGTGACTAGGGAGAATTTTTACTTCTGGTGTGTATATGTAGTATTTGTGTGGGCTCTTGCACTTCTGACTCCAACTCTAACTAGTATAAAAAGGCCTAAATATGTTTTGAAATTAAGAGCAGTTCTCTGAGAAAGAGAAGCAAAGTTGGAAATGAAAATTTTTAACCCCCCTTTATTTTATGCGTGGAGGTAGGTTACCTTGGGGAATGAACAAAAATGAGCATATTTTGATTGGCAGATGTAGGAGAATGAAGGGGGGTTAAAATTTCTCATTTCCAACTTTGCTTCACTTTCTCAGAGAACTGCTCTTAAGGAGTACTGTTACCTAAGTTGCTACAAGTTAAAACTATAGTAGATGATTATTATAATGAATGTTGTAATATTCACCTGTTTCCAGGATTATTAACCATGGCACTGGAAATGTTCTGATCCATGAAAAATAGCAATGAAAGAGAAAACCCCAGACCAAGACCTGCAAACACCGCACCCCAACTGAGCTTGTGAAGAGGTGCCACAGTGAAGGAAAATGTGCTGTTTGCTTCAAACTTGTAACCTGTTAATGATCAGTGAGAATGAGCTATTAATTGAATGTGCATGAATCCTGTGAGCTGCTTTCTTTTTACGTATCAGGCCAGCCCAGCAATGTTCAAGGATGGATGATGTTCTCTATCAGATAAATCACTATCCAGAGGATAAATGTTGACAGAAAACTATGCTATCAACTGGCTAGTTATTTTATCCAGTGAATACTATGTCCTTCTTGGTTTAAGTTAGGATTTTCAGGGATTAATTGGGTTTTCTATATACGGTTATATATGGTTAAATCAGCCAAAGGTGGATCAAAAAGTATGGGCAGGGAATATATGCCAGTGTGAGAAAATCCTAGAAACACAGAACATTCGCACAAAATCCCACTTAACCTCAAGTTGCTTTATGCAAGCAGACGCCAGGGTTGTTGCTGCCTCGACAAAAAATACATTAATTGTAGGAATAGTGAAACATAACCATACAATTGTTGTATTGTATACTGTATAACAATACAATTATTGTATTGTATACTGTATAACAATACAATTATTGTTTTGTTACACAAATAATCTGCAGGTAATAATAATAACAATTATTATTATAATAATTATCATTCAATTTTTGGCATTTTTGAACATTTTATAACAGTGGTTGCTGTTTTTCGTAACTCATACTTACTTTCAATGTCTCTCATAAAATATGAAGCAACAAGAGACATGACAAGTACAGCAACTACAAGTGCATAGTCAGCCAGTGCTTCCCGTTTGCCAGCATCAAGAAATGGACTGAAAAATACAAAAAATGTCTGTTAATTAACAATTATCTTAATCTTGACAATGTGCAGTTCCAGTTTATATCCATACCCACCCCATGGAAGGTCAGTGGAAATTCTGAGGGGGTGGGCGGTCTTGAAACCCAAAATTTTAAAAGGAATGTATTTTTTGGGCTTAACTGGAATTTCCAGAGGGGAGGGGGAATTCAAATCAAAAAATCTTCCGTGGGAGGGGTATGGATATTTTCTGGAACAACAAAATAGCTTTGCATGGGCTTAGCCAAGCTTTGAACATTAGGTTTTCTGGATAATGCAGCCATCCAACTTCCAAATAGTAATTCAGAAATATGAATGCTCAGGAGCACTGACCTCTTACGAAAATTGTAGAGTGCCAGACCAATCCAAACTGTTCCCAAGCTTATTACAGCATAAGACAGACCTCCCTCTCTGTGACACAGTGAAGTATCAGAGAACTGAGAGCAGTTCTGGGCTGACTGGTCAACACCACAAGATGAGGAATTCCAACAAGAACTTGGACAGTGAAGACTTGAGTACTCTGTAATCAAATAGTATAAAATTACACCGCTGTAAAATGAAGACACTTCAGGGAACTAGGAAGAAAAGAAATTCTAAAAGAGTCCTACATGCATGACATGCTAAATGAGCTGGTGAGGAATAAATCAAAATGGAGATACGGCCCAAAGCAGAGACCCATGTAAAGGATATCCTCTCCCCAGAGAGTAAAGATGACTTGAGCCTTAGATTATAGATTAATGCATTCTTTACGCAAACATTTAAGAAAATATATTGCTTAGACAAAGTCAAATTATGAGTAATAGATATAGAGATGTTGTAAAGTAAGAATTTAGCCCATTTAATTTTAGCTTGATTTTGAAATCCTAGAAATTGCTGTGAACTTCCAATATAAAGAACATAACCTCAATGACAAATTACCTTTGATGATACTACTGACTGCATCCACTGTAAATGCAAGTGAGATGAACAAAGCAAAAATTTCCTCTGTTGACCTAAAAAAGTTTTAAAAACATTTTGAAAACAAAAAATTAGGTTAATTTGATATAAACTAAATCAGTCAGGAATCCTAATAAACCAATTTTCTACATCCATTCTGTTTTCAATACAAGTATAAGCTGCATCACATTACTTTGTAGAGACTATCAAACACAAGTCACTTGAGAAAAGAAGCAGCAATTATAAACAGACTAATGGTAATTAAAGGGGCACTGTCACGAGCATAACTTCAAAAATTCAACAGGCCAAAAACATGTTTACACCATTGGAAACCCATT
Organism: Meandrina meandrites; assembly: GCA_963693305.1. Lineage (NCBI taxonomy): Eukaryota > Metazoa > Cnidaria > Anthozoa > Scleractinia > Meandrinidae > Meandrina > Meandrina meandrites. Next base: position 23,051,243 of record OY855916.1, on the reverse strand, counting down.
AACAGTGGTCAAGTATTCTTAAAATTACCATATCAGTGTACTGAAGTTAAATATAGAGTGATATCACTGTGATACCATCGGGAGCTCTTGATCTCAACTTGAAAAAGTCAGCCTGACTTTTTCAAGTTCTGTTCTTGTGGTTTGGAAAAATTGCTGAAAACTATTTATGGTCACCCTCTTCTTTAGACAATTTTCTAGGAGACAAGTTCTAGGAGCATTTCCTGCATGGTTGAAGGTACTTAGTTGCAATTTTGGTGCCATTTTACTAAAAAAGCCAAAAAATGTCCGTGACAGTGCCCCTTTAACAAGTTAAACAATAATCAAATTAAGTTAAATATTAATTATAATCATCATAGATAATTATCATTAATTATCATTATTATTATTCAATTTGAAGTAACATCTGAGCACAAAATTAATGTACCTTGTTGACCATTTCATGATCTGGGAAAGCCCAAATGTGGAATAAATGAAAAGGAAAAATGAATTCCACAAGCCAGTACAAGAATACAATGCAAAGAAATCCAAATCAAAGTCTACTGCGATGTTGTAGATCACTAAAATAAAAGGGAAAAAATGTTAACAGGGTCACGAGGTAAAGCCTTGAGCCAAGTGGCGCATACTGCCAGAGCCTATCCCAGTTTCTGTAGCATTAAGTGACTAGGAGTATTTCTACTCCCCCCTGGATGGGATGCTAGTCCATCACAGGGTTACCCCCCAGCATTGTTTTGCTGGTACCCATTTATACACCTACAGTTAAGTGTCTTGCCCAAAAACACAACACAAGGTCCCTGACCAGGTCTCGAACCTGGACCATTTGATCCCAAATCCAGTACACTAACCTTTGGGCCACCACACCTCCCCCCCCCCCCCCCCCCCCCCTCCCCTTAACAGGGAACCGAAGATGTTTAATACTACTGAAGGAATCTAAGGTTACAAATCAAGAAAGATAGACTGCTAGCAATTTGAAGTACATATCTAGTACACCTGTAAGTGTACAACAAATGATGGATCAATTTAATAATTATTTCAATGAAAAGTGAGACACAGCCCTTTTACTGTATAAGGACACTATTTCTTTTTCAAAGTTCAAAGCCTGGTTTAGCAAAACAAATTTAAAGTTTAAATTTTTTAAAACAAGTTTGATTTTATTTTCCTTTGTTGAAAATTATGACAATGAGTATGGCAGAAAGAAAAATAAAAATCAAACTGGTTTGAAAATTTTTAAACCACAACACAAAATTCAACTCTCTTTTTGCTTGCAAGGCAGATGGATTTATGCTTATCATTTCATGCTGTGTAAAACAAATCCATCTCTGTTCTCAAGCTTAGCCTCATCACAACTTTTAATTATTCAATTCACAGCCCCTAAACACTGAATATAGCATGTATCTATAAAGTGTGATTTACATGGTATGACTTTCTCAAACGCAACAAGCTAACACCATGACTTCAACATGAATCACATCCTTACAGCAGATGTGCACATGTGTAAATCAGTGCTTTCAATAAGCACCAACGGCCAACGAAAAGTGTTGGTTACTTTGTTCAGAGAAGTCGGCTACTTTTCCCCTAAATTGAAGAAACTAGAGAAAGATCCTTTCAAACTTTGTTGATACAGTCAGCTACTATATTCTAACTAGCTGCCTACTTCAAATTTTATTGAAACCCCTGGTAAATGGTCCTAAGTCACATCTTAGGCCTGTCAAAAGCTTGTGCGGTAAGTACAAGTGGGGCTGTGGTAAGTAGGACAATAATTCACAGACCATAAACATTGACTACAACTTGTACCTTTTACATATAGTGCCAGTGGGGCTGTGGTAAGAAGGACAATTAAGGGTTGTCCTCCAATGAGAGCAAATAGCATTCCTCCCACAGCCTGTGATATAATTACTTTCTGTACATCTACAACAAAAAATATGTTGAGTGCAGTTGTTAACATTTCATTTGCAGCAAGATCTGGAGAACCATGTCCAGCAAAATCCTGACTGTAGTCAGACATCATCAATTTTTTTCAATTATTAATGACTACCAATATCATTTCGTAGCATGAATTTACATGTAAATGTACAATGAACAAGATCATAATTTGATCAACACTACTTCTCTTGAATGCACCTTTATGTTACAACAATTTAAATCAAAATTAAAGTTCAACATAATGTCATGTCCGACCATATTTTTGTAAATATCTTATTCAGACACATGTCTATTCAACCAAAAATAGTAACTTGAAGCCTTGGTTATGAGTTATTAAATTAGGTCAGCATGTTTGACAGGAGTGTATTAAATTTATGAGTTCGAGTTAGAAATTTTGAGTTCGAGTTAGAGATCTCGAGGTCGAGTTAGAATTAGAATTTCGATTTTGAGTTAAAATTTCGAGTTCTAGTTAAAAGGAAGGGCCTGAAAAGTTACTGATTTCGTGATGGAGGCGAAAAAAAGAAAAAAAAAAGAAAGAAAACGAAAACGAAAAGCCCACAACATGGCGCGACATTTTCGCAGTTGGTCACGCATAGTGTCGCCCTTATCAACAAATGGTGAGGGCTAGAAACTAACCGTAAGCAAACCAGAGTGGAGCTAACCGCAAGCAACTCGATATTTTAAATCGAACTCGAAATTCTAACTCGAACTCGAAATTTCTAACTCGAACTCATGAAATCGACAGACCCATTTGACAGGACAGAAAACCAGAGCAGAGAAAAACGTAAAACTCAAACGGTGTATCAATTTAAAAAAATTAATATGGGTAATATATAGATAAAGAATAGATAAAGATAGATAATAAAAAAGATAGCCAATAGATAAAGAACGTCCATTTGCTACATGTGACATATCGACTTTTTTAATTTGTTATTTATAGACTTTCTTCAGTAGCGCTTCTTTTTTCATGTAAACAGTATAAATCACATGTCAGATTATAACGAAGGTTATGTTATCTCCAATTCTTAAAAAAATGGAACTCTTCCTTCTTTCCTCCGAACAAAACACAGGAATTGGGACTGTAACTAGTTATGCATGTACAATGATATTTTTTTTAAACCAAGTGTCCCCCCAATTTTGCATTTCAAAATGCTCCACAAAATACGTCTCCAGCATCCCTTAGCAACTGTTGTGGATCTGTAGTAAACATTTCTTACTTACCAATCTGTCCTTTAGTATTGCGGCTGTTGAGGACGCCAAAAGCAATAGATGGTAGAAGACAGGCAAAATACAAAAACAGTGTCGTTGAGACCAACTTTGGAATGGTATGACGACCTCTTATTCCTGTTTTGTTACAAAAAATTGGGAAGATCAATTTACTGGAACATTTCATAAGTGGTGGTGGTGAGGGGAAGGCGAAGAGAATGTCAATGACTTCTGTCTGGAATTGTATTGGAAAAAGCAAAGCTCCTTAAAAACAATGTCAGCTGCTGCAGTCAAACTATTAGTTTAAGCCCTTTTATGTACAGTTTTGAAATAGAAACCTAGTATTATTAACCATTTATACAAGGTAAACACTGTGAAGGCTTTGTAAAGGTATTTTGTTCTCATCCAACTGCACAAATCTTGCATTGACTCACCATCTTTAAAATCTGAAAAATAATGTGGCCATCTTCTTCTGAAGTCTCTTATAAGACCTCTTCCAAATGAAAAGAGTTCTGATTTCTGTCAAAATGATGGGTGATAATAATTTAATATACCAACAATAAAAAACACAATAAATATAAAACTGAAGCTTAAAAAACTTAAGCAACATCAGACCTCTTCTCTGTTGCTTGTAGGAGGCTTAAGTGAAAAGTACATTTCGACTTTATTTAAGAGAAGTTTTTACATGACAGTCACAGTCTTTTAACTGACAAACCTGTGGCCCTCAGATTCCCAATCGATTTTGAATTTAGAAGTGTTAGCTTTTGTGGAGGAAGGAAAACTGAGAAACCTGGAGAAAAGCCCTTGGAGCAAGGACAAGAACCAACAACCTCAAGCCACATATGACATGGGCTCTGGGAATCTAACACATTGGAATCGAGCACATTGATAGGACACGAGTGCACTCAGTTCTGCACCATCCCTTTATCCCCTGAATAATATTGTTGCATCAAACCTAAAGTGATCAAAAGGAGGTAAAATACTTCAAAACATAAAATAACAAAATAATAATTCAGCAAATAGTCATTCATGATATAGGAGATCAACCCTGAAAATGAACTTGACAATAATGTGACTGTTGGGAAAAGAAATACTTAACAATGTGCGGTGCAAAGGAAACTCTTGGTTATTCATTTAGTCTGATACCTTTTGATCTTCTGGTCCGTGGATAAAAGAGGACCTTGGATGAAGAGTGCAAGGCTTTTTAGCACCAGCCTTTGTGTATGATCTGGAGGAGAGCATATCTTTGCGATCAGACAACACTTTCTGTGAACAAAATCAAGACATCAACATTATAAGTATAGCTGAATTTTGGTGTCCAGACAGTACACTAAATACCACATCCAACACATCCATCGTGAACAGTGAACACATTTTGTGAACAGTATGGTGAACAGTAAACACGTATTGCGAACAGTATGATGATCAGTGTACACGAATTGTGAACAGTACACATGTGCCGTGAACAGCGTACACGTATCATGAACAGTATGGTGAACAGTGTACAGTACGTATCATGAACATTATGACAAACAGTGTACACATATCATGAGCAGTATGGTGAACAGTGTACACATATCATGAACAGTTAACAGTGAAGAGTGAACACGTATCATGAACAGTGTAAACATGTTGTGTACAGTATGGTGAACAGTGTACATGTGTTGTGTACACTATGGTGAACAGTGTACACGTATTGTGAACAGTACGGTGAACAGTGTACATGTATCATGAAAAGTGTAGACGTATAGTGAACAGTATGGTGAACGGTGTACACGTATCGTGAACAGTATGGTAAACAAAGTACACGTATCATGAACAGTATGGTGAACAGTGTAAACGCATCGTGAACAGTGTGGTGAACAAAGTACATGTATCATGAACCGTATGGTGAACAGTGTACACATAATTTATTATCAACAGTATGGTGAACAGTGTCCACGTATTGTCAACAGTATGGTGAACTGCGTACACGTGTACACGTGTACAGTGTGGTAAACAGTGTCCATGGATTGTGAACAGTATGGTGAACAGTGTACACGTATCGTGAACAGTATGGTGGATAATGTACACGTATCGTGAACAGTGTACACATATCATGAACAATATGGTGAAGAGTGTATACGTGTTGTGTACAGAATGGTGAACAGAGTGCATGTATTGTGAACAGTACGGTGAACAGTGTACACATATCGTGAACAGTATGGTGGATAGTGTACACGTATCATGAACAGTGTACACGTGTCGTGCACAGTATGGTGAACAGTATGCACATATTCTGAACAGTGTACACATGTCGTGTACAGTATGGTGAGCAGTATGCACGTGTTGTGAACAGTGTACACGTGTCGTGTATAGTATGGTGAACAGTATGCACGTGTTGTGAATAGTGTACACGTGTCGTGTACAGTATGGTGAACAGTATGCACGTGTTGTGAACAATGTACACGTGTCGTGTACAGTATTGTGAACAGTATGCACATATTCTGAACAGTGTACACGTGTCGTGTACAGTATGGTGAACAGTGTACACGTATTGTGAACAGTGTACACGTGTCGTGTACAGTATGGTGAACAGTGTACACGTATTGTGAACAGTGTACACGTGTCGTGTACAGTATGGTGAACACTATGCACGTATCGTGAACAGTGTACACGTGTCGTGTACAGTGTGGTCAAGAGTGTACACATATTGTGAACAGTGTACACGTGTCGTGTACAGTACGGTGAAAAGTGTACATGTATTGTGAACAGTGTACATGTGTCGTGTACAGTATGCTTAACAGTGTGCATGTATTGTGAACAGTGTACACGTGTCGTGTACAGTATGGTGAACACTATGCACGTATCGTGAACAGTGTACACGTGTCGTGTACAGTGTGGTCAAGAGTGTACACATATTGTGAACAGTGTACACGTGTCGTGTACAGTACGGTGAAAAGTGTACATGTATTGTGAACAGTGTACATGTGTCGTGTACAGTATGCTTAACAGTGTGCATGTATTGTGAACAGTGTACACGTGTCGTGTACAGTATGGTGAACAGTGTGCACGTATTGTGAACAGTGCACACGTGTCGTGTATAGTATGTGAACAGTATGCACGTATTGTGAACAGTGTACATGTGTCGTGTACAGTATGGTGAACAGTGTGCACGTATTGTGGATAGTGTACACGTGTCCTGTACAGTATGGAGAACAGTGTACGCGTATTGTGAACAGTGTACACGTGTCGTGTACAGTATGGTGAACAGTCTGCAAGTATCGTGAACAGTGTACACGTGTCGTGTACAGTATGGTGAACAGTGTGCACTTATTGTGAACAGTGTACACGTGTCGTGTACAGTATGGTGAAAAGTGTAGGAGGCAGCGTAGCCTAGTGGTTAGGGCGCTGGACTTGTAATCTGGAGGTCCTGAGTTCAAATCCTCCTCCCTGCCACTAGATGGATTTGTCTTCGGTAGTCCCGAATTCAACTCCTCCACGCTTTGTATATAGCCAACTGGTCAGCCTTCTACCAGTTGGGATTTTTAACAAGTTTCTGTTTGATTTAAAATATTTGTTTCACTATTTACAGTGTCCTCCATTAGTACAGCCGTGCTAAACACATTGACACTTAAATAAAGTGATTTTGATTTGGTACACATATTGTGAACAGTGTAAATGTGTCGTCTATATATAGTATGGTGAACAGTATGCACGTATTGTGAACAGTATGCACGTATTGTGAACAGTGTACACGTGTCGTGTACAGTATGGAGAACAGTGTACACGTATTGTGAACAGTGTACACGTGTCGTGTACAGTATGGTGAACAGTGTACACGTGTCGTGTATAGTACATTGAACAGTGTGTACGTATTGTGAACAGTGAACATGTTTCGTGTACAGTATAGTGAACAGTGTACATGTATTGAGAACAGTGTACACGTGTTGTGTCCAGTATGGTGAAAACTGTACAAGTATTGTGAACAGTGTACACTTGTTGTCTTAAACTAGCTCTTTTGTTAATTTGAGTATATTATTTAGTTGCGTAATTTAGCTTTTATATTTTTATGTAATGCACTGTAACTGTAGGTATTATTGTGTATTGTGTATTTTAATAAATAAAAAAAATAAAAAAATAAAAAAAAAAAATAAAAAAAATAAAAAAAATCTTTATTTATTCCAGAAACTTATTTCAAAGAGCTTTAGTGAGGAAATCAGAGCAGCCAAGGATGTTGAAACCTTCCTTGAACGACCAACATTACTACTTGGGCTAAATGAGACAAGCTTGCAGGGGATTGTTGATAAGATATTGGAGCTTATCTCTGTAATTGGTGGTGACGATATTGATTTTGAAGAAGCAAGAATGGCATTTGTTGCACATGATTCAGGTTATCAGTCAAAAGATGCTGCAGTTCATTAGTTACATAATTATTCAATCTTGTCGTGTACAGTACAGTGAACAGTGTACACGCATAGTGAACAGTATACACGTGTCGTGTACAGTATGGTGAACAGTGTACACGCATTGTGAACAGTCTACATGTGTCGTGTACAGTATGGTGAACAGTGTGCACGTATTGTGAACAGTGTACACGTGTCGTTTACAGTAGGTGAACAGTGTAAATGTGTCGTGTACAGTATGGTGAACAGAGAGTAAAGTATTTATAAGAGTCAAATGAGTCAATGAGTCAAATTTAAAATTATGGTTATTAACTTGAAAATAGTGCTGTCCTTGCTAACTAACAAAAGCTAACCGCAAGCAAACCAGAACAGAGTGGAACTAACTGCCAGCAAACTGGAGTGGAACTAACCGCAAGCACACTGGAGTGGAACTAACCGCAAGCAATCCAGAGTAAAACTAACTGTACGCAAGTGGAGTGCTTCTAATTTAAATTAAATACAGGCAAACTATGGTTCAATATATAATAACTTACTTTGTTAAAAAATAACCCTGACTCATTGACTCATAAAACAGGGGACCTCTGGTGAATAGTGTAAATGTGTAGTGTATAGTATGGTCAACAGTGTACACGTATTGTGAACAGTGTACATGTGTCGTGTACAGTATGGTGAGCAGTGTATATGTATTGTGAACAGTGTATATGTATTGTGAACAGTGTGCACGTATTGTGAACAGTGTACACGTGTCGTGTACAGTATGGTGAACAGTATGCACATGTTGTGAACAGTGTACACGTGTCGTGTACAGTATGGTGAACAGTATGCACGTATTCTCAACAGTGTACACGTGTCGTCTACAGTATGGTGAACAGTGTACACGTATTGTGAACAGTGTACACCTGTCGTGTACAGTATGGTGAGCAGTGTATACGTATTGTGAACAGTGTATATGTATTGTGAACAGTTTGGTGAACAGTGTGCACGTATTGTGAACAGTATGGTTGACAGTGTACACGTATCGTGAACAGTATGGTGAACAGTGTACACGGATCATGAACAGTATACACGTATCGTGAACAGTATGGTGAACAGTGTACACGGATCATGAACAGTATACACGTATCGTGAACAGTATGGTGAACAGTGTGCACGTATCGTGTAAAGTATGGTGAACAGTATACACGTTTCGTGTACAGTATGGTGAACAGTGTGCACGTATCGTGTACAGTATGGTGAACAGTATACATGTATCGTGTACAGTATGGTGAACAGTGTGCAAGTATCGTGTACAGTATGGTGAACAGTGTGCACGTATCGTGTACAGTATGGTGAAAAGTATACACGTATCGTGTACAGTATGGTGAACAGTGTGCACGTATCGTGTACAGTATGCTGAACAGTGTGCACGTATCGTGTACAGTATGGTGAACAGTGTGCACGTATCGTGTACACTATGGTGAACAGTATACACGTATCGTGTACAGTATGGTGAACAGTGTGCACGTATCGTGTACCGTATGGTGAACAGTGTGCACGTATCGTGTACAGTATGGTGAACAGTGTGCACGTATCGTGTACAGTATGGTGAACAGTATACACGTATCGTGTACAGTATGGTGAACAGTGTGCACGTATCGTGTACAGTATGGTGAACAGTATACACGTATCGTGTACAGTATGGTGAACAGTGTGCACATATCGAGTACAGTATGGTGAACAGTATACACGTATCGTGTACAGTATGGTGAACAGTATACACGTATCGTGTAAATTGTGGTGAACAGTGTGCACGTATCGTGTACAGTATGGTGAACAGTATACACGTATCGTGTACAGTATGGTGAACAGTGTGCACGTATCGTGTACAGTATGGTGAACAGTATACACGTATCGTGAACAGTAGGGTGAACAGTGTGCACGTATCGTGTACAGTATGGTGAACAGTATACACGTATCGTGTACAGTATGGTGAACAGTGTGCACGTATCGTGTACAGTATGGTGAACAGTGTGCACGTATCGTGTACAGTTTGGTGAACAGTATACACGTATCGTGTACAGTATGGTGAACAGTATACACGTATCGTGTACAGTATGGTGAACAGTGTGCACGTATCGTGTACACTATGGTGAACAGTATACATGTATCGTGTACAGTATGGTGAACAGTGTGCACGTATCGTGTACAGTATGGTGAACAGTATACACGTATCGTGTACAGTATGGTGAACAGTATACACGTATCGTGTACAGTATGGTGAACAGTGTGCACGTATCGTGTACAGTATGGTGAACAGTGTGCACGTATCGTGTACAGTATGGTGAACAGTATACACGTATCGTGTACAGTATGGTGAACAGTATACACGTATCGTGTACAGTATGATGAACAGTGTGCACGTATCGTGTACAGTATGGTGAACAGTATACACATATCGTGTACAGTATGGTGAACAGTGTGCACGTATCGTGTACAGTATGGTGAACAGTATACACGTATCGTGTACAGTAGGGTGAACAGTGTGCACGTATCGTGTACAGTATGGTGAACAGTATACACGTATCGTGTACAGTATGGTGAACAGTATACACGTATCGTGTACAGTATGGTGAACAGTATACACGTATCGTGTACAGTATGGTGAACAGTATACACGTATCGTGTACAGTATGGTGAACAGTGTGCACGTATCGTGTACAGTATGGTGAACAGTGTGCACGTATCGTGTACAGTATGGTGAACAGTATACACGTATCGTGTACAGTATGGTGAACAGTGTGAACGTATCGTGTATAGTATGGTGAACAGTATACACGTATCGTGTACAGTATGGTGAACAGTATACACGTATCATGTACAGTAGGGTGAACAGTGTGCACGTATCGTGTACAGTATACACGTATCGTGTACAGTATGGTGAACAGTATACACGTATCGTTTACAGTATGGTGAACAGTATACACGTATCGTGTACAGTATGGTGAACAGTATACACGTATCGTGTACAGTATGGTGAACAGTGTGCACGTATCGTGTACAGTATGGTGAACAGTATACACGTATCGTGTACAGTATGGTGAACAGTGTGCACGTATCGTGTACAGTATGGTGAACAGTATACATGTATCGTGTACAGTGTGGTGAACAGTGTGCACGTATCGTGTACAGTATGGTGAACAGTGTGCACGTATCGTGTACAGTATGGTGAAAAGTATACACGTATCGTGTACAGTACGGTGAACAGTGTGCACGTATCGTGTACAGTATGCTGAACAGTGTGCACGTATCCTGTACAGTATGGTGAACAGTATACACGTATCGTGTACAGTATGGTGAAAAGTGTGCACGTATCGTATACAGTATGGTGAACAGTGTGCACGTATCGTGTACAGTATGGTGAACAGTGTGCACGTATCGTGTACAGTATGGTGAACAGTGTGCACGTATCGTGTACAGCATGGTGAACAGTGTGCAGGTATCGTGGACAGTATGGTGAACAGTGTGCACGTATCGTGTACAGTATGGTGAATAGTGTGCACGTATCGTGTACAGTATGGTGAACAGTGTGCACGTATCGTGTACAGTATGGTGAACAGTGTGCACGTATCGTGTACAGTATGGTGAACAGTGTACACGGATCATGAACAGTATACACGTATCGTGAACAGTATGGTGAAAAGTGTACACGGATCATGAACAGTATACACGTATCGTGAACAGTATGGTGAACAGTGTACACGTATCGTGTACAGTATGGTGAACAGTGTGCACGTATCGTGTACAGTATGGTGAACAGTGTACACGGATCATGAACAGTATACACGTATCGTGAACAGTATGGTGAACAGTGTACACGGATCATGAACAGTATACACGTATCGTGAACAGTATGGTGAACAGTATACACGTATCGTGTACAGTATGGTGAACAGTATACACGTATCGTTTACAGTATGGTGAACAGTATACACGTATCGTGTACAGTATGGTGAACAGTATACACGTATCGTGTACAGTATGATGAACAGTGTGCACGTATCGTGTACAGTATGGTGAACAGTGTGCACGTATCGTGTACAGTATGGTGAACAGTATACACGTATCGTGTACAGTATGGTGAACAGTGTGCACGTATCGTGTACAGTATGGTGAACAGTGTGCACGTATCGTGTACAGTATGGTGAACAGTATACACGTATCGTGTACAGTATGGTGAACAGTGTGCACGTATCGTGTACAGTATGGTGAACAGTGTGCACGTATCGTGTACAGTATGGTGAACAGTGTGCACGTATCGTGTACAGTATGGTGAACAGTGTGCACGTATCGTTTACAGTATGGTGAAAAGTGTGCACGTATCGTGTACAGTATGGTGAATAGTGTGCACGTATCGTGTACAGTATGGTGAACAGTATACGTGTATCGTGTACAGTATGGTGAACAGTGTGCACGTATCGTGTACAGTATGCTGAACAGTGTGCATGTATCGTGTACAGTATGGTGAAAAGTGTGCACGTATCGTGTACAGTGTGGTGAACAGTGTCCACGTATCGTGTACAGTATGGTGAACAGTATACACGTATCGTGTACAGTATGGTGAACAGTGTGCACGTATCGTGTACAGTACGGTGAACAGTGTGCACGTATCGTGTACAGTATGGTGAACAGTGTGCACGTATCGTGTACAGTATGGTGAATAGTGTGCACGTATCGTGTACAGTATGGTGAACAGTGTGCACGTATCGTGTACAGTATGGTGAACAGTGTGCACGTATCGTGTACAGTATGGTGAACAGTGTGCACGTATCGTGTAGAGTATGGTGAACAGTGTACACGGATCATGAACAGTATACACGTATCGTGAACAGTATGGTGAAAAGTGTACACGGATCATGAACAGTATACACGTATCGTGAACAAAATGGTGAACAGTGTACACGTATCGTGTACAGTATGGTGAACAGTGTGCACGTATCGTGTACAGTATGGTGAACAGTGTACACGGATCATGAACAGTATACACGTATCGTGAACAGTATGGTGAACAGTGTACACGGATCATGAACAGTATACACGTATCGTGAACAGTATGGTGAACAGTATACACGTATCGTGTACAGTATGGTGAACAGTGTGCACGTATCGTGTACAGTATGGTGAACAGTATACACGTATCGTGTACAGTATGGTGAACAGTGTGCACGTATCGTGTACAATATGGTGAACAGTGTGCACGTATCGTGTACAGTATGGTGAACAGTATACACGTATCGTGTACAGTATGGTGAACAGTGTGCACGTATCGTGTACAGTATGGTGAACAGTGTGCACGTATCGTGTACAGTATGGTGAACAGTATACTCGTATCGTGTACAGTATGGTGAACAGTATACTCGTATCGTGTACAGTATGGTGAACAGTGTGCACGTATCGTGTACAGTATGGTGAACAGTATACACGTATCGTGTACAGTATGGTAAACAGTGTGCACGTATCGTGTATAGTATGGTGAACAGTATACACGTATCATGTACAGTAGGGTGAACAGTGTGCACGTATCGTGTACAGTATACACGTATCGTGTACAGTATGGTGAAATGTATACACGTATCGTTTACAGTATGGTGAACAGTACACACGTATCGTGTAAAGTATGGTGAACAGTATACACGTATCGTGTACAGTATGATGAACAGTGTGCACGTATCGTGTACAGTATGGTGAACAGTGTGCACGTATCGTGTACAGTATGGTGAACAGTATACACGTATCGTGTACAGTATGGTGAACAGTGTGCACGTATCGTGTACAGTATGGTGAACAGTATACATGTATCGTGTACAGTGTGGTGAACAGTGTGCACGTATCGTGTACAGTATGGTGAACACTGTGCACGTATCGTGTACAGTATGGTGAAAAGTATACACGTATGGTGTACAGTACGGTGAACAGTGTGCACGTATCGTGTACAGTATGCTGAACAGTGTGCACGTATCGTGTACAGTATGGTGAACAGTATACACGTATCGTGTACAGTATGGTGAAAAGTATACACGTATCGTGTACAGTATGGTGAACAGTGTGCACGTATCGTGTACAGTAGGGTGAACAGTATACACGTATCGTATACAGTATGGTGAACAGTATACACGTATCGTGTACAGTATGGTGAACAGTGTGCACGTATCGTGTACAGTATGGTGAACAGTGTGCACGTATGGTGTACAGTATGGTGAAAAGTGTGCACGTATCGTGTACAGTATGGTGAACAGTGTCCACGTATCGTGTACAGTATAGTTAACAGTATACACGTATCGTGTACAGTATGGTGAACAGTGTGCACGTATCGTGTACAGTATGGTGAACAGTGTGCACGTATCGTTTACAGTAGGGTGAACAGTATACACGTATCGTGTACAGTATGGTGAACAGTATACATGTATCGTGTACGGTATGGTGAACGGTGTGCACGTATCGTGTACAGTATGGTGAACAGTATACACGTATCGTGTACAGTATGGTGAACAGTGTGCACGTATCGTGTACAATATGGTGAACAGTGTGCACGTATCGTGTACAGTATGGTGAACAGTGTGCACGTATCGTGTACAGTATGGTGAATAGTGTGCACGTATCGTGTACAGTATGGTGAACAGTGTGCACGTATCGTGTACAGTATGGTGAACAGTGTGCACGTATCGTGTACAGTATGGTGAACAGTGTACACGGATCATGAACAGTATACACGTATCGTGAACAGTATGGTGAAAAGTGTACACGGATCATGAACAGTATACACGTATCGTGAACAGTATGGTGAACAGTGTACACGTATCGTGTACAGTATGGTGAACAGTGTGCACGTATCGTGTACAGTATGGTGAACAGTGTGCACGTATCGTGTACAGTATGGTGAACAGTGTGCACGTATCGTGTACAGTATGGTGAACAGTGTGCACGTATCGTGTACAGTATGGTGAACAGTGTGCACGTATCGTGTACAGTATGGTGAACAGTGTGCACGTATCGTTTACAGTAGGGTGAACAGTATACACGTATCGTGTACAGTATGGTGAACAGTATACATGTATCGTGTACGGTATGGTGAACGGTGTGCACGTATCGTGTACAGTATGGTGAACAGTATACACGTATCGTGTACAGTATGGTGAACAGTGTGCACGTATCGTGTACAATATGGTGAACAGTGTGCACGTATCGTGTACAGTATGGTGAACAGTGTGCACGTATCGTGTACAGTATGGTGAATAGTGTGCACGTATCGTGTACAGTATGGTGAACAGTGTGCACGTATCGTGTACAGTATGGTGAACAGTGTGCACGTATCGTGTACAGTATGGTGAACAGTGTACACGGATCATGAACAGTATACACGTATCGTGAACAGTATGGTGAAAAGTGTACACGGATCATGAACAGTATACACGTATCGTGAACAGTATGGTGAACAGTGTACACGTATCGTGTACAGTATGGTGAACAGTGTGCACGTATCGTGTACAGTATGGTGAACAGTGTACACGGATCATGAACAGTATACACGTATCGTGAACAGTATCGTGAACAGTGTACACGGATCATGAACAGTATACACGTATCGTGAACAGTATGGTGAACAGTATACACGTATCGTGTACAGTATGGTGAACAGTGTGCACGTATCGTGTACAATATGGTGAACAGTGTGCACGTATCGTGTACAGTATGGTGAACAGTATACACGTATCGTGTACAGTATGGTGAACAGTGTGCACGTATCGTGTACAGTATGGTGAACAGTGTGCACGTATCGTGTACAGTATGGTGAACAGTATACTCGTATCGTGTACAGTATGGTGAACAGTATACTCGTATCGTGTACAGTATGGTGAACAGTGTGCACGTATCGTGTACAGTATGGTGAACAGTATACACGTATCGTGTACAGTATGGTGAACAGTGTGCACGTATCGTGTACAGTATGGTGAACAGTATACACGTATCATGTACAGTAGGGTGAACAGTGTGCACGTATCGTGTACAGTATACACGTATCGTGTACAGTATGGTGAACAGTATACACGTATCGTTTACAGTATGGTGAACAGTATACACGTATCGTGTACAGTATGGTGAACAGTATACACGTATCGTGTACAGTATGATGAACAGTGTGCACGTATCGTGTACAGTATGGTGAACAGTGTGCACGTATCGTGTACAGTATGGTGAACAGTATACACGTATCGTGTACAGTATGGTGAACAGTGTGCACGTATCGTGTACAGTATGGTGAACAGTATACATGTATCGTGTACAGTGTGGTGAACAGTGTGCACGTATCGTTTACAGTATGGTGAAAAGTGTGCACGTATCGTGTACAGTATGGTGAATAGTGTGCACGTATCGTGTACAGTATGGTGAACAGTATACGTGTATCGTGTACAGTATGGTGAACAGTGTGCACGTATCGTGTACAGTATGGTGAACAGTGTGCATGTATCGTGTACAGTATGGTGAACAGTGTCCACGTATCGTGTACAGTATGGTGAACAGTATACACGTATCGTGTACAGTATGGTGAACAGTGTGCATGTATCGTGTACAGTATGGTGAACAGCGTGCACGTATCGTGTACAGTATGGTGAACAGTGTGCACGTATCGTTTACAGTAGGGTGAACAGTATACACGTATCGTGTACAGTATGGTGAACAGTATACATGTATCGTGTACAGTATGGTGAACGGTGTGCACGTATCGTGTACAGTATGGTGAACAGTATACACGTATCGTGTACAGTATGGTGAACAGTGTGCACGTATCGTGTACAGTATGGTGAACAGTGTGCACGTATCGTGGACAGTATGGTGAACAGTGTGCACGTATCGTGTACAGTATGGTGAATAGTGTGCACGTATCGTGTACAGTATGGTGAACAGTGTGCACGTATCGTGTACAGTATGGTGAACAGTGTGCACGTATCGTGTACAGTATGGTGAACAGTGTACACGGATCATGAACAGTATACACGTATCGTGAACAGTATGGTGAAAAGTGTACACGGATCATGAACAGTATACACGTATCGTGAACAGTATGGTGAACAGTGTACACGTATCGTGTACAGTATGGTGAACAGTGTGCACGTATCGTGTACAGTATGGTGAACAGTGTACACGGATCATGAACAGTATAGACATATCGTGAACAGTATGGTGAACAGTGTACACGGATCATGAACAGTATACACGTATCGTGAACAGTATGGTGAACAGTATACACGTATCGTGTACAGTATGGTGAACAGTGTGCACGTATCGTGTACAGTATGGTGAACAGTATACACGTATCGTGTACAGTATGGTGAACAGTGTGCACGTATCGTGTACAATATGGTGAACAGTGTGCACGTATCGTGTACAGTATGGTGAACAGTATACACGTATCGTGTACAGTATGGTGAAAAGTGTGCACGTATCGTGTACAGTATGGTGAACAGTGTGCACGTATCGTGTACAGTATGGTGAACAGTATACTCGTATCGTGTACAGTATGGTGAACAGTATACTCGTATCGTGTACAGTATGGTGAACAGTGTGCACGTATCGTGTACAGTATGGTGAACAGTATACACGTATCGTGTACAGTATGGTGAACAGTGTGCACGTATCGTGTACAGTATGGTGAACAGTATACACGTATCATGTACAGTAGGGTGAACAGTGTGCACGTATCGTGTACAGTATGGTGAACAGTGTGCACGTATCGTGTACAGTATGGTGAACAGTGTACACGGATCATGAACAGTATACACGTATCGTGAACAGTATGGTGAACAGTATACACGTATCGTGTACAGTATGGTGAACAGTGTGCACGTATCGTGTACAGTAGGGTGAACAGTATACACGTATCGTATACAGTATGGTGAACAGTATACACGTATCGTGTACAGTATGGTGAACAGTGTGCACGTATCGTGTACAGTATGGTGAACAGTGTGCACGTATCGTGTACAGTATGGTGAACAGTGTGCACGTATCGTGTACAGTAGGGTGAACAGTATACACGTATCGTATACAGTATGGTGAACAGTATACACGTATCGTGTACAGTATGGTGAACAGTGTGCACGTATCGTGTACAGTATGGTGAACAGTGTGCACGTATCGTGTACAGTATGGTGAACAGTGTGCACGTATCGTGTACAGTATGGTGAACAGTATACACATATCGTGTACAGTATGGTGAACAGTATACACGTATCGTGTACAGTATGGTGAACAGTGTGCACGTATCGTGTACAGTATGGTGAACAGTGTGCACGTATCGTGTACAATATGGTGAACAGTGTGCACGTATCGTGTACAGTATGGTGAACACTGTACACGGATGATGAACAGTATACACGTATCGTGAACAGTATGGTGAACAGTGTACACGGATCATGAACAGTATACACGTATCGTGAACAAAATGGTGAACAGTGTACACGTATCGTGTACAGTATGGTGACCAGTGTGCACGTATCGTGTACAGTATGGTGAACAGTGTACACGGATCATGAACAGTATACACGTATCGTGAACAGTATGGTGAACAGTGTACACGGATCATGAACAGTATACACGTATCGTGAACAGTATGGTGAACAGTATACACGTATCGTGTACAGTATGGTGAACAGTGTGCACGTATCGTGTACAGTATGGTGAACAGTGTGCAGGTATCGTGTACAGTATGGTGAACAGTGTGCACGTATCGTGTACAGTATGGTGAACAGTATACACGTATCGTGTACAGTATGGTGAACAGTGTGCACGTATCGTGTACAGTATGGCGAACAGTGTGCACGTATCGTGTACAGTATGGTGAACAGTATACACGTATCGTGTACAGTATGGTGAACAGTGTGCACGTATCGTGGACAGTATGGGGAACAGTGTGCACGTATCGTGTACAGCATGGTGAACAGTATACCCGTATCGTGTACAGTATGGTGAACAGTGTACACGTATCGTGTACAGTATGGTGAACAGTGTGCACGTATCGTGTACAGTATGGTGAACAGTGTGCACGTATCGTGTACAGTATGGTGAACAGTATACCCGTATCGTGTACAGTATGGTGAACAGTATACTCGTATCGTGTACAGTATGGTGAACAGTATACACTTGCAAATTCCACCAACACTTGCAAATTCCAATTCGATCGGGAATTCGAGGGCCACAGGTTTGTCAGTCGCGAGACTGTTATGTGCTACCCTCGTTAAACATAGTTGATTTATTTATTTATTTATACACGTATCGTGTACAGTATGGTGAACAGTATACTCGTATCGTGTACAGTATGGTGAACAGTATACACGTATCGTGTACAGTATGGTGAACAGTATACACGTATCGTGTACAGTATGGTGAACAGTATACTCGTATCGTGTACAGTATGGTGAACAGTATACACGTATCGTGTACAGTATGGTGAACAGTATACACGTATCGTGTACAGTATGGTGAACAGTATACACGTATCGTGTACAGTATGGTGAACAGTGTGCAGGTATCGTGTACAGTATGGTGAACAGTGTGCACGTATCGTGTACAGTATGGTGAACAGTGTGCACGTATCGTGTACAGTATGGTGAACAGTATACACGTATCGTGTACAGTATGGTGAACAGTGTGCACGTATCGTGTACAGTATGGTGAACAGTGTGCACGTATCGTGTACAGTATGGTGAACAGTGTGCACGTATCGTGTACAGTATGGTGAACAGTATACACGTATCGTGTACAGTAGGGTGAACAGTATACACGTATCGTGTACAGTATGGTGAACAGTATACACGTATCGTGTACAGTATGGTGAACAGTATACACGTATCGTGTACAGTAGGGTGAACAGTATACACGTATCGTGTACAGTATGGTGAACAGTATACACGTATCGTGTACAGTAGGGTGAACAGTATACACGTATCGTGTACAGTATGGTGAACAGTGTGCACGTATCGTGTACAGTATGGTGAACAGTATACACGTATCGTGTACAGTATGGTGAACAGTATACACGTATCGTGTACAGTACGGTGAACAGTGTGCACGTATCGTGTACAGTATGGTGAACAGTATACACGTATCGTGTACAGTATGGTGAACAGTGTACTCGTGTCGTATACAGTATGGTGAACAGTGTGCACGTATCGTGTACAGTATGGTGAACAGTGTACTCGTGCCGTATACAGTATGGTTGACAGTGTGCACGTATCGTGTACAGTATGGTGAACAGTGTACCTGTATCATCAAAAGTATGGTGAGCAGGGTACACATAATTATCATGTACAGTATCTAATGGTGAACAGTGTTCAGGTATTTAAAACAGTATGGTCAACAGTGTACATGTATTGTGAACAGTTTGGGTGAACAATGTACATGTATGGTGAAGAGTTTGGTGAACATTGTACATGGATGGGGAACAGTGTACATGTACATTAAACAGTGAACATACACGGTACGCAGTATGATTGTATCACTTGATTGCAGACGTTTCTGGTGAATATGTCTAAAGTTTGTAGTGACAAATGTGCATGTTGATTGATTGATTGATTGATTGATTGATTGATTGATTGATTGATTGATTGATTGATTGATTGCAGAATTTACTGGTTTCCCATGGAACCACGTAGCGAAAATTAAGATTTCTTCCGGTACCTTCGTTGAATTCACCAACAGATTACCATATGTGGGGACTTCTAAGGTGCTGGCCTCTGGGCGAGAACCCTGCTGGGGCAATTAGTTTAAGTTTACAGTGATATATACAACCTTTTTCATGGTTTCTTTTATAAAGGAAGATTTTCCCAGGAGGCACCCTATTTTGTTGACAGTAACCTAAAACACACTTCCAGAAACACAATTTGTGGCCATGTAATAATTTTGCTTCACTATACAATCTTTATCATTTTGATGTTATCAAGGCTGACTATGGGTTTTTTTAACACTTTTATAATGTGATTTATTTATTTATTTTATTGCTTCCAACCTTAAATTGTTCCTCTGTTTCCACTTCAATGAGCAATTGTCTTGTCTCTATATCTGACAGCAATGTTGCAAAGGTTCTACCCGTCTCCAAAGAGTTCTTGGTACTTTTCTGCAAAACATTTAGAAGAAGTGCTGTTTTTTTCAAGATCAGCATAAACACCATTTTTTTTTATCAAGTATCAGTTTGCTTCAACAATATTGTAATAGAAGTACAAGCTTAAGTATTCTATGACCAAATAGTCAACAAGGGCAAGTAGTCTTATTGTTAAGCAGCAATATATCAAACATGAGAGACAGTGTTTCATCAGGACTTCTCAAACTCATTAATAATTCATTAAGTTAACTTCCAATCACGAGATGTATACCACATCACGTGCATGCATTTGGATACCCAATGAAAAACAGTATACCAATCTCCAGTGAGAGTGGTATATACCACTAAATTATGCACAACAACAACTTGCACAAAATCAATGAATATTTATTTTTCCATAGTATCCTTGAAATTTTTTAACAATACAACTCATGAATTCCGAAATAGTGCTAACAACAATTCCTTAAATACAGATAGCGTCAGATACTAAATACTATTACAAAAATTGTTTTTGGTGGATATAACTCTTCTTTCTTTTTGCTCTACTTCAATGACAAATTTGCTTTGCCAACAATTCAGAGTCTAACGCTTCGAAACCTAATGCAAATTGTAATCTCTAAACGGGCCTCCCGAAAGAATGGAAATTTTTCTCCACGCGAGCTCTTCGCCATTGTTTAAGAAACGTTATCGCGTATTTGTTTTTATACCTTGTTGGCGAGGAATACGGCTTTCTTGACTTAATTCTCTTCCTCGTAAATCTTTTCGGTTCCTAAACCAAGCCGCTCCTTCCTCGCTCATGGCTGGGACGCTAATGAATCATGCATGCAATCGCGTTCTTACAGAAAAGGGCAAAAATTTGACACTGCATAATTTCTTATTGTTTCGTTTGACAAAACATGTCACTGCATAATTTCCTATTGTTGCATTTGAGAAGTTATTTCCAAAACTCGAGCTCGTGTTTCATCGGGGTCTCCAAACACCTCGCAACAATAAAAGCACTCGGCCTACGGCCTCGTGCTTTCATTTGTTTCTCGGTGTTTGGATACCCCGATGAAACACTCGCCCTCGTTTTGGAAATAGTACATCCAAACACCAAGAAGAGAATTGAAAATGTGATGCGCAGCAGAGTATTTTTGATGAAATTTGAGGCATTTGGTTAGCCAATGAAACAATCTACGGAGTGTTTGATACATCTTCTCAACGAAACAAAAACTAAGGAGTAAACGGAGAAGTGAAATTGTAAAAATCTATGTTAATTAAAACCGGGTATCCAAACCTCCTTCACAGTTACGATTTTCTTGTTTAACTTCATGAATTATGAATGAGTTTAAGAAGACACTTTAAAGTATAGATAGCAGCACAAAATGTACATTTTATGTGTTTTTGAGAACTGCGGTTCACACTATTAAAGCCAGTGACAATTTTCAGAGACTGAAAAGCAAACATCCATACACACACAGGCAAATTACAATCAAAGTGTAGGGATCATCATATTTTCTTCCAACTTGAAAAACAGAACATTTGCTTTATCATATACACTGTAATAAGTGACATTTTTATATTTTGTTGTAAACCTGAATGTTTGATATAAATTAAAGTTGATCAATGATGATGTTGACAATGGTTCTTTGGCTGCTAATTTGTGATTTGCACCATATTTATACTCTAGTGCTTATCAAACACTGTAAGTCTTCTGCTCATGTTACCAACCCCAAGAATTCCTGTACTTACAGCTTTACTGGGAGCTAGAACCAAGACGACCAAATGGGTCTCTTCAAGCGTCCTTCCCAAGTTAACAGGATGCCTCAGTTGAGCAATGGCCACATGGCTTTGCTGTACTGATGGTAGCTCTCCTCTAAAAACAGTCAAATGTATAGGAACAATCAAATAAATCTCACACTAACAGCTGATTATTAGCAAAATGTTGTTTAAACCTTAGAAAGTTTTTTGGCATTTTAGTTTGGGACAGCTATTTGTCCCAATAATAAACCTGTCTGGAGTTTTTAAAGTCCAAGATTTTACACTGCACTCACTGTAGTTAAATGTTTGAGATTGCAGATTTGTGATTGCACAAAACAATTATTATTGCATGGCTGTTTTTCTTTTCCTTCCGGTAAACATTTCCAGCTACTAGCCCTAATATAATTAACAATAAATGTCCACGACCCTATATATATATCTAGAAACTAAGTACAGTGTACCCTATTTCCATTGGCCATATAGTTAAGTAAATGATTTGCAAATTAAAGAAAACAACAAGCAAATCAAGCCTTTCTTTGGGACAAAAAAAGTTGTTATAATAAGCTTGAGTTAACACAACTTACAATGCAATCAGCCAATTTTGAGTTTCTTCCCATCCTCCTCCTTCAGATATTTCTGTTCCTTGGATTATTTGAGATAAACAGTGAACTACAGAGCAAAAAAATAAAACACAGCCTACTATCAGAGCTGTTATAACAACAACTATTTATTTATGCTACATAATTGAACAAATTATTATTGGCATGATCAACAAATCATGGAGTTCTTCCAACAGCCAGTGTTTATTCTTTTTTTGATAGTATCTTTGATAATTATTATGTTGACTGTAGCAGCAGTTAGTAAAGATTCATAGCTAAGACTTGCTTGTCGTAGAAACTCATTGCATCCAGCACAAGCCAAATTTCCTTCCCAGGAAAAGTCCTGTCCTTCCTCAGAAAGGCCTTTCTTGGGAAGAAACATCTGGCCTATGCTGGATGCCAGCAGTTAAGTACTACGTGTAGCCACGTGAGCAACAAAAACTGTACAGTATCACATGGAAATAGATTCTTAGATTTTTCAGGTTGTTAAATTTTTAGATTGTTAGCTAAATTTTATCTTTCCTTTTGTTTTGTTATTTATTTGTTTTCTTATTTGTGGGCTTCCTGTAAAGCAGCTTTTAGCGAAGTGGAGTGCCACATTAAAGTTCTATCTGTCTATCTAAACCAACGGTGCACGAAACAGCCAAAAAAAGCAATATCAACAGTTATCTCCCTTAAGTAGAAATTTGCTGGTACTTGTTTACACTGCATACTCCAAGGTGGATAAGGACACTGTGTGATTTAAGTATTTTCCCAGAGAAGAACACATCAACAATTCTTAATTAGTCAGATTTACATTTTACCAGCCTTGGTGGTTTAAAGGTCAAATGAACCAAAATTTCGAATTTTCTTTTTTTTAGGCCAATTTGTTGATAAAGAACCAAATAAACATAATCCGAAGTTTCAAAGGAATTGGACTTTGCAAAACAGAGAAATTTCAAGTTGAAAAATGCCTAGTTTTGGCCTTCATAATCGTAGAGCGCTCGGGAAAATTGTCGGAAATTTTCGGAACATAAAACTGTGACGTCAGTATTGGTGCACTGTGAAATTGCGGGAAATTCAAAATCTTTTAGTGATGAAGCTCACAAGAATGGAACATCACGGTGTTTTGTGCAGCACTAAACTGCTTAAATTATTCTAAGTCGAAAGTAAGTACGTTTAAGTTTCCAGCAAATTCAAAGCTCAGGAAACAATGGCTTTTGAAAATGAAAAGAAAAGAATTTCAGCCAGAAAAAAACTCTCGCATTTGTGCGGTTCATTTTACTGAAGACTACTTCAGAGAAAATCTGGCAATACGTAGGTTTCTGGGTTCTGATTTCAAGCCGCTAAGACTCCACCTCAAAGAGGATGCTGTGCCGCGGACTATTTTTTTTGTTTGGAAAAGAAATCACGGGAAAGAATGCCTTCCGAAGCGAAAAGACCCCACTATCCGTTCGGCTTTTGCTAAACAAAGGAAGTTAGAGGTATGCATTTTGCACCTTTCTTATTCTACCAAGAACTTAGATAGAGTATTTGTTATGATTATTAGCAGTTTTACTTTGTTGGTTTGGCTGGTCATAATCAAGCATTAGAATTTGAGTTCGTTAGTTCAATATCCTCGCCAAATAATTTGCTTCCATGCACGTGCACGTGCTTTTTGACGCGTACAAAATTAAGCTTCAAATGTTGTATTTATGTTGGGTTTACAACCGTTAATTTCGAGCCCTAAATAACATGTACCAGCTAAATAAATATGGACCAAAAAACAGCTAATACAAACAGAACTCACAGTGTCCGCGGGGACAGTGTGCAAACGCTCAGTATTTATTTCAACACTGAATTTTCCTTCAGCTGAAAACGACACGAATTTATTCATTGAAAGTTTTACCCTGCGTGATGCTTTGCAGTTTCGAATTTGCATTGAGAAATACCTTTTCATTCAAGTTAAATTTTTGTGTTTTGTGTGACTCTCGAGTACAGAAAAGAAACGGTGAATTCAATCTTAGCTTCAGGGCCCGCGCAGCAAGATTTTGAGTGGGGGGGCTCAAACGTGAGCCAGACTTTTTTTTTTGGGGGGGGGAGGGGGGTGGAGGGGGAGCGATGGCATGCTACCCTGGAAAATAGGGTTTTAGTTACTCTCAGATATCAGAAGGTGGATTTAAAATGAACAAACAGTGTGTTAAAGCGCAATGTTTTTACAACTTGTAACAGCAACTGTCCGCAAACAACAATGGTGCTAACGTACCAGGATCTAAAAGAGATTATTGCAATTTATTTGCGCTGGCCTTCGAGCTGGCATTATTTAGGTTTGCTACACCACGTAGATGAGTCCCAAAAAGGACGGAATGGCTGTCCGCAATTGTAACCCTACTTTATCGTTCTGATCGTGTTGCAAAGTTACTTTTTTACATAGTACTTATCGGCCTTGCTATATTATTGTGATGCTTTTACAGTATAAGCATACTAAACATTTAGAACCAGACCTATAGATTTACTATCAAATATTGAAGCAATATAATTTACTCCAAATCAGTACTACTGCCATTAGCCTTTACCAACCAGGAATCTGACGATTTTTGCTATACTTCAGCTTAACGTTGTAAACGGTATTTCTCTTTCTGTTATGGCTACAATCTGCAAATTCGTTAGTGATATCAAAAACCATTCTTCAC
This sequence comes from Meandrina meandrites, assembly GCA_963693305.1. Taxonomy (NCBI): domain Eukaryota; kingdom Metazoa; phylum Cnidaria; class Anthozoa; order Scleractinia; family Meandrinidae; genus Meandrina; species Meandrina meandrites. Next base: position 23,025,610 of record OY855916.1, on the reverse strand, counting down.
GACTGTTTATCATTGTCAAGTTACTAAATCTCTCTTGCGTCATTGTTGGGCAAAATGTTTATTCTTCGGGCAGAGAAAACTGAATGATCATTCACCAGATGCACTCGATACATGATTAACCAATATGGAACTCAAAAACAAAATTTATCACCAGCTTCTGGAAAGGCGTTCAAATGAAATACTTTTAGTAATTGTTCGTTCAATAATAATAATATTTTTCCCTTTATTTCTTTCTTTACTTGCCTATTTACTTAATTTCTTATTATTTTTTCCTTTTACAGTAAAAAAGTGGGGGGGCTAAAGCCCCCCCAGCCCCTCCCTCTGCGCGGGCCCTGAGCTTTTGGCCACATCCTAGGATAACTTTGCGCTGTATACCGATCTAGGTTGCAAGCCGCACACGTCCTGATAAGAATTACGTGCAAATCCAAAAACACTGCATTTAGATTGGGGTATATAACAAAAATGATTATTCTATACCAAGCTGAGCAGACTGATGATTTTTATACGCCATCCAGTGTTTGAAAACCTCCTATATCGTACAATGCTTACAATTTTACTCAGTGCTTTGATAATTATTAATCTTTGAAACTGGATTACAATGAAGTAAAAAATATAACAACCATGTTTAAAAAAAACTTAGATTCTTTCAGAATTACTTGAATTACTTAGACTGACTCAAACTCTCAAACTTTACATTATTCGCTCTTTAAACGACGATCGTCTCTTAGATCGCAAAGCCGTGAAATAAAACTATTACGTCACAAAATTCAAAGCTCGATCCATTCCTTCCATTCCAGTGCGCGGTCATTTTGGAAACGTTTTCGTGAAGTCTTCGGAAATCTTCGTAGTTTTTGCTATAGTTCGCGCTTTAAGGCTCAGAAAGCAAAATTTCTTCTTAAGTTTAGTTAATAATGAGTTCTTCTAGCGTTTGGTTGCTTTAAAATCGCTAAAGAAAGAATGTCGAAATTTTGGTTCATTTGACCTTTAAGCAGCTATTTTGAGGAAAGACCTACAGCAAAATGCCTCAAGAAAAATGACTAGAGATTGAATAATTATGTAACTAATGAACTGCAGCATCTTTTGACTGATAACCTGAATCATGTGTAAAAAATGCCATCCTTGCTTCTTCAAAATCAATATCGTCACCACCAATTACAGAGATAAGCTTCTCCAATATCTTATCAACAATCCCCTGCAAGCTTGTCTCATTTAGCCCAAGTAGTAACGTTGGTCGTTCAAGGAAGGTTTCAACATCCTTGGCTGCTCTGATTTCCTCACTAAAGCTCTTTGAAATAAGTTTCTGGAATAAATAAAGATAAAGAACTGAAACCTTATTAAACTTGCCAGGGTATAACTACGGGGTCTTATGTCACAAAGGAGACAGGTAACAGGTAACAGTGCATTACTACACAAGAAATGGTAAAGGCCTTCCAGTACTGCGAGTAAATTGGCAAACGGTATTCCATGATTAACATTTATAAAACAAGTTCCACTAAGAGACTCATGTATACATTTCCAAGTATCAAAAATCCTAATACTACCAGTTGACTTTGTCAAAATTTGTTATTAAAAATAATTTGCTTATTATTTTGAGTAGTAGACATTTATCAACATTCAAGAAGTTTATTAGAAACCAGGTAAAACATTACCCCTGTGAAAATGATCAACATCTTATCTTAATTACCTTACACTGTCTGTACATTAAGCAGACTGCCGATTAATTAAAAAAACATTCCGTATTATATCCACCGCCTCCCTCCTCCCCCCCCCCCCCCCCCCTCCATCCACTTCCCCCTTGCAAATGGGATTTTCTGAAGGGGCTTCAAAAGTCATTTCTGAGCGGTAGCTCTGTTGGCATTCTTTGATCTTTTGAATATTTAAGAAGGGTTTAGAAAGTTTTGTTTCCTGAAAGGGATAAGAAAAATTGGGTTATTTCTGAGGGCACCATCGTGTTAGCACTTTGATCTTTTTCTCTTACGGGGGAGGGAGAGTTTTGACTAACCTCGTCAAATAGGAGGGGGTGGATATAAACTGGAATATTGGCCCCAAACATGGAAATATTTTCTTTAGGTTTCAATAACTTCTCAGAACTTTAAAGCATATTTAATTTACAAGAAATGTATGTTGATCAGTTAGAAGGATCAATTCAGCCACCAGTAGATAATGCAGTTGATCAACTTATTTGCCAGTAAAACTAAAAAACGCTTCTCTCAGTATAGAGTTCCTTTTACCTGGTGACTTGACAGCATAAGTGAAGTGTCTGGAATGTCATCTTCACCTGAATCATGAGACAAAATTTCACTTAAGAAATCAAAGAGAATTTTTTTTCCATTACATTAAAACCATTGTATTTCCTTTGTGGGGGAGGAATTGTTTAGCCTTTTGTATTTTTATTGTGTACCAGAACTTGATTGTGCAATACCTGGTAAATACCGGCTACCCTGGGTGCCAGAGGGTTTTTTTGTTTTTGTTTTGTGGCGACAGTGAGCGGCGAAGCCGTGATCGTGAACGAACGAGCGAAAAAAAACCCTCTGGTCACGGCCGGTACGAACCTCACTTCCATGAGTACAGAATTTGAACTCGGTCGTTGATTGGTTTTCGTACTTAGGACCAGTCCTTTCCGAGTAATAATGATCTAACACTTATTCTCATTGGTTGAAACACTGTAAGCACCCCAGGAGCGATAAAAACCGGTCTTTTGGCTTGAAGAAACTGTAAACAAATAAAATGGCGGTTGAAGTGAGCAACGAATTCGAGAGAGCCTTCGGGATGCAGTGTAGTACGCGTTAGATACTTTTTTTTTCCGAAATTCTTGAACTGAAACCTGTTCAAGAACAAGCCCTGCTTCACTTCATCACGAAAGAAGATGTATTTTGCGGTCCTACCGACTGGATGAGGGAAATCTTTGATATTTCAACTGGTTCCGAGATACAGATGTCATCAGTGATAAGGTCAATACTTCGCAAATATTAAATGCGAGCAATCATTTTCACGGAATATTTCAGACCTCGTCTTAAAGCATATCTTGCATATAGAAATGAGCCAAAAGAAACCGCACGAGCGAAACGAGGCAAATTACAGAACTAGAGGTGTCAAACTCTACAAACAGGAAACCGTGCAGACATATGACCTCTAGACAGTTTGCAAGGCCACAATCTTACGGCTCTATTCAACTTATACTGCCTCCAAATATTATCACATGCAGTGCCCTTCAGAAATAAGTGAGAAGCGAAAGGGTTGAAAGACCGAATTTAATATAATATATTATATACGGCAAATGTACAAATGTCACACACGTAGGAGTCGTGTAGGCCTGTCACCCCCATTATACTATGCCGCGCGCAGACATGTCAAATTACGAAAACAAACAGATCCCACATAAAACCGGTTTGGCAAACTGTCTTGTCTCGAATTAGCATGGAAGTGAGGTTCTTACCGGCCGTGACCAGAGGGTTTTTTTTTCGCTCGTTCACGATCGCGGCTTCGCCGCTCACTGTCGCCGCAAAACAAAACAAAAAAAAAACCCTCTGGCACCCAGGGTAAATACCGGCCGGCTAGCCAGGAAAATTTAGTTGCCCACGTTGTGTTATTCGAAGTACTATCGGCCACCCTTGGCTAAAATAAGTCAAATGCACTGTTTTTTTTATTATTTCGTTTTGTCGACATTTTAAAAGCGTCTTACCTTGAACTAAATATGATTCAGCCATTGTCTCGTTACCCAGCTGTTGTCCACTAGAATTCAACGTGATGATCTCTACCGTCTCCAGCTCATCTTCATCTTCACAGTTTGTAAGCCTCTGCATTTGGACTGCCAACGTTAACTGTGTTTCATTTGCTGTTGCAGTCGTTTCGCTTTTAGCAGTGATGTCTCTTCCCTCAACACTTCCCTCTGTCGTGGAATTACTAGTAACTTTGCCGTTCTTTACACCAGCTGAATGTTGAGTTAAGGGTATTTCCATATTTTCGTAATGATCGTAACTAAGCGTGTTGACTTGCTGTAAAACTCGGGAAAATGTTGTACGTCAGACGAGTGCAACGTCGAAAAATTCATCAAAACCTCTCATAACTAAATTCACAGCTCTTTGAAGAATAATATGGATAATAAAAGTGTTTTTAGTCTCACTTTCTACGTCCCAAACCAGGGCGCTAAAAAGGAAGGGCGGCGAAACGGCCAGGGCGCTCTTGGGCGATGCGTGATGCGGAGTAGGACTGGGTCGAGCGCGCTTCACTGCAGCAAAGTTCAAAACATGGCGGCAAGTGAGAGTCGATGGCTGGTGGAGAAAAGTGATTGCTACGCAAAAACAGTAAGACGATTCCGCGAAATTCTTTTGGAAATGGAATAACGACATGTTTCCTTAACTGTAAGAAGTTAGAAAGACTTTGATTCTGTGAACGCAGTGTTGAATTATCATAAATAAAACCAACTTGCTCGAAATGTCTTTTGCCCTTTTTTCGAACGCTATAAATCAAGCACCAATTTCAAGGAAAATATGGTAGCAGATGGTTCAATTTTCAAGCAGTAAGTAGAGTAAGTATTGCATTTTCATCGGTGTAAATCTCATTCTGAACTTTTTTGAACTTTTTGAGTTAGAGGCTTTGAAAGTTTATACTTAATACCTTGGGGTATACCACTTTTCCAGCTTCGATGCTAAGCAAGCAAATGTGTAGAGGTTTCAGGCATTTACATCTAACTTTAATGAAGAATTACAATGACACTATATGACATTACATGGTAGAGTGGTTTGTAGAAATGTGCACTCATTAGTAAACAAAGGTTGCAAATTTTCCTTGTTTACAGTTTTACATTAATGAGTTTTATTTTTTTATGCTCATCAATGCTCTGCAAATGCAACAAAACAGACCAAACCCCTACAGGGTACTAACAATAGTTTATTTCATAACACCAAGGTAGCCGTGTCAACAGTTACAATTACTAGTTAATAATATCCACCACAATTCACATATCCAATGGCATTATGTTGATGAACTTTTTCATTACAACAATTTGTTATCTACTTAGGTTATGTAAAGATAAAAAGCAAAACTTTTAATCCTTTGCATGCAAAAGCAGCTTAAAAGTAGAACATTAACAAATTTCTGTTAGCAATATATTCGATGGAGACAGAGGGTTAAATTATGGAAGAAAAGCATTTAAATATGTTCTTTTCTTGGCTTTGACAATAGGCCTTTTCCGAGTTGCCCTTTGCCGCACTTTCAAAACGAGTCTACGTGCGAAACCATTCAAATGAAAATGAGTTTGATTTGCATGAAAATGGACGGGCAGGTGAAACTCATTTTCATATCAATGGTTTCGCACGTAGACTCGTTTTGACACAGGCAAAAGGTAACTCGGAAATGGCCTATTGTAACAGCCTTATATTATTATTCTTTTCACACGCATTTCATTGCATTGGCAAATTCCCTTTTGGACAGCATTTGCATTAACCTTCAATCTTACTGACCAGCCTATTCACCATCTTTTTGAATGCTGAATGACAAAAATTATATAACAACAAGACCAAGTCAACTCTTACTGACTTGAATCATGCAGCTAATGATCATATTAAAATGATACAAAATAAAAATTTGATAGCAAATATTATTGTTAATGTATAAAAGGCACGTGGATAAACTATAAATATGTTGACAACCTTCCCTGTCATATGATACAAAAAAGCTGAGAGTATGAGTACATCTTAAATATCACAAGCAGCATAAACCAGAAACCCATCACATGAGTTTTTGTACAAACAGTTCATATTTATTGAGATATTGTTTTTTTTGGCCACACTGTACTTGTACTAATGGGCCAGGGATGGCTTGGATAGAGAATAACTGAAATTTTCAGAGTTACAGGTAAAGCTGAAACCTTTCTAGAGGGAAAAAGGGATATATTTTGGAAACCAATCTGAAAACCAGTGGCATGTTAATTCAGAGTTAAACAGCTGTGCATCTATTTAACAATGCCTACATCACTTGGGAAACAAGAGACCCAAAAGAAAAGTCTGTGCCATGACCTTCCATTATCTATGGGAAGGAGATGGTGAGAAAATGGGGGTACTTGAATTTTTAGCCACTGCAAAAGGGGGCTACTGATGTAATTTGTCGTGGAGGACGAGGCCATGAAATCTTAAAGAGATGATACAAAAGCATAACTATGGTATGTATCCCTGTGATTTTTCGAGGAGAGTTACACAGTATTTAGGTGTAGTCATGCATGGATTATAATTTATAATAAATTATAATAATTACAGTGTTTTGCACTGGTCTGTTTGGTTGCTTATGCAATGCATTGTTATACCATTTAGTGATTGAAATTCCTCATCTCCAAGAAATAGACCAAATAACTGATTAAACCTTAGATATTATTTGACATTGGGAAGGCAATATTAGCCCTGTCTTTTACCAAACCATTTTCTACAAACTATGCACTCTACCATGCCATATAAAGTGTCATTGTTAATTCTTCAAGGGAGGTTCTGATGTTCATTAAGATTTTATGTAAATGCCTGAAACCTAGACACATTCGTTTGCTTAGAATCCAGTACCTTGGAAGCTTGAAAAGTGGTACAGCTCAAGGTATACCTATTGTCATAATAGCAATATTAAAAGCAGTAACAGTATAAACTTTCAAAGCCTGTAACTCAAAAAGTTCAAAAAAGTTCAGAATGAGATTTACACCGATGAAAAAGCAATACCTACTCTACTTACTGCTTGAAAATTGAGCCATCTGCTACCATATTTTCCTTGAAATTGGTGCTTGATTTATAGCGTTCGAAAAAAGGGCAAAAGACATTTCGAGCAAGTTGGTTTTATTTATGATAATTCAACACTGCGTTCACAGAATCAAAGTCTTTCTAACTTCTTACAGTTAAGGAAACATGTCGTTATTTCATTTCCAAAAGAATTTCGCGGAATCGTCTTACTGTTTTTGCGTAGATATCACTTTTCTCCACCAGCCATCGACTCTCACTTGCCGCCATGTTTTGAACTTTGCTGCAGTGAAGCGCGCTCGACCCAGTCCTACTCCGCATCACGCATCGCCCAAGAGCGCTCTGGCCGTTTCGCCGCCCTTCCTTTTTAGCGCCCTGTCCCAAACTAAGCAGCGTGCGTCTTTGCCGCCAGTTATCAAATGACAACCAAATCCAATGATGACTTCAGGCCGATTTTCTTCAATCTGATTGGCTATTTGTCTGTAGCCACAATCTTTATTTTGGGGAGGAGGGGGAGGCAGGGGGGCATTTTCTAAAGAAAACCAAGCCCTTATTTGGTAGTTACTGTTGCAACAACGAAATTCGTGACTTTTTTTAGACTTCCTCGGCAAGTAGAGCACAACCGCGAAGCGCTAGACTGCCAAACCGGAAACGAGAAGCGAAAGACAGTCTACGGTAGATTTTTTTGTGCAATACCTCATCTGAAAAAGAGGTTGCTTCAAGATGTTCCCGTCTGCTTATTGAGCCTTGGGCTCTATTCCACCAAGTTTTTTTCGAGTAAGCGGTCATACTTGTTTGTTTACTGATCTTTACTTGTATGGTAAAAAATATCAAATAGGATGTCTACCCTGTTCGCAACAGACCAATCAGAGATGACAATGAATGTCTTTGCTCGAGACAATGGATGGCCCATGGATGTCTACATACCCATTCTTGGTTCTTGGTGGAATAAACAACTCAGTCGTAATTTTGGCCTAATTTTAGGGCTCATACATATATTTATTTTTGTGTGTGTGTTTTCTTTTTTTCTTGTTGTTGACAACCCTTAGATCCTGCCCTCCAATGATGCCTGGGTTGAACAGTGGTTACATCCATTCCCCTCGCCAATTTTCTGCGAGCGTTCTAGACTGTCCACAGCCCTCATTTTTTCGAACTTTTCTTCGATCGTTGAACGTTGGCAGAGAATCGCGAGAGAATTGGACGCCAGCAAAACGAGGGGCGAGAAAATTTATTTTTAACATCATTTTTCTTTATTTCTTTTTTTGCGTTAAAAATGGAGGCTGTAAACAGTCTCTGCCCCTACCCTGTTTACACTCGCGGGATACCCATCCGCCCCTCGCCTAAAAAAATTGGGATTGCCGGGGGGGAAGGGGATATAGGGTTTTACAGACGTTCCTCTCTCCGATTATTTCGAGGCCAGGGGGTGGATTTATGCAGGAGAAGGCAGTCACCAGCCCTGCACAATATTTACCTATTTATTCCCCATGCGTTGCGTTTTGGTATAGAAAAGGATCGACTTCGAGCAATTACACCCATAAATTAAATTTAACAAACCTGTCAGAGAAGCTGTAGTCCAATAATGCAATCGTGTTCTGAACTTGCCATCTTTTAAAAATAAACTTAATGTCCAGCGTTATTTCGGCAACAACTCATATATGTGAAAATCTAAAGGATACCGTTCGCGGCTCTTCAAGGGAACTCGTACCTTTGTCAAATTCGCTGTTTTAGCTTGGGGTAATGATCTCAACTGAAACCGAGTCTCATTAAAGTTCATCCACTTTATTGGACAAAGTTTTATCAATGTTTGGATAAGAAAACAATAACCTTGAAAACGAGACGGTTTATTAGTTCATCTGCAGCAAATCTGAAACCCTCAGTCACTTTCCTACTTCCGTCAGACCGTGATATAAAAGTAAGAAAAACGACAGCTGCTAGAGAGTTTCTTCCCTGTTTATTACACCCTAGTTGCAGTAACTAGGAGATTCTACCATTATTATTAGCAATGTAAGAGGATAAAAAGGGGACTGCGACTTGCAGATGGAAAGTTACAAATTGTACAGAAAACAAACTTGTGAAAAATATTATTGCACTTTCAACTTTGGCGTAATTATAACAACACGGAAACACCATTATTGACAACTGGAAATGAGTTGCAATTAAATAAACTGGGAAAGCAAGTAACACTTGACTATGACATCACAGACCAGCAAAACTGTAGATAATCTTTGAGCCTAGCACATTCAATGACAGGCTCTCAAGTTCATTGCAAGACACAGAAACAAATGAAACTTTTTTCCTTAAAGTGTCACAAGACATGAAGACAACTATCCACACTAGCTATACAAGTTAACACCTTGGACACACAAATCAGGGCATGAGGAAATTGAATGGCCTTAGTTGTTGGGAAAGAATGATTCCGTCAATAATATTTTATCATATTGCCTTCTTTCGACTTGTTAAATTAGCAATTCCATAAGCAACTAAAGTAACATGGAGAAGTACAATGATAGCATGATACATGAGCAACATTACTATGTACTGTTCGTTTTTCAAGTGCATTTTTTATTAGCACCTGTTCATTTATTGAGAAATATTGTCTGCTTTTCAAGTCCTCTGTTAATACAGAGGTTGCTATTGGATGAGTTCTGGAAAAATTGTCTTCTCTATTTGTCAAACTGTACGCAAGATTTCCCTGGTTCCTTTAACATATGCAGCACTCAAGTCCTTTATTGGAACACAGGTTTTTTCTTTCCACAATTAAGTCTTTTAACCAAGAGTGGGGAATTCCTCGGAATTCAAGTCAAAGTTTCCGCCACTTTCATCAGAATCACCTCGACCACCACCAAATCCACCGCGACCTCTTCCACGGCCACCTCTACCACCACGACTTCCTCTTTCCCCTCTTCCACCACGATTGCCGCCACGGCCTCTTCGTGTGTCAGCATTTCCTTTGAAATCTACTGGGATGTCAATTGTTTGCTTGATACGGCCAGATGTCTTAACTTTTTCCTCTATGATCTAAAATGAATGAGTAACAATGTTGATAAACAGAAAGTATAGTTTCACCCTAACTGACTGAAAGTAGGTGTTGCTGGAATTCAACCCACACAGCTACGAAATACAAAGCAGAATGTCCACCTTCGAATATGGAATGACTTTTCAAAACAAGGTTGTAGTATGAGTGCAGTTTTTATGAAAACCTGCACTGCAGCTCACAACCTAACTACTTTAATGATCACAGCTGAAACCAGTTTTAACTGAGGGGTGCTTTCCAGGCCAAAAAACTACATTTAATTTCAGAACAGTATGTGGCGGACTGATATTAGTGGGGACTGGTGTTGTACCTTCAAGGGAGGATCCCAGACAGATCATAGGTAAAAAGTGAGTGACATTGGATAAAACAATAATTGAAAGGAAATTCAGTTTTTCGTCACTTTTCACCCACCACTTTTAACTTGTTGACAGAATCATTCTAGGACTGCATGCGCAAGAGTCATACAACTCAAGTCATCAACTTACTCTTCTGGCTGCAAACTCATCCTCCTCTTCATCTGTTTTCTTGAGGAGTTTTGTATCTTTCCATTTACCCTTTTTCTCTCCTTCACCAGCTTTGCGAAGCTCAAATGTGGCTTTTGCTCTTTCTTTTTCTTGTAACTCTTTCCACTCCTCTAAGCTCATTTCTTTAGGTGGCTCTTCCTCTTTCGTTTCTTCATTTTCTTTATCTTCTCCTTGAGCACTATAATGAAATGCAAGCACAATGAGCTGCTGTACATCCAATGGTTAGATTTAATATCAAGTGGCCCAAGTCATTAGGCATTTTAAAATAGACTATGATGAGGCGCTAAGCCGGAAGTAAAATTTCATACAAAATAAGAGACTGTGCATGTCAGTTGGTTGAGTCTGGCCGTAACGTGAAATCTGACTACCAGAGCTGGGACGTTTTACTGTAGTGGCTAGTACGTGGGGTTTATTTCGCTGCTCTAAATACAGGGCTAAATGTTGCTTTATTATGACTTTTTAACTTAAGCCCCTCTGTTTATAAGCCCACCCAAAACCCCTTACAAAGTTGTATAAGCCCAGGGCTTATAACCAGAATTTTACAGGATTTGTACTTCCCAAGACCGGTTTAGCAGGTTCCATATTCCTCTCGACCATGCAAATGATTTAAAAAATGGTGGAAACTCAGCAACTTGGGAAAAGAAAAGTTGCGCAAATAAATCTCTTATTAGTGTATAATATCACTGTATATTTTTACTCGCCATTCATATTTTCACTTGCCCTACGGGCTTGCCAAAATACTGCAAGGCTCATAAAAATACACAACAATACTACACACTAAAATGTCTAATAAGATATTTCTTATACTTAAGCTTACACTTTTATCCTTGCTACCTTCACTAGGTTAAGCCTGTGACTTGTGCTTACATCACGTTAATTATTTTCACACGTCAAACTTACTCGTCACCACCCGTTTCCTTGACAGAATCTGGATCTGGAGAAGCTTCGGCCCAATCCGTCACCTCAGGTTGAGGGAAGACATCTGCGTCTTCACTGAAAATGAAAACAACACTGATTGAATATCAAAGTTTTGTTACTTTGTGTGACGAAGCCTGGGAAATGAGGATTGTTAAAACAATTCTTGTTTAACCCGTTGAAACCTGAAGGTTTTCAACACACACCCACCCCTAAATACCAGACTCTTTGCAGCATTTACGGCAAACATACGAGATTTTCCATCCAAGAGCAACTTGAATATTGATTCATGTTTTTCCTTTTTATATTTAGCACCAAACAGGGAATTGTCTGTGTTTTGAATGAAAAACAAGGCCTTGAGACTTTGTAAACAAAAGCCACAGTGCACCATGATCTTTATTGTTCATTTTGAACACACAAGTCAAGATGAAAGACCTTCTCTCTGCAACCCCTGAGTTCCAACCCTTTAAACCCCAATATCAACATACAAATTCTCCTGTCTGATCTCAGTACATTTTCTCATATTATAAGTTGGGAGAATTTATTAAAAGATCAAAGCAATTTTTCCTATGGTGATCATTTTATTGATTCTCATAACCTTTTCTCTTGATGAAGTATTGATATTATGAGGAGAAGTTTGATGTTGGTCACTCTTGGGACTTCAAGGGTTAAAAAATATGCGCAGAAAACAGATTATGATTGGTTATTTGCCCTCATTATCCATAGCACAATTTGAAAACCAAAAGGTCTACAGGGAGAGAGGGAAAGGAATTTATCAACATGTACTTATTTGGGGCAGTTAACGGTGGCACGGGTATTTCAGAGTGGTTTTCGCATGGGGGGTTATGGGCGGTACAGAGGCCAATGGGTTAAACTGAAACAGTTGACTGTCAGTGATCCCATCTTTCAATGTTGTTCAACTGTCCAACCAACCTTACCCTTGGCTACTATAAGTTACATAAGCAGAAATTTGAACTTGCACTATTTGCAGCTTTAAATTTTTTTCATGACTTATTTACAGTGTGAATTCATTGGATAAAACATGGACCACAGAGAAGTCTAGACAATCAACTAGACCAGAAAATATCATAATAGCCTACAGAAGAGCCAGATTAGCAGGGCAGTGTGGAATGTGATCCCAGTTCTGTAACTTAAAATAATTGAGATCTAATAACAGTACCCATGTGTCACTTACCCTGAGCCTTCTGTTGGGCTTCCCCAATTATATTGCCCACCTCCATCACGCTTGTCTTGTGGCTTCACCGAGCTACAAAAAATTGAGAAGTATTGAGAAACTCAAGCAGTGCAGTTGCTCTTGATCACCAAGAACAAGCTTCTGGATTGAGTTATAGTAACTGTTATTTCTACACAAAATACAAATGTATGAACTGTTCCTGTTACGGGCAAATCCACAACGTCTGCAACAGGTAAAAGTTTATTACAAGAATGTTATAAAGTATTACAAGACCTTCATGCAAGGGATAATTTAGTTTTGCACAAATTATGGGTCACAAGATCTTATTTGACTGAAGGATCAACAGATGTGTTAAAAACAAAGTCAAAGTCTTTACTTCTACTCTACTTTGCTATTGTCATAGTTACTTTCACAACAGCTTCCTCCAAACCACAACCATAGATCTCCTTCCCTTGTCTAGATGCTATGACATTAATTTTTAAGTCTTTCAAAAACTTGCTATTTCAGAATGTTTATATTTAGTAGAATTTTCTGGAGACGGGGTACACTTAAGACCCAAGAGAAAACTCAGTGCACATTATAAAAGATAGAAAAACGCGGGTGAACATATACTACACACTGATGAACACAATAAAAAATATTATTCTAATTCATGCTCGAGTAACAACTTTAAATTGATTATTCATAAATTAAATTAAAAAAGTGGTTTCCTCAAAATTAAATTGTGAATTATTTTTTATGAAATTTTACTGTGAGGATAAGATTTCAAACCATCTGTATATTATTTAGTTTGAGTTTTGAACAAGGGTAAAGAAATAATGGGAAAATTATAAAATGTTTAATGAAAGTTAAATTACATGTTATTTTGGTTGCCATAGGAAGGTTACCATGTCTTTTGAATTCCCCATCACTTCAGTTTTATATATTTTTGCTAGTTAGGGCAATTTATAAAATCTATATAAAATAATGTTAAATCTTCCCCACAATGTAAATGGTAATAAGCTATAATCCAGTGATCTTGAAATAATATCATTAAAATAAACTGTAAAAATTCAAGAGGTATCATTCAAATAAAAATAAAAGGTTTTACTGGCTCTTTGGATACTTAAGATCTTGCTATAATTTTCCTTTTCTGTGGCCAAAAGAAAACTGTTACTTACACAACTCTAGCAGTTGAGATCTAAATATTGTCAACACAATTCACTGACTGCTATTGTGTATATCCTGATGTTTGATGAGTAACGCTGTATAACTTGACAGTTGTCAGAAAAGGAAATTAAGAAATAATCTATGGGATTCTCTCCTTGTTGTGACTCACTATGACAACTTTGTTTTCTACTATATCACAAGAAACAAAAGAGGACAGCTGGGATCAGAGTAGAGGAGAAAGAACCTCGGGTACTGGCTCAGTTCTGATCAGTGAGAATTTTAGTGCAAGCTAACTTCCTATGAATGGATTTATATTTATTAGATAAGAGAAATTTAAATTAGAATGTTTGTCCAACCTTCTGTCCCCGCGACTTGAATTGTCCAGTCGGGGGCCCCTAGACCACAAGAAGAGGACATTTCTTTTACAAACCAGAAATGTTTTCAAAATCAAAGAAAACATTTTGCTAAATAAACTGTTAAGGGTTATAGTGTTTATGTCAGAATATAAAATGTAGAAGTGCAGTCCTTTTGTTACTCGTGGGTTATGGGCAATTAAACATTTTTTTAACCAGGTTAGTATGTAATCTACAACACTTTGTCATATGCAGAAGTAGAAGATTTACAAAGCATCATAACAAAAACAGACTGGCATTTCTCCAAAGAAACAGCTGTAACATGCTAGCTTAACAGAAAGCATGGATTATGCTACAGTAAAATTATATTGCTATGTGAAAAGAATACCAAAAGAAACAGCGCTACAGACAGATGAATTTATAACATAACCTATTCAAGATCGAGAGCTAGACACGCACAAAACACTGCATGAAAACTGAATAACGTTTCAAAGTCAAATGAATGAATATTAAAGATGTTTAAAAGTACAAACTTTACACATTCGCAAAATGAATGCAAGGTAGCTAGAAAGCAAGAAATAAGACAGAAATTGACATCAAAACATATCGTGTCAGTCTATAATGACAGGTGATCTGAAACAACCACAACAACTTACGAGCGATCGCTGCCACTTCTTCTTTCAAATTCTCGCTTCCTGCCGAAGCCGCCTCCACCGCCACCACCACCACCACCACGCGGACCAAATCCACCACGGCCGCCTCTTCCACCAAAGCCTCCTCTGGTTCCGCGACCCCCTCTTCCTCTGTCGAAGCCTCCTCTCTCTCTATCGGCTCCCTCCTTTTCTGGGGAGTCAGGGTCCCCTTGGGAACCTTCTCTTCTACGATTAAATCCACCTCCAAAACCACCACCTCGCCTTTCCCTGGGAGCGTTGTCATCTCGGTCTCGTCTTTCGTTTGGACCGTTCGCCAGGCGAGTATTTTTCTCGTTTTCTCTTCTGACATCGCCTTTTCCGCGACCACCACGTCTGCTGTCCGTTCTCTCTGCAAAAGGAAACAATCACTGAACATTAAAACCCGTTAAATTTGAAGAAAACGCCTCCTGCAATCGATGAAATCGAAGTCTGGATTAGAATTATTTATAAATTTAGAACCCACACAAGCCTAGCATAACAACACGTGCTGCAAGCTGCTCATGTTTTCCGCATCGGGATTATTTTTCTTGTCTAATCGTTGACCGAAAAAATATACAGATGCAGGTAATGCTAGAAATGTGTTTTGGGATTTTAAATCTCATTCATTTTGCCGCAGCAAATTTCGCAATTTACGTACCACGAGCGCGCAGCGTGAAAATTACAAGCTTGTTTTCACTCGTGAAATGCGACAAATGTTGTAGCAATTACCAGATAACAAAGTTATATCAAGTACAAAACTTCTTTACTAAAGTTTAACATTGCATGGAAGTGATTCAAACACAATTAGCAAAATTGAACTGCTAAGTCGGAAAACACAGAAGACAGACTTCCACATGTGATCTGACAAGAAGATGGCGTCACAGTACAACTTGTACATTCGACCGTACAACGTGAATATTGATACTAAACCTTCTCTCTTCGACTCCTCGTTCACATTGTCCTTCCTGCTAACGGCTGGTTTCGTATCCTTGACAGGCTGCTTCGCAGCTTTCTTGTCTTGTTTCTTAGCCTTGTCTTTCTTGGCCGACTCCTCCTTTTTCTCCTGCTTTTGCAAGGACTCTTCAGGATCTTCCTCATCCAAATTTAACGCACCGAAGCGATTATTCACTCCTATGCTGTATTCCACCTCCATTTTGGATGGATGCGATGGAAAAAGCACAGATGATGGAAGATTGTGCTGCAAACACTTCGCTCTTCAGAACTCAGCAGATTTTTCGCTCCTCGATAGCGACGCTGCACGCGCGATGCATGCTTGGAGGGAACTTGGCGGGTGAGGATCGCAGGGAATCATGGGTGAAAATTAAATCCCACCACAGAGCACCTCAAGCGAAGGTTTGTTTTGAAAACAGAATGTATCAGCCAAATTTATACATTTTATTCTAGATATTCAACTTTGTTTGAATGCAGAAAAACCCTTCCTCTAATTATTTGTTTCCTTTTTTGTTTCCGATCACTGCTGGGGTTGTGGAAGGAGGCGGGATGAAACTTTCGGATAAGCGTATGTCGATGACCTGAAATAGGGAATGATTTGGTCTGGAACTGGGTATGGTTTTAAATTTCTTTCCTTCGTGGCAAACAACAGCTAAGAAGGAGACTAGTTTTCTTGGTAATTATTATTTTTCATTTCTCTAGAAATACGGTCTGGTCTGAAACAAAACACAGAGTAGGGAAAAATAACACGTTTTGGTCTGAAATAGAGCAAGAGTTTCAAGAAACGCGCCGCAAACGCCATCCAAATTTCAGGGAACACAGAGATTATTCCATGTCCAAGGCTTCACTCTCCTTCAAACAACAAAAGGGCTGGGAAAACAAGGTGTAAATGAATTGGAGAATGGTAAAAGTAAGGTCGAAGGTCATACCCCCTGAAAGACAAAAAAAAACATCTTCCAGCCCCACCCTGTTCTTAGCCCAAACGGAATTTAAATGACTGTAATTACGTGCAGCGGCTAATTTGAAGCAACGAGAATACGCAATCGTAACCTCCGCCGAAGACGATTAATGTAGCTACGTTTCTGACTCGCTTGACTTTTCCAGTCCAAAGGCCGACACTGATGGCTTGCTTTTCAAACAAGAAAGCGGCTACTTTTGGCCTTTGTTCTACTTTTTATGCGTTCTTGGTTAGAAAAAGAAACACTATGATTCATTCTTACACCACGTATGCACACCAGCGCTAGCGAGGTAGCCCTGCAGAATTTGGTCACACAGACTGCACCCTTATGATCACCACATTATTAATGGAGGTGTGTAGGGGGGGGGGAACCCGGGAGAATACGGCAGAATTGAGAAAAATTTGCAACATTGCGTAATATTAAAAATAGAAATAGCACAAGGAAAGGGCAGGGACTGGTGAGTACAGTAAATTGTATGTGAAGCGGCTTCGGATCGCGGAGGCGGGGCGATTTTGGCAGCGGGCGAGCGGAAAGGAAGCGATTTTTGGCCGAGCGAAGTGAGCCGCTGGGTCGGGCTTCGTTCGCCAAAAATCGCATCTTTTTCGCTTTCGCGCTGCCTGAAGCCGAGAGCTGAAGCCGAAGCCGAAGCCGGCTTACCCTTCCCCCGCTCCCCCCACTTTTTACGACAACCGGCGACAGTTAATTTGTTGTCGATAGTCGACAGGAAGCTGATACTAGCGTGTTATGCTCTATCACCACCAGGGATATAAATTTGATCACTCTTGGAATTAAAGAGCCCCCCCTTCCCCCGGAAAAGGAAACTGTAGACAATTTCGCGGACGTGTTTGCTCATGAGCTACTGGGGACGGGGATAAAGGCCACCAATACGACGCCATTAAATTGTGTTCGCCTTTTAATTTTTTCTTTACTAAGCACGAATGAACGTCACTTACAACTAAGGTAGCATTTAAAAATATATCTATGGATACCATGTAGAATTCGCCACTATCAAGAGAAAATGATGGTTTCTCTTGCCACTATGGATAACTACTAGGCAATTATAACATTCTCGATTCTAACACTTACTGCAAAGGTATATACATACAGACTGACATAACACAATTAACTAAAATTTAATTCTAAGAGTTTTGTATCCGATTTTACGAAACATTCTGTATCAAACTATCGCATTTAATGTACAAGTATAAAAATATATCTATATTGGGGAGTGCTTCCTTGCCAGAAATGCACCAGTGTGATTGCGAAGTTGTGACTTCTCAGATACAAAATAAAAAAGTGCAGTTATAAGAAATTCCAGTATTTTGCCAAATATGCTCTCGATTAATAGATAGTTGTACAATGTGAAAACGAGAAAAGGTGAATTGCCGTTGTTTTCACCGTCGAGTTTTCCGTCAAAAATAAATTAGGATTTATGTTAACAAGTGAACGTAGTTCTACTATTTCTGCATCATCTTTCAGTAATGCACACCAATCTCTCAAAAACGACACTAATTCAACAAATATTTCGAGTTACAACCAAATATTTCAAACAGCTTCTCTCGCCGTGTCACTAAACTCCTCTCAGTAACTTCCTTGGGCGAAGGCCGCGATTCTATTAAGTTACTAAGGATTTTATTATATAGAGAGTTTATTGTCAACGCCTTCAACGTTAATCCCTCGTAAACACATACACACCGACGGCTTAACGATTTAACACCGATGAAGTATCGACTACACAAACTGGGGCTCACGATCCTCGTCGTTGTTGTCTTCAGGAAACGGAGAACGAACATTTGTCCGACTAGACCTCGGACTATTAGTCGGGCTTCTTCGTGGTCGCTCGGATCTGTGCCTACTATCAAAGTCGTCATTATCGAATGGAATATCGATTTCTCTTGGTGACAAAGTTCCTCCGTCGTGTAAATCAAGTTTCAGGGAATCGGCTCGTGGCCGATCTGGTTTTGAAGAGTCCGACGTTTCTATGCGAAGTCTGTCGAGAATCAAACTTCGTGGACGCTCGGTATTTTCCGACTTATCTTTTCTATTCCGACGGCGTGGTTGATCAGCCAGTGTTTCATTTTCAGATGATGTTGTTTTTTCAAGCTTTTTTTGCATATGGCCCTCGGCAGCTGTCACATTTTTACCATCTTCGCTGTCATTCAACAGTTTCCTTGGCAACTTAGGGCTGCCACTGGCCGAGCCCGATCCACTTCCGGAATCACTCCTTGGCGTTCTCGTTCCCATGTCACTTACGCGCTTGTATATACCTCGCTCTCTCTTCTCAAACATTTGCTTTCGAGAAGCCACCGAGTTCGGACTGAACAACTCCGATGATGTTTTCCGATTGGAGTCGACGCTCGACGAGCGATTTCGTTCGTACTGCTGAAGGCGATCTTTAACAGACACCCTTGTAGTATAAGCCGATCTGGTCTTCGGCTTGGTTTCGGATTTTTTCTCATCGACGACTTCCTCGACATCCTTCTTTTCAGAAACGACTTCAACTGGACTTCCAACTCTATCCGGGGATTTATTGTCTGTTGACGCTTGCGCAGTAGAGCAGTTTGGAGTTGAAGATCTCCGCTCCTGCAAAGCTGTCATGACAGGGATAATAAGCTCACGTGATCCCGCCTCCACAGGAATCTCGGGAACGAGCGGCGTTTCGTCAGCTGCAGCTGTCACAGAGAATTCAAAATCTTTTTTCTCGATGGAAGGATATCGAGCAGGTTTCTTTGACACGGGCGGAGGTTCTGCTCTGAATGGCGAATGCAAGTCTTTCTCTTCTGTTTTCTCCATAGTGGGTGATTGTAGAGGACTAATTGTACCCTCGCTGGAAACAAAGATCGGACCGACTTCACCCCTTTCTGGCATCGAAACCTCATTTGTGTCTATATCAATAACGGTTGCTGATTCGCTCAGAAAAGAAGCTTGATTGTCTCCTTCAATGAGGCTTTCCTTTTCAAGTTCGTCGCTTTTAGTGCTGGTTACCGTGTTGGAAGAAGAGCTAGCTATTTCAGAAATCGTTCTGAACGGTACCTCCTCCTCGATTGCATACGGGTCTCTATTAAGATTCGTGTCGCTCGCTGACGGTTTAATTCCTATAGGATAGAATCCTGTATTAAATTCATCAACTCGCTGAACTCGACCAGGAAGATCGGAATTTCTTTTCAATAAACCCAAAGTTCGAGGACGATGTTGTACTCCAGTATTTCCCGAAAACGACCGTATCCGCAAGTCGGACTGATCATCGAATATTCTCGTCTCCCTGTCGGAGATCCCGACGCCTCCCGAGGTGTCAAACTTGCCCGAGCTAATGCTATCGGAGAGATCGGGCAACAGTGAATCGGTGTCGGGAAAATCCGAAGTGAAGCTCGGCGCAAAGGAGTACAACGATGAACTGGGAGAAATCAACGATAGAGAGTTTTCGGGATTTGAGTTAGTTCTATCGTCGTCAGCCAAGTTTTCGTTGGACGAGCGTGGAGAGTTGATCCGACACGGAGCTCCAAAATGAGACGAGTCGAGATCATCATCCGGAGTGCGAGATCCACTGGTTCCTGAAAAAAACACACAATTAATTTTAAAGGAGCAGAGTTCAACAATCTATACGTACAATAGCAGACTAAATACGAAAGCTTTCCTGTACTTCTAAAACAACCTCAAGGTAACGTAAATAAGAACGGAAATTTTCAATTCACAAGGAAAGTCACAAAATAGCGCCAGTGTTCAATACACATTATGTATGATGCATGATGTTGTTTTGAGGGAGCAGGGATGGGGCAGTTAGAAAACCCTTGCCTCCCACTAATGTCGCTAGCTCTATTGCACCACTAGAAGCCCTCTCCCTGAACATTTGCTTCTTAACTTACTGATGTCTTCACAGAACTGACATTTCTACTTCACATAGAGATAGCTCAGCAAGGGTAACTTTGTAAGTAGACTGTAAATTAAAACGTGGCTTGCTCAAACATATTCCTCAATTTAGAGTCATGAAGTCGTTTCAATCATTCGATTTACAAGTGTTTTCTTTTGGCTACCGCTCATAAGCAGCTCCCCTCCCCCGCCCCTCCATGATATAAGCCCGCTTCTGTAATCCCTGAAGAAATTGTGTAACTGTAATTGTAATAACTGGGATTTTATGGTTTGTGGGTTGAGTCTTGTTGGATCTCTCTCCTATAGCTTGAAGATTTAGCTCCTGCTTTCCTTCCCTCTTAAAACAAGGATTTTCAAAATTCGCGTTGATTTGAATAGAAGGCCCATATAGACCAGCTAGCGACCTCTCACATGAGATTCACGTGATCAGTGAATTATCAAAACGAGGTTTTGCCTTGAAGAACTAAGGCAGAAATCCGCTGACCTTGAGTAGTATCGTCCTCATATTCATCGTCCATATCACTGTCTTCCTGAGGGACGTCAGCTCTTTGACGGGGGGAATCAGGCTTTAAAAACTCTGGAATGCTGTAATGAGACCGATCACTTTGCTGAAAATAGAAAAAAGAGAAATATATGCAAATTTATGAGCTAATGTGGTATGGTGCCTGTAATGTAACTCTTGAGACAACAACAACAACAACAACTTTTATTTGCACCCTAAATTAAATTATATTAACAAAACTAGGAAGAATAAAATCAAATGAGTACATGGCTGCCCGAAATAACCACCATTGGCTAATGAGAAACTGGGGAGCCATCCTTAGTGTTTACATTAGTAATTTTTATAGAAGTCAGGTAATGAGAGAAAGAGTTTGCAATGTGTACATGTATCTAAGGCTTTTACATTTTGTTTGATAGAGATGTAGGAATCGTTAAATGGTCTACTGCTTCCATTAAGGTGTGAACATTATGCTTTAGCATATGAAAAGACTCACGTACACATTGCGGGTCTATTTTCATAGTTGGCCAGACAGGACCGACTGGTTTTTAAACTTACCCCGTCACTTCTGTTATTTGACTTGGCGAGCAGTTCAAAGAATTCTGATCCAAATCCAAGGCTGCTTTTCCTGCACATAAAACAACATCACCGGTGAGTGGGAGGCGATTAAAAAATTCCCCTCCCCACGCTACCCCACCCCTAGCACATTAAATGTGAAAATCATGGCTCGCAGCACTGCTTTGCTTTTAGAAGCTTAACGGATGGTGCATAAACAACTGGAGCTACTAACGAATTACTCGTTGGGTATATGCCAACTTTCCTGGACTTTATGAACTTTCCTTCGATCTTCGTCAACGCATTTGTGAAAGGTGAAAATAAAGATTTGAAAATGGACTTTTTGTGTTGTGCCACGAAGCTTTACAGTGCTGAGAGCGGTAGGCCTACACGGAGTTATCAGTCGAGTCCCTACGGAGAAGAACACCAGTTTCTCTGAGGTTAAATGTGATTAAATAAACGAACGAGAAATAGCAGTTAATTACCCTGGAAATTTTATTTCGCTTAAAATTCTAGCCTGGATAGCTAGCAGGATTTTCCGCGCGAGTGCTCTGGTTTGGTTTCAGCAGTCGAGCCGCGAACGCGAGCAGCGAAGCCGCGAGGAGAATGAGGAGAAGTGGTACTGGCACGCGAAAACTCCCGCCCACTATGGGGGCTACCAAAATTTGACAGTAGTACATGACCCCCAAATTTAAAAGACGGGCACAGAAGCGGAGCTTATTAGATGGGGTGCCACTTATTGAAAATGGGCGCGAAATCCAAGCATTGAATGAGGGTTCAATAAACGTTGTATGTTTGCTGTACCGGATTCAAGCCAAAGCTTATTTTTTTATTTATTTTCTTTTTTAAATATATATTATAGAGACGCAGCAAGCTCAAAACAAGGAAGCGAAGCAATTTTTTCTTCGTACTTACGCTGATGGTGAAGGTGACTTTGGTATATGTGCAGGTGGTTGAGGAACGTTTATACTCCTAAAACCAAAATTAACAATGATTGCAATTAAAAATCTTCACTTTATCAGTCGTAAAGCATGAATACATCGTCACATCATTCACAAGTAATAGGAGATTGCGTTACGTAGGAGTTTGACGCATGCATTCTACTTACGCTGGTGAGCTTGAGCTGCGGGGGGCTGGAGAATACTCTTCGAAAGGCTGTGTGCTGTTTGTGTCTGGTGTGTTGATCAAGCTACACGTATGTAAATAACGAATGAATTATTATCACAAAATGGAGCAGTTTTCAATTGAGTGCCGTAAAACCAAAACCAAAGTAATCACTGGCCAATCACGCAAATAACCCAGTGAACCAATCAAAACTCGGGGCCAATACATGTTGCCGGCACGAAGCGCGGGAAAACGTGCTCGAGCGAATCACGATTGGTTTTGGTTTTACTTCTGATTGGCTAAGAAAGTGGCGCGAGTTTTTTTAAATAATCACTAAGGGTAATGCAAAATCGAGGCACACGCGAATTACTTTCGATACTCGAGTGAAAACCGCTCTAACACGAGTTAAAAAGATCACATCAAACCACAAAAAGACCAAACTCTGCCCGTGCTCGCATGCCAAATCTGCCTGAAAATCATACGAAAAATAGCAAAACCACGAAACCCCACGTGAACTTCTAAGTTAAATAATTTGAACTCTCTGCCTTGTCGTGCACCCCCATCCTTGCATTGTTTACTTCATATGATGTTTTCTTATCGGAAAGTCGATAGCTTTTAGACTCTCCACAAGACCTTGCTACCAAAACAATTTGCTTTAAACCCTGTAAGGCAATAACTGTATCTCACCTGGCCTCATCTCCAGCCTCATAACTCTCGTCTGGGTTATTTCCTACCGAGACAAAAACATGAAGTGCTAAATAAACACTCTATGGATCTTTCCGGGGGGAGGGGGGGGCATCATTTACTAGGGACCTGCTGAAATACACATTATTACGGCAACTTCTGAAAAATAGCGAATCTGGGATAGGGTAGGGTAGGGATTGTTGGTGTCTAGGGTAAGGGTTTCCGATTCCCAGAGGAACACCCCCACCAAAAAATTACACCAAAACACTGAACCAAGTAAACAGATATTAAGGAATTACCAGCAGATCGAATACTTTGGATGGCCACCAAACTGCCCTCTCTGTCACGAGGCTTGGGAGGAGTAAATTTCTGCCAAAAAAGGAACAAAAGGTTCATAAGTTCCATCAAAAACAAAGACCGGGCACAAAACGGCCCGACGCAATAGCCTCCCGTGCAACAAAAACTTAAGTTATAAAGAGAAGATGATCTAGTTTGGGCTTGGCTTGAAATCTCTGCAAAAACGATGTCCTCGGGTGCGTAGGGAAGGAAAAGAATTAAAAGAAGCAGAAGAGATCGTGACAGAAATTGAGTGAGAATGCGTGACGTGACTCACCTCCACTGGTGTTTCCCTTGACAGTGACCCGTCCGGTAGTTCAAAAACCTATAAAACGAAACAAAAGATTATTAGTCGAGGGAAAACAAATGTCATTTCGGAGGAATTCTCGTAAAACACTTGAAGCTTTTACGATTCTTACAAACCAGTCAGTTCATGCAAGAAGAGGAATAACTCTCTAGATACTTCAGACTACAACAGTAGTTTAAGGAAGTTTTTTTCAGGCTTTAGGTAGTTGGTAGCTTGGAAGTTTAGTAGTTCCGGTAAGTAGCCAACTAAGACCGCAGGAATAAAGTAATCTTATGGAGTTCGCTCTAAGCATTAGTATTTTTTCCTTACCTCGGGACTAGCGATCAACAGTTCTACTAAGCGAGTCTGGTGAGGCATATCCACAAGAGAAGACAAAGTGGACGTCGCTTCGTTTTCACTGCAAAGTGGCAAAGAAAGGCAGATGTTTGATACAAAGGAAAATCAAAACAAAACCTAGTCCGTCTCAGCAGTATTTTTGGCTTCCCTAACAATTCATCCAAAACTCATTGAGACGCCCTAGGACAGAACTGACTGCAAGATTTGAGTCTTTTCTTAAATGCCCAACACAAGGAGAACGATCACGATCTGGAGTCCAATCCGCATTTTTACTCAACTTTATCTTGCTATCTATGTCATCTATTGAAGTCCGTAAGAGGAATGGGAAAATATTTCCTGAAATCAACTCTGAGTTGAGTGAACAGAAATCGCTCTTCAGGAGCCGAGATTCAGCCTCTGTCTCTGATTGGTTGTCGCTTGCAAGTAGCAACCAATCAGAGATCACAACAAGGATCTCTCTAAAACTACGTCATCAGTTCAGAATTTAGCGCGCTAGAGTATCTGCTATCTCAGACAAGGAAAGAAAATGAACGATTACATGCAAGAATATCTGCTATCTCGGGCAACTAGTTAAAGAGCAGAGGGTGTATTTTACCTTGGTCTCAGTAGTGTTGGTCCAAACACAATCGCCAGATTACTACCAGGCATGGCATTCGCCTCATCGTGTTCCGAAACACGCCTTAAATGCATAATCACACGCGCCGCCGTCACTCGGTTTGCTGTCGGAAGCTGCATCACGACTTCCCGAAGTTTGCCGATAAGCTTTTCATAGTCTTCTCCAATATCTTCGTTTTCAGAAGCACTCTTGCACGTCGTTGAGTTGTCTATTAGAGCAAAGCTCTCCTATAGAGAATTAATCATGGCTATTAATTGCAAAAACAAAATTATACGCACAATGTAATTTGATGGGTCTTTACTCTTACCTTAGCTATTCTAATGAATTCCGGATACAATTTAACTGTTAGAAGCGATTCCGGTAGCTGAAAAAAAAAAAAAACAAACAGAATGGTTACATGTTTTTCCAACTTCTACAGGCGTATTAGTTTCCTTTGCAGCCGTTATTTGGCGTGGCGAGCCCACACAACAACTGCGAAGGAGACTACAGATGCGTGGGCCGCGCGCGAAGCCATTTCCCGTCACACGTAGCTCGCGCTGATTACGCGTTCTAACGAGAGTACCGCGCGTCGATAAGGTGCAACATTACATCCAGTAGGGGGAGGGGGAGGAAAAATTTTGCTTGCTCACCTGCCGGAGGTACAGTTTGAGAACAGCAGCAATGACATGAGGTGGCGTGTCCGACAAATCTGCTTGGTATTCTCCGTTCTCGAACGACTGTGGAAACAAAAACAGTTTAATTCCAAAACTAAAACTTCTAATTCTCATTACTGATTAATACACATTTCTTATAAGCAGGGTTCTGAGAATTTGGTAGTACATCTAGACATTATTTCCTACTTGATGATTTTGCTTATTCTCATCACCTGTCGGCTTGACAATGTATAGATTATCTAAGGAGAAATTTGATGTTAATCACAGTTGGGTAACGGGTAATTTTGTAACAAGAAAACCTCTCTGCAACAATTTATTTCGTTCCTCTTTTCCAAAACAAAATCTGATCACTTTTTTACGGGTGTTTATACCTTACCTGACATAGTTTCTCCACTCTGGATTTGACTCCAGATACACGGTAAATACCCTGAAACAAACACAACAATCTCAGTTGATGATAAGAGCTGCTGAGCAACAAAAGGAAACACAAAGACGTAAAACGCAAAAGAAGGAATTGTCAAAGATTCACACAGAGATCGTAGGAACTTACTTTGACATCAAGACCTGCAAAAAGTAGAAAAAAGAAAAGTGTCAATATTCCTTCCCAAAAAATAAACGGCATGCAATGCATGCAGAAGCGATGACGTTTCACAAGGGGTCTTTAAGAATTTTCAGGAAATTTGACAGAAAATTTCAAGAAAGTTAATAAAAATAGCTGACAACTTCTGTGTTGGATGATTGTTCGACAAAAGTTGCGTTATGTTGCAGGGAGATATCTGATACTGACGACATATGATACAAGGTCAAACGCTGTCTTGAAATTGTTGAGCCCTTTTGTTTTAAAAAAAAATTAAAGATTTCTGTTTACTAAATCTTATACACATCAAATATAATTAGTCTCTTTCACTTATACTTAGAATTAGTCCTTTCTAACTGCCCTGGAGTATTTTGCTTTAAGTTCTACGCAGTGCTTTCTTGTTGAGTTAAACTTGATTTCTTTTTTACTGACGTTTATTCCTGAACAACTTCTGTGTTGAATGACTGTTTGACAAAGCTGTGTTATCTTGTAGCGCGACATCCGATACCGACGACATACGATACAAGGTCAAACGCTGTTTTGAAAATGTTTAGCCCTTTTCTTTTAAAAAATGTAAAGATTTCTGTTTACTAAACCTAATAAAGCACATCAAATATAATTTGTGTCTTTCGTTTATACATAGAATCGGTCCTTTCTAACTGCCCGGGAGTATTTTGCTTTGAGTTCTACGCCGTGATTTCTTGTTGAGTTTTACTTGAATTCTTTTCTACTGGACGTTTATCCCTGAAGTTAGTTCCAAATTCTATTCGGTTCTAGAAAGATCGGTCGATTGCAACAGACAACAGATCCCGTCCACTCGCACGACGACAAGAACAAGAACACAAACCATGCACCTAGTTCCCAATGCTCTTCGGTTCAATTCAGGGAGTAATCGCGCTCACACAGTAACACCAAAAATTCCATAAATTCCATCCCTTTTTCGCTTTACAGCATTAACCGATGACGTCATTCTATGACGTCATCGCTTAAAAAAAGAAATTACTTATTTTCTTAAAGGAAACTATAGACCAGACTAGACACGACTCGAGTCTCCAGGAACGATATGTAATCATCATGACTTGAAACTCCTTTATTAGTAGTGCTTATAGCAATAACCTAATTTACTTAATGAGTTAAGTTTAAACAGCTTATACCTCGATTATCAATTTCGTCAATACAAGATGAGATAATGTGTGGGATGTTCTCTTCTTCAGTGTTGGAGTCTTGCAGATGTCGATAGAAATCCACTCCAAACGTTGTCATGCGCCGCTGAGCCTTCTGTGAATACAAAAGATAAACGTTGAATGTTGTCCTTCAGTAGCATTTTAAATGAAAATAGTAAAAGTTCAATGGAGGCCTTACACTACTGTAAAATGATATTAAAATCGTTTAAAATCCAAGCTTTCGCCGATCTACGGCATCATCTTCCCTGATGATGCCGTAGATCGGCAAAAGCTTGAATTTTAATATCATTTTACTGTAGTGTAAGGCCTCAACTAAACTTTCACTATTTTCACAAAAGATAAAGAACGAAAAACAATGTTTCTTCCTACTGACAAATTTTGGCAAAGGAAATTCTGAAGATACGCGAGAAGCCTTTGCCACACAATCTAACTTCAACGAGTTGACTCAGTCTTCATTGAACATGCAATCTTAAATTAACAAATGTGTCACGTTATGCGTATGATGCGTTACAAACAGTTGTTGACAATAACGCTCTTGTTTGTTCACATGGCCTTCTATGGTCGTCACGCAACGCTTCGCACCTAACTAACATTCGCAAGAGCATTTATCTTCGAGGAAAAAATACTACGTGACAAACACGACGAATGTATGTTGCATCGCCACACTAAGTCTCCTTAAAGCGGTCGTCATTTGGGTCGTCACGCGACGTTCCTTCCGTAGCGCGTGATCTCCGAAATAACAGCTGCGAAGGAGACTATGTCACTCCGAGAAGCGTTGTGTGACAGCCAAATTACTTGTCCTTAGATGTAAGTGATCCATAAAGGTTCTTACATTGTATGTTCCACATTTGATATTCAGCCGTCCTAGACACTTCTTGTGACATGTCAGACCACAGACTTCACACTCTGCACCGTTGAAGTACACATAACTGTCACATTCACGGCATCTGGAAGCGGAGCGTAGTTTCTTCAGTGTGTGCGTCTGTGCTGATGATGACAAGCGGGTATTCTGGAACGGTCCCGCTGATGATCGGTTCTTGGGAGGACGCTTCCTTCTAGAGGTTGTGTTGACAGGTCCTTAGTAAAAACGACAATCAAGGTTAGCTTGGGCAAGTGAAATGAGAGGGAAAAAACGCTGAGCAACGGAAAGGAGAAATAAGAAAAGAAAAGAAAAGAAAAGGGGAGAGAAGGGAAGGAAAAGGAATACTAGACTATCTGCTACTCTTAAAAGCCATCATAGGAGTAGATAGAGGTTTGATATTTGAAGAATTTTTCATGTCGGTGTTCTCAATGTGTAGCCAATAACAAATCAAGAAAGTGAAAGTGGAGAAAAGAAAGCAGTCCAGACATAAGAGACAATAAATTGCACTTAAATGTCAAAACGCTGCCAAAAACTAGTGAAACCTCTCAGCGAGTTGCAATGGCAAAATGTACCTCGATGTAAAAGCACACAAGAACATGTTTTTAAACACAGAAATCTCACCATTTCTACTCCTCCCATCATCTTTGTTTTCCCCGTCATCAGATGAAATCAACTCGAGGGACTGCGCCCGCTGGATGTCAGCTTGTTTGCGAGCTGATGAGGGACTGTTTGTGGGTGATCCAGGAAGCGACCTACTACCTGTGCTCTCTGCATCACTATTGTGTTCCTTAAGGTGGCTCCACGCATTCATTGGTTGTTGTGAGTTATTGGCATTCTGTGAATTGTACAGCTGAAGACTCTTATGACGCCGAGAGTTAAATGGAGACATTCTCACGTTTTCATCCAAGGCGACATGGGTTTGACTGCTCCGTGAGTCAAATAAAGAATTGTGACGTGACGGAGTCTGTTGTCCTCTGTCAGAGCTGCAAATATTCAAACAACATAAATACATTTTCGAAGGTTTCTCTAAGCTCTAAATATTCTTGGAACACTGACAACTATTTTCAGCTTCCACAATCAGTAACAACAGAATTTAACCGTGATTTGCAGTCACTATTAGAGTTGCCACACAACACTTTTAGTCCAACGTTGTGTGACAACTCAAAAAGACGTCTCATTTTCCTCTAGTTTCTCAAGCGAGAAAACACAAAGCAAGAGGAAAAATGGCAGCATGAAAGCTAATGGTGAGATGCATACTCATTTTTTAACATTTTCCACATTCCAGTGATAATGACACTTCAGTCTAACAACAAAGATCTGGAACACTGAGACAAAGGATTTGGCCAGAACTGCAGCATTTCTAAGCACATGTGTATTAGAATACACACCTTCCAGCAGAGTAAGGTTCAAAACAAAACACTTGTTCAACAGCTTGTGGTGAGTTGGCTTGCTGCAGACGAACAAATTCAGAAAACTGGTTTCCAGGCTCATAATTCCTGCTGCTTTCTGCAAGAGTCTGGAACTGAACAGGGGCAGAAGAGGCGAGTGCATTCATCATTTGGAAATAGTTGCAAGTGACCTAAGAAATGAAAAAAATAAAAAATAAAAACTTATTAGTAATTTGGCTGAGTGGACTACAATTTAGCGAGTAATTGTGCAAGTGATTTCATTTCGGCCGAGCGTGCAACGCGAGGCGGATTTGAAATTACAATCACGATTTCTCCTTGAATTGTACGACATGAATTCCAATTACTAATTGTATCAATAACAAAAATCGAGGTTAGGAAGCCTTTGAGAACCTCTTTTGGGTGAAAAAGTCAAAGGTATATTCAATCAGTTTTACAAACAGAAGGAAAACAGCAAGAAAAAAATCCATCCAAGTGCATGTGATTGACGCGCGAATGGCCGCATAGCTGTATTCAATCTGAGCAAATTCAAATTGGATCCTATAATTAGACACCCACATGATAGCGTGCCAATAACGCGCTCAGAGAACTAATCAAAATAAGAAGTTTGCTATAGATATGATTACATGAAAAAGTATGGCAATGGCAAAAGCTGTGTCATTTTAGTCTTTTGTAATGTACATTTATGGTGCCAAGTTTGAAGAACACTGCGTTAATAATCCAAGAGATACGCTTGATTCAGTGCTTTATCTTTTTGTGGATAATACAAAAACCTAAATATCTCTAAAACGAGAGAAGAGATTTCAAAAAGGAAAATACCATTTTTCTTTATTTTAAGAAGCCTTAAAATAAGTGGTAATAATTTTTTTACTTCATAGGCACTTATTGTACTGGCTAGAGTTTCCACAGCCCTAACTCATGTAATAAAATAAATCTCTTATTGACCAAGCATGCTCATAACCTATTGGATTCACATTGTCAGTAGCTTGGGCTAATATTCTCCCAGAACAGCCCTGGGACTTGGAAAATAAGTAAGGTAAATAAACTGGGAAGGGCTTACCGCCTTCATGGTCTGATCACACTGGTAAACAAGTTGGCGTAATTCCACCAGAATGTTTGACTTGGTGTTTTCTAAATCCCGCTGCCTGGCATTAGCTTCTGTCACCCACGACCTGTAAAAATACTCAGCCTCGTCAGCTTTTCTGAGATCTCCTTCTTTCTTCTTAGATCCACCTTCCTGATATTGCAAATGAATAAAAAGAGGAAGGTTAACCACATCACTCAGGGGTCTTGACAAAGTGCGAGCCAGCAAGTCATTCAAACCATTCTGGTTAGCCCAAATGACATATTGGTTAGCCTAAATAGCACTAAATAGCCTAGAGTTAGCCTTCGTAGCTTGCAGTTAGGCTTTTTATTGGGATTAGGGATTTCTGACTTGCATGGCTCGCATATTGTACACACTATTCACTGTGTCCATTTAAAAGGTGAGGTAACGTCACTGCTTGAACCTAGTGGCTCATCAGACCCACACTTATCTCTGGTTCAAGTTGTATGAAGCAACAAGGAGTATTTCTACTCCCCCCTGGGTGGGATGCTAGTCCATTGCAGCCGGTTACCACTAGTATTAAATTGCCAGTACGAAAAAAAATTGCTGGTACCCAGTTATACACCTGGGAGGAGAGAGTAACTGAGAGTAAAGTGTCTTGTACAAGAATATGTTGTACAAACCATACTTTTCCCTACCAGCTCTTATGAGTCTAAGCCCCATTCACCATACAAAATTTTAATGTTTTTCTTCAAAGTCTTTTTAATTAGTGTCACCAATTAGTGTATAAAATGCTAGAACGACTGACACTTTAATAAAGTTTACTACTACTACTACTACCTGACTCTGAGTATTGTATTTTTTGAATAATTAAGTTTACCTAATAAAAAGCTTGGACCATCAATTGTAGCTAGTGATCAAAACGTAGCGTTTGAATCTAGAAGACCAGCTATCGAGTCCAAACAACCCAGCCCTGAACAGCATAAAAAAGTTAACAAACTTCATTACAAACCTTCTCCAGTTCTTGTTGTTTTTGGATATACAAAGCTTTTGCCTTCTTAAGGTTGGCCGTTGCTTCATTCTGTACGAGGTAGGACAAGAATAGTTGCTGTCAGTGCATGTGTATGGGAGGCATAGCCTAGTCGCAGACAAACTGAACCCTGGTATAGGGGCTTAGTTCATCTGCGACGCAGGCTAGGGAAGCACAGATCGTTAAAAACATACATAAAAAACATGTTCTCTTAAAAACATCTCACCACTTTCTTGAGGGCTTTAGCCCATCCATCCTTTAGGTCCTTCCTTATTTTCTCATGCTTGTTTCTTCTGGCTGTTAAAGGCTACAAGAAAACAAAACTCAGTTAATGAGCCAAACCAGTTCTTAAAAAACCAAAAACTGAAAAAGAGATTAATAAATAATTGAAATGTTTCTTATCAGATAAAGTTGCTAAAGAAGCTGAAGTTACACTAACACACCTCCATAAATCGGCTTGACATTAGGGCAGAGTAGGTTTTGCTGGCATTCTCGGCATATTCAATATCCTGGAGAAAAAAAAAAGATAAAACCACTCACACTAAGCCTGAGAGTTCTTTGTTATACTACAACCTTAGCTGACAGTGTAAAATATACAAAACTTGGCATGCTGTGAAAAGAAAAGTTAGCAACCAAACTGGCACATCATACGGCATATATTTTCTATTTTTTTTATAATTTGCTATTTAATATGTTGCCTGCACTTCCATCAAGATATGGTGAATGGTGCTCCATCAATCAATCAATTGATCAATCATTCAGTTCAGGTTTGTAAGCAGGGTTTTGTATGGATGGGTGTGAGCACTGGAGATGTGAGTGTTTAGGGAGGTCCAGGGTTATTTCCCCCAGAAATTTTGAAAAATTAAAATGTTAAAGTCCACATTTCCTGCATCCTGAGAGTCAGTTTAACCCTCACTCCCTGATAAAGCAGACCTTTGTGGCTCACAGGGGGTGCAGATGAACCCATGGCATCCCCCACTTACTGCAGTTGTTCAAATTATAACAACTTACGAGGAACCTTATAAATTATAATCATCTAATGGAATGGTTAGCTACAGTTACTTCTAGTAAAGTAAAGTAGCTATTTCATGCAAGTAATTATTAGAAGGTGTAAGAGCTCCCGTAATTTTTCAATGGTTATTTTATACACACTCATTTATGGGGCACTTCACTTCCAAATGGAATGAATGAAATTACAACTGTGTTTTACCTGATCCAGGGCTGTCACAAAAATTGACTGAAATGGCAAGTAATTCTGGAAAAAAGAACATTGCAACTTAAATCCCCTATGGTAGACAAGTCACAATTTGCAAAAAAATTGTGCACCATTTTAAATAGTTAAAATGAGATTTTTAGTTATAGGAGCCATGTTGAAATGTTTTAACACTTTAAGCCCCAATAATATCCACTTACAAATTCTCCTGACTGATCTTTGATACATTTTCTTGTATTAGCACAAAGAAGTTGTTAAAATATCAAAGCATTTTCCTTTGGTAATCATTTTATTTATTCTCATGACCCTTCTCTTAGGTCTTGTAGCTTAGTTTTATTCTAGAGACAAGAACACATCTCACCTCCTCTGTGATGGCTGCTCTTGTTGTCTGAGCCAGTTTTGAAAGTTTATTTGTGTACTCCAACTCTGCAAAACAAAGATTAGATGAAATATGAGTTCTGAAACCAAATGATAACTCGGGAAACCTCAAAGTGTCAGTCCAGTGCTTTTTCACATGTCTAAATCTAAATCTTCATTGATAGCAACATGACAAAATTAAAATTCCCAAACTTAATGCTTTAAGCAACAGGCTCTTACAAAATTGAAAACATTGTTGAATGAATGCAGGACCTTATTAATCATTAACAAAATATTTTGAAATAATTTCAACACCAACCCCGCTAACTCAAATCCCCGCAAACTCAAACTATTTTTCGTTTCCCTTGGGAGTTTGAGTTAGCGGGGTTCTTCTGTGCCTGCTCAATTAAGTTTGGTAAATAGACTTATTGTCCTCACCCAAATGTGCTCTTTTGTCAACATAAGTTTCAATGTCTTTGGAGTACTTGGCCCAAATCTTAGTTCTCTGTTGAAAAAAAGAAACATTCCATTTGACATCAATTAAATTTGGGTGTTACACAAGGTTGACTATAAATATTGGCTTTTTCAGAGAGTGAGAAAACTGAACTTAAAACTTAAAGTAAGATTTGAAGCAATAAACAGAACACTGAAAATGACAACAGGTCCAAAGTTTGAAACTAAATGCCACAGCAGATGACTAAACCAGCCGTATAGTTCCCAGGGAGTATATATATTTTTATTTTATTTAAATCAATATTTAATCAGGAGCATCCAATTTAGCAGAGCCGGTTTAAATGGAGTCTTGACACAAATAAAACAAAAAAAAAGACATTAAATGTTAAAAGAAACTAGGCAATTAACAGGTAAGGTATTATTATCTAAGACAGTGTTTGAGCTTAATCTTAAAGTCATTGAGCGTCTCTATTTGCCTGATGTTTCCCGGTAGAGTGTTGTATGTGCGAGCCCCATTTACTCTAAAGCTTTCATGGTACTAAGCAGTTTTCGCACAAGAAGGACGCAGCAAATCATAGCTCTTCTGGTGTTGTAGGCCTTGAAACTCCCCTGCATTAACGTCCACATTCATCAAAAGTAACGCCTGATTGTGGCTCATTGTCATAGTCTGACTACCAGTGCACGAAATGTCCAAACAATGGCAAAACTAAGTTGCAAAAAGTTGTTGTGAAATTAATCCTACAAATGGGGAAATAAAGTATTTTATTTTCTGACCTGCATAGCAATATCTACTCCATGTTCAAGCTGTATTAACGCTCTATCCAGCTCATCTGCCTTCTCTGCTGAAGTGTCCACTGCAATTGACAAAAAAATAAATCAGCTTGCTGTCCAAAAGAGGACTCTCTTACAAAATATCTAATGCAAAAGACAGGACTAGGAACATTACACTAACATCTGTAAATGCCTAAACAGTGGGTGAATTCCTATAATGCTCTAGCTGTATAGCATTTGAACAGGCAATCAAAGCTCAGGTCACTGCTATTGGGATGTGTTAATTAGCATAGGTTTGGCTGTAACAATACAAAACAAGCTTTGTAGATACCCAACTGGCCTGTCACCTGCCAGTTCAGATTTTCCACCATGATATGTTCACTTGAAATATTTGTTTCCTGTGTTTCAGTGGCACATCTGCAAACTACCTACAGGTGCATCTCGAAGCTAAGTGCATGACCGCTATAAATGACATTTACTTTTTTCTACATTACAGAAAGAGATGGTAAGACAGCATATCACTCTTTAGGAGGTGATTAAAGTTATTTTGGTTTCAAGTGCACCTGATTCTTTCTTTTCTACAAGTTTCCTCTCGTCCTTGTCTTCAATATAATCCTGGTCATCTTCATTGTCTTCCTCGTAACCTCTATCATCCACATCTTCATCATCCTCATCTCCAAAGTCTTCCAGTGACTGCAGTAAACCAACACACAAACAGTAAACTCAACTTCAAATTGGTGAGAGACATGATGGATTAATGATTAGTGTTCTGGATTCCTGATCGAGCAGTCCAGGTTTATGCCCTGGACTGGATCATCATGATATTGTGTTCTTCGGCAAGACATTTAACTTTCACACTGTCTCTCTCCACCCAGGGCTAGATTGTTCAAAGCGTGATTAAGCTAATCTAGGATAACCGTTAATTTTGATAATTTTCACTTTTTTAACTAACTTTTCAGTGAGGTTTTCTGTTTATATTTTTTGTTCTCCAGTTTTGATGTCAACTAATCTCAATTTGAAGTCTCAGACATTTGTGGGTTTAATAGCGTGAATTGGATTTGAAACAAACCAGCCCAGGTGTAAAAATATATGGGTACCAAAAAAATAATGCTGGGGTTAAGCTTGCATGTGGTAGACTAGTATATCTCATTCAGGGGCGCAGGGAAGAAGGAAGACACTCCTTGTTGTGTCAATTAAGAGACAATTAAAAGGTTTTTTTTAACAAATGGTGGTCTTACGTAGAGCTGGTCACAAGGAGATCTTAAACTGAAAACTCATGTAACATGAGCAAGGAGTAAAAGGGAATACTATTAATATTAGTTGTAATTTTTAGCGCAAAAAGTCACGTAGCTAGTGGGCAACAATTACATACTGTTATGTAACATGAGATGTGAAGCCATGCAATGTTACTGACTCTTTAACTGAATTAAAAGAGTTATATTGTATTAAAAAAGTGTCCACCTGAAGCACGATAATCCAATAAGGCTGGATAAACATAACAGGAGAGTAAAATTAGATTGAAAGTAATTAACAGTAAATTGCAATGTGTTACCGAATGTCGAACAGACTTGTGAAAGTTTATTCTGCTTGTTGTTCTAACCCTCCACTCATTATCAGTAGCGTTGATTATTTTGCTCTACGAAATGTCCTTAATGTAGGAATACAACAATCCTTTCATGATCTGGCTTTTAAAGTTCTTCACAAATGTTTGCATAATTTCTTGACAGTTTTATCAACATTATATTCTATTCAAGAATCAAAATAGCAAAGAATCATGTGTGGGGACATGTACTGTTGATCCCGTCTACAACACTGTTTGTTGACAACTTAATATTAAGATCACCGATTCAGTTTGGCAGTCTATAAAAAGCTCTAATTACAAAACTAAGACTGATTCCTGAACACCACAAGAACATATTCATAAGAGTTTAACAAAATATAAATACCAATATATGTAGAACATGAGAAGAACACTGCTGTTAATGGACACATAATGGCGCAAAATAAAAGCCAATTGATTGCACAAGTTGTGTTAGGTTTAAATTGTTCATTACCTGATTTCCTGCTAACAAAATTGCGTTTGCCATCCGGAAGGGGTCTTTGAAGGGATCCTTAATAAACGTATACTTATTCATTTCTTACCACTTACTCCGTTTAGGGACAGAACATTAAAAGAAAGTCATTCTAACTCAGGCCATGGTGGTAAAACAACCTCCTGAGTGTGAAGAGCCTTCAAGTAATATATACCATATTTTGAGAAGGAAGGTCAAGAGGCAAAGATCAAATTAATCAAAAGATTCCGAAAATGTTTTGGCAACAGGCATGTTAGCCAAACATGCAAGACAGTCTTGACATCTGTTGATCAACACAACCTACAAGTATGTATTTGAACTAACAAGACTTTTGTAAGAATGAGTATTAAAGAGAGAGGTGTCCCACAAAGTTGAAATATAATTGTGGAAAATCACAAATTTAAAACTGTTCGCAGTAAAGGAAAGCAACTGCTAGCAGGTTTGTAGTTTTACTTCTGTGCCATATTAATCTGCAGTGACTTGCTTTTTTTATTATCTCATTTTATTCTAGAACAAGTCATAACTGCTTGCCTCCACTCTAGGTTTTTTTTTTGTAAAATTGTTTGGTTTTTTTTATAAAATTGTTTGGGATTCAGGATTGCAGAATGTTGTACACAATGCGGGTTCATTCCAAGGCAAGTGCATTTTTTGGTGATTTGGAACAAAGATTGTAAGAACTATCTAGAGTTGCCAAACCTTTTCAAAATAATAAGCATTTCTGTACTCTGTAGTTTAGCAGAAAGTTCTAATCAAGGAAATCTAACCACTACATGTTAATTCACACAAAGCTTTACTTTAAAAAAAAAATCATCATCAGAATTGAGGAAAGCTTTTTGTCAACAGCAATTATGGCCTTGCATGGAAAGTGCAAGTTAAAACCAGTTGTGACAATAAACTCATGCTATATGTAAATCATCTCCATCTAAAATCAAGAGAACTTTTTGTACCTAGTTATTGTCATATTTCTGTCAGGTTACACAGCTATTAATACCAGCTGGCAATCAATCATGTTAACAACTGACCTTTCATATTATTTTGCTAAATATTTCAACAACAAAAAGTATAAATAAATAATACAGTCCTGTATACAATAATATGCCAAAGATACTATACAGTGGTTATGTTAAACACTAAAGGCCTATCAGCAGCTAAGGCTCCACAGGAAATTAAATGGATAAGGAATATTCTAGGAAGGTCAGAACGTACACCACTTATTGCATGTGCGTCTACACAACAAGGAAAACTCCCAAGATTAAAATCAAAGGGTACAGTACAGCCCATAAACAAAGAATGATAGTAATTCAAACATTTTACTTACGATGTAGCTTATTGTCCTAGATGAAAGACACTGAAGACGAGGTTTTCTTCTTAAAAATGACATTAAAATATTTCTATCATGTGGCTCAATGTCAAAAGAATTTCCCAAAATTAACACCATTTGGACTGCTCTATTCCACTTGAATTCATTGGCAATTTGAAGATAACTAATACATTCAACTCTAACAGTTCACATCACAGTGGCAATGTCAGTGCAAACCATACACATGTACATCAAATAATACCAAAAAGACGCCATTACAAATACCAAGAAATATGCAAATTCCTTGTGGGTTTTAAGAAATATGAATTCTATGAACAGACCACATGAAACCCTACACCTTTTAGCTGTGATGAACTGACAGCCAAGGCTAATCTCTGTTTCATGTTCAGGGTCACAAGTGCCAACAGCGTGCAGCACCATAGCATGACACTTCTAAATGGAATTTGGCAGGAATGTGGGCAAGAATATGATGTCTTTTTAATGTGGTAATTATGTTGTCCCTTTTCCTTTAAAAATGACACATCACAGAGCCAGAAAGAACCAGGATAATAAATTACATTAAAGGTTAGCACAAAAAATTTCTTTTTGAGTGAACTGATCATTTCTTTCGCAGGAAAGATTAAAAATAATATATTTAATCAAAAGCCAGATAGAATTTCATTTTTTAATTCTCTGGAATGCAAAAGACATGCCTAAGTAATCTATCTCTGGGAGATTAGATTACAGATAAATCTTATCACAAAAATTCAATGGCTTCTAAATCTTGTTTTCAAAACAACACAGTTAAAAGCTGTTTTGTTGAATACAAAATCACAAAACACTATTTGGCAATAATTTCTCATAACATGTTTTCTAGTACTGAAAGATTACTAATAATTTAAATCAAGCAGTTTACAGAAACAATGGTGTGCAGGGGTGTGTCATATCTAAAATGTCGTACCCTCTTTTGAATTTTGTGCATGGTCGCTAAATTCTCTGTAAAGCTATACATATTTCAGGCCAACTGGTAAAATTCAGACTTAAAAATATCAAGAGAAAAGCCCTTAAGACATAGATTTAATTATACACGCTGTACAGGTTAAACAGGGGGAGATAGGGTATCCAACTATATACCCACCCCCAAAGGCAGATCAAGAAGACCAGGTCCAGGTACATGTACATTATGATGTAACATAATAAATAAGAAAATAGCGCTTTAAAATACTTGTAAGGGTTTCTCTGTACCTCTGGTGACGTGAATCATTATCTAACAGACTCCTGCAGTATTTTCTTTCTAAAATTTACCTGTGTACAGGGCATAGCTAAAAGCTGGATACTGGTTAATTTCTACAGCTGAAAGAAAGCTTATTACTGGGTGAAAAAAAAATAGGTGAGCTGGCCAGAAAAAGCCGGCTGAGCTTGTTAATGAGCCTGTTTAGTTTTTTCTTAGCTACATCTCCACATGAACATGTAAATAAATATTATTTCAGTAATCAGCTTAGACCATTTTCTGGTAATAGATAACCTTTCACTACAGAAGATTATACAATTATAAGGATTTTGTGGCCTGAAATGTCAGGGTTAAAACAACTACTACATAAAGAAGGCACCACTGTATATATTAGCTAGCAGGCAAATGTAATCTATACTGGACTATTCACAGAGAACACATCACTTGCTTATAACCAAAATATTACAGTACAGGGCAAGACATGACCCCACTGAAACCACAAATTTATCCTTGCAAAACAAGAGAAAGACTTTATCTTCCCTGCCATGGACACTATTTTTAGAGAATATTTTACACAAAGGTGACAAAACTCAGAATTTTTTTTTCTGAATTCTTCTCTCCACACAATAATTCCATTATCAAAGGTGACAAAAGGGGGAAAAATTACTGTGTTTGACTGAAGGAAGGGAAAATATCTGGAGAAATCAAGGGTATCTTGATCAAGAAATAGGGATTCTACCAATAATAAATGAATAATAAACTGTGTTTCTATTACTAAAAACTGGATTTGGCAACCAGTATATTATCCTTGCTGTCTACCATGACAAAATGAACAAAAAGTAGTTAAAGTACATTGAGTCCTGCCATGCACTGCTCAGTAAATTTCTCCAAAAAATATGGAATCCAAGTGGATCAAAGCAAAACTAATCAAATGATTAATTATACAGAGAATAGACTTCTTACCCGTGAATATTGTTTACTCATCATAGACTCAGACAACACCATATCCTGCTCTCCCATAAGGAAATCAGAAACACTGTGAAAAGACAAAGAAACATGTGTTGGAAAATACAGTGCAACTGTACATACAGTCAACTCTGACTATAATGGACACCTTCAGAACTACAATTTGGTGAATAATGGAGAAAGTCCATAATTAGTGGAAGTTATTTTAAATGATTCTCAACTGCTGGGACTCCAATTCCTGTCTGTAATAACAGGGTGTCCACAAGGCAGGGGTTCACTGTACTGTACTGTTTTACTCAATCAAGCCATGCTATTGACAATTCTACAGATAACATTTTAATTTTTTACACAACAAAACTTTGCACTCTTGATGTATCATTGACTGTTATTAACCGCGCGGCCATGGGCCGAGCGCGGTTCTTGCTTTGCACGGGATTTATTATTATTATTTTTTTTTATTTTTTTTTTGTCAGTGACCAGACCCAAACCTCCACTCGGCAAAATGGTGATCGCGACTTTAAATCGCCCAACCTGTGATGTTTACTCGCCAAAAGCTGATAAAACATAAATGTACGGAAAATGTTACCGATATTGTTTTCTTTATTGTTTATAAAGTATATTTTCTTTTGGTTTTATCGAAGCGTTGGACTCGAAGCTAATATTGAATACACTAAAAAAAGGTATTACGTGAGCCATGGAATGCGCTGATGCTGCAGGTTTCACTTTCGCTACGTGACAAATAACATTGTGTTTTCTTTATATCGGCAAAAGCGACGGTCATTAATTTGTTTGATCTTCTCCAAGTATTTATTGTGGGTTTAGGCAATTGATACGAATTCTTTGGCTATTTCACCTAAGCGAGTTCAGAGATTTGAAGGGAAATGAAATATTTGCTAAAGTAAACAAGTGAGCGTTCCCGAACGTGCAGGTGTTACATCATTAGAAGGGAAAAACCCCAAGGTAAGCACTTGCAAGGATTACATCAGTGTTAGGGAAATTACCACCGTACACCGCCATTCTAAATATAGCCGTGAACATTGTAAAGCTTGAAATGTTAGAATCGCATGACTACCTTCCTACAGGCTCTCACACACGACAGAAACCAATTACATTTAATCGTGACTTTTACCTAAAGAAAATAGCAGTTATTACTAGCGTCCAAGTAGTGGAATGCTAGTTTTCTTTTTGTTTAATTCATGCCCATTCATGTCTTCAGCAAAGTTCCAGATTAAGACCATTACGTCATCATAAATTTCACAATGGATATGAGGGATGGCGCAACATTGGATTGTGTGACTTGCGTGACTAGATTGCTGGTCCTTTACTCATAGTGCAAACAGATTAAATTTAGCCCTGACTTTTGAGGAAGAAAGCTGTGCATTAGCAAAACATGTAAGCACGGTTAAGTTGCTAGCAACTTCTTGTTTTTGTCACTTAAAACAAAAATAATTATATAACATGTATAAAACAGTAATCAGAACCCAGTTGTGGCGAGTCCATTAAATTTGACATTCTGTGATGAAAAGGAAGTGGAAACATCATGTTTTCCATTGTCCAATCTAATGCCTGATTACTAAGCTACGAATATAACACACAAACACATGCAAAACTCTATGGAAAAACTGTGTTGGATGGAGAAATATCTGTCAACAAATATCTGGAAAAGATCAACCATTTGTCAAAGTCGGTGGGAATGATGTTTTTTCTATTAAAGAGCTAAAATTGTGGGTAAGACTTTGAAGTATTTTCCATTTCAATATCAGACGAAGAAGACTTCAAAAGTCTCTGATTTCTTTTGATCTCTTAAAAAAACTTTTTTTCCTAAAAATTTGAGTTGCTAAATTCAATAAATAAATAAATAACAATAAAAATTAAAATTAAAATATATTTTTGGAACAGGTGGCTAAAGATAGATGTATGTTACAGATAGATGTATATATGTTATTGTAAGACAAGATGCATAGACAAAGCCTGTACATTTTGTTCGAGCTACAACAAGCAGCTACTGATTGCTACCACTATCTTGACACAAGGTGGAAATCCACCTGTTAGCACCTTCTACTGAGAAGCCTGAAGATTACAGTAATAGTTTACTTCACCTGCTACTAAAGGCCAAGGCAAGCTGGTCGATAGACTCATAGAATTCATCAGGTGCTTTACTAGTATCCT
Source organism: Meandrina meandrites (assembly GCA_963693305.1). NCBI lineage: Eukaryota > Metazoa > Cnidaria > Anthozoa > Scleractinia > Meandrinidae > Meandrina > Meandrina meandrites. Next base: position 22,983,553 of record OY855916.1, on the reverse strand, counting down.
CATAGTTATGACTCTTGACTTTACTTATTAGTGTTCCAGCTGAAGCGAGGATGTCTGTGGAGTGTAACGGCTGGTATTTGTTGAGGACTCCCTTCAGAACAGACAGCACCTCACCAAGACGCTCGTGCGCTTTTACCTCTGGTGGTTCACCCTCAGGGTTATCTGAAACAAAATGGCTGGAATTTCAATACATGTAGCACTTCAAAACAAACAGTCGGGAACACAGGTCCGAGATAAGAATGGCAAGTGTTGCTACAAAATAAATGCCTGAAACAGTACCATCACTGCTGTCCATGGGATCAGCGCAATCACAATAAAACTTACCAACAGCTTTCCATTTAAATAAGCTGATTTAATGCAGTAAGCTATCAATAATTATTATAATTTATTTCTTATAGAATAGTTCAGAAAACTTCATAAGATATCACAGTTTTCATTGGTGTGATATCTTATGACAACTCTCACAATCTGCAAGCTTGACATTTGTATTGAAATGAGGACAAATAAGATTTTAATCAGTCTTGGGGACAGAGTTTAAAGCAAGAATCTGAGATTGCAAATATTTTAACACTACCATTGCCTAAATCAAATGATAGATGTTGAAAACACTATACAAATGGGAGCTTATTAATTAGCTTAAGATAAGTCAGCCTGAAAAATGTTTAGGTGTAAGTAATTAGGTGGCTACAATAAAAGAATAATTCTTTTTTATCTAACTTTGATGTAACATATCAAACACAAGAGACAGTGTTTCATTGGGACATCCAAACACTGAGAAGAGAGTTGAAATACAACACCGAGCAGAGTACTTTTTAAAAAATTTGAGGTGTTCGGATAGCCAATGAAACACTGTTTTGAGTGTTTGATATATCTTTTCAACCGAAACAAAAACTAAGGAGTAAATGGACAAATAAAATCATAAAAATCTATGCTAATTCACAGTTGTGATTTTCTTGGTTTTAATTTGAGATGTGTAGGTCAGTGTGACAGTGTGTCAGTGTGACAAAAGTATGCCTATTTCTGCACATATATTTTATTAAGCAACCAGGATACAAACCCTAAACAATCAAAAGGATATTACCAATTTTGTGTAAATTAAGATGCATCACATCTTTTGCTGACCTCACCCAACCTCCCCCCCCCCCCCCCAGCCCCTCCAAAACAAATGGCCAACCAAACTGAACAAAGCTTTGCCAATTTCACCCCGAAAACTTTATAAACATCTAGAATTTCAAGCCAAAATAAAGGTGAAACTACCAGTAATTTTAAGTATTTTCAATAAGTTGTATCTCAAAGATTTAGCCTGTCTGGTTACATGTACACTGTAGGTCTGTATCGGGACATTTTGCAGGTACAAGTTACCTGTACTAGCCTGATAAACAATATAGTTATTGATACAGGCTTTAAAAGAGGTTTCTCACCTTCCTTCAGTATCTCATCCTGGTAAATGAGCATATACTATTGGCTAATTGCTAGCTTGGAAGTAGGGCTGAAATAAAATTCCAGCTTGTCCTTCAGACTAGCAGCTCTCAAATTCTGCTTGCCCTAGCCAGTTCCAACACTTTTCTTAAAATCAGGGTTCGTACTCTTTTGAGCTATTGAAGTTCCATGACTTTCCATAAACTTTTCCATGACTTCTCCTAATTTTACATGACGTAAATTTGACCATTTTCTTGGAAATCATCTTTCATTTTGGGTAATGTGTTTACCATTTTCTTTGCAAAAAAACCTATTTTATTTCGTACTTTTTAATGAACATCATTTTCCACGACTTCCCATGACCCACACTTAAATTCCATGACTTTCCAGGTCTGGAAAATATAATTCTAAAATTCCATGACTTTCCAGGTTTTCCATGACCCGTACGAGCCCTGTAAATTTTTACGATTCTGTTATCAAGGCAACTTTCCAAGGCCCTTGTACATAAGGTAATTGAGCATGAAAAGTCACTAAAAAAAGCTATTTTAATTTTGGGTAGGAATGCTTATCCTTTTGGTAATAATAATTAACATTCAGATATTTTATTTCTTTATTTAGTGAAACTCAGCCATGGTCTATTGAAAATCCATGAATCTGATTGGTTCTCCCATTGTTTTCTATTCGTTGATAGAACACAATCATGTGCGTGTTGCTCTTTAAAAGGCCAATTATTATTCTTGAATGTTGGCTTAAAAGTGCATAAAATTGCAAGTTTTGGACTGCAATCCTTCAGAGTTTCTACTAAAACAATTAGAATACTCGCCCTCGTTTTCTTTGAGTGATAGTCAACTTGGCTGTGCCTTGTTGACCATTCGCTCATAAAAATCTCAGGCTTGTAGTCTAATTGTTAAATAGTCCGACAGGATAGTTGGACAGTTTTTATAAGGCTATGTAAACACAGATAGAAGGTCATACTGTTATATTTATAAAAGAAATAGAAAATTGACATTTGGTGTTATGACAGGCTTATGCAAGATGAGCTCAGTCAAAATGAACACACAAGATAATGCTTGACTCCAAATTCACTCCTCTGTTTCCCCAGGCAAATGTTTTCTATCAATGAAACAGTGAACATCTTTCAAATAGGCATGCTTTAACATTCTCCGATGTCCTTGACTTTTGCAAAATGTCTGTGTGAACTGCTTTCAAACAAAATTTACTGGTTGATTTGACACAAGGCCTTAAGTTTTTAAAAACATTATTATCTCTCAGACACGTCTAATGCATCCCAGTGAACAAGTTTGACTGTCGTTACATGCCTAGCACTCTTTTCTCAATTTCAGACTAGTTTGAGATATAGGTCTCACATCATCACAAGCTGAACCAAGTACATTTCATATCAGTCTCAAGAAAAACACTTATACCACGGTTTTATCAAACTTGTAGCATGCAAACAGCCTCCAAAGGGCAAAAAGAAATCCGTGGGCAAAGGGCAAAAGTTCCTGGCAATATTCTCTATATGGAGAGAAGGGAACTGATGAGGATGAAAGGGCAAAAAGGAAATTTGCTTCCTGTGCTCGCTGATTTACTTATTCCCCACTAAGGAAATAACCAATACAATCTTGTACAAAGTACCGTTAAAGTCTTAGTTAGCTATGGTCACATACAATAACAGCCACAACATCATTCAGGCAAGACGATCATTGCTGATACAATAAGGCTGTTGAAAATGTCTGAGAAACATTTGAGGCAGAAATGTAAAGCATGACTGGTAGCTTGTTTTAATTAAATGCAAATTAAAGGACACAGCAATTTATTTAAAGGACAGTTGAAGACTCTTTCTTATAACTGAAAGACCTAGAATGCTATTCGATAATTTAAGGTTAAAGATAAACAGCATTAATTTATTGACCTCGCCTGTACTTCTCAAGTGAATTTCACTGAGATCACAGCAAAGTTTCATAAACAGTGCTCAACAAATTCCTGCACACTTGTATTGGTATGAGAAGCAAGTTAGTTATTGAGGTATTCACAGAAAAGTAAACAATCAAAACAGAATTCTCGCGTTTGTTCTGTGAATGAGTATTGCAAATCAAATTAAATGGCGTTTAGACAGACAACTCCAAAATAAACATTCCTAAACTGGATTGTCAAAGAAAAAAAATGCCAAAAACAGAATTTTTAGGAAATAAGAAACCATATATTAACTTTTGACAGACCAATATTAGTAAATCTAACGTAAATTCGCGTAAGATACTTGAAAAATTTCAATCACAAATTTAAGCTGCAAGCTTCGGCCTCTTGGTGTATATGGACGCCGCTATAAAACCAATTGAATTTAGTTTGATGCACGCGATGAAAAACCGTACATTTTAGAATAATGAGATAATGCAATACATTTTAAAAAAATATAATCAACGTCCTAAATTTCAAAATGTGTTAGGCACGAACGCCGATTAACAACCACAGCATTGAGATTTTCAAAGCGATAAACAAAAGTGACAATAACATTCGATCTGAACACGCAAGAATGTAACAGATCTACATGTGTACATTATAATTTGTTTTTGCGATTCCAGTCGCTTAAACTTTTAGCGAACAAACCACAACAAAAACCGCAGTTGAAACAATGGTCGATGCGATGTAAAAAGAATCGTGACTTAACGTGCTGTAAGGTGAAATAAACACCTAAATTTTACTACGGTCTCATTAAACAATGTTTTGATAAAAATGGATAGCTTCCAGCTCAGCTTTATACATGACATTCATTACACGGTACACAACTCAAAATCGAAATACAGGAAGATTAAATTTGCAGGTTGTCATTGCCATTCCCGCTTATTTTTTCGAAACAAAAAATGCTCACACATGATTCAATAAGGTGATTAAAAGCAATCTAAGGTTTTATTATCTCAAACAGCCCTTAAATTCAATTAGCAAGAGATACTTTAGGTCTCAAATTCTCTCAGACACGATACGTATATTGAAGCTAAAATTTCACAAAATATTTCCTGGATCAGAGAGAAAGCTTAACTTCAACAAAGCCTGCTGCACGATTATGGAAATAATTGGTGCTCGCAGTTTGCCCACACGCTAAACAATTCGAATAAAAGTAAGTTGACTGTATACAAGTACACATTATACGGGTGCTTCAGTAAACATTCTTACCTTCACATTCTATAAAAGTGTTTCGCAGCGAGCTCAAAGCTTCAGAAAACGTCCGTACATGGAAGGTTAAAGCAATAATATCTTCTTGAACTATCATTGGCGCTTCTGCTGCTTCAGTGTAATAGCTAGTGTCGCTATTGACCGAGTTACTTCGGTCTGGGAATGTCACCGAAGAAAATGATTCTCTGTGGGAAGTTCCAGCTACCGGTTTTGTGGGTTGGCTTATACTTCGAACATGTCTAACCCCCAGCCTCAAATCCGGGGCTGATTGACTCAGTTGATAACCATTTTCCAGCGCTGACAGGTTTGTTTCGCCGGAATTTGGCCTGCGAGTCAGCGATGGTGAAGGTACTGGTGAAGCACCACGCGCTGGAAAACTTCGAAGCGGTTCGCTTGGACTTGAGGGAGGTTGCTTACGAAGGGATTCCTTGAGAACAACAAAAACAATAATTCATCGCCTGTTTGAAATAACCCAGATCACACCATACAAAAGCCGCAAGATTTAAAGCTACAAACCGGTGTAAGGGGCCGTAGGAAAGGCAGTGACTGTGCATTTGAAGTCTGCGGCGTTGTTCCAGAAGCTGTCTTGCCCTTCTTCTTGCTAATGGAGATCGAAGGAAATATTGCTTTGACCGAGGAGCTCATCCTATAGCTTCAGAAATCCCGCCTCGCTCGCTTTCACGCCTTGCATTTTCGTAACATTGTACAGAGACGCAAGCTGATGGACTTGTAAGACCGTGTGAGGTCAAAATTTAACACTTTCATAAGTCAAAGATCCAAACTTTTCATGTCTTCTTCATTTGTGTTTGGCGAATGCCATTACGTCGAACTTTGATTGACAGCTGGCCCAGCGGCGGTGAACCAATAGTCGTGTCACGTGGTATTAATAGCATAAATTATTGTAAATGGCCTGAATAAATTTTGGAACTAAGGAAGTGGTTTCTTTTCCTCCCAAAAATAAAACACAAGTTAAAGATATACGAGATAAAAGATTTTATTCAAATCGGTAAGAAATTTATTTGGAAACATTGAAATTATCTCAAGCTATACCATAAAACCATTTTACATTTACAAATGTAATTATGATCCCGGTATATGAGACTTTCAAAATGAATGAAATGTTTGTGTAATGTTTATATAGTACCTCTGTCAGACTCAATGACGGCAACTCTTTTAAATATACCAGACGCTGATCATGCTCTTACACGGTTCCTGTTAAAGTAATCTTGAACAATATATCAAATCCACAAATCGGACGAAATATTCATTGTGAAAACATAAAATTTACTGATAAGGAAAGTGATGTCGTGACTTCGATCAGTTCAATAATTACAAGCATTTCCTTTGGTCAGCGTGCAATATGCAAAAAAACAATCACACTGCAGAAACTCGTCCAATATTTCGGTTAATTTGCAAATAACCTAAAACATTCCTTTGTTTGTAAACAAGCATTTTAGTATTATTTTCTTTAAATATTTCCAAACAACTCAGTTCCAAACAAGTACGTTAAGATACAAAAACGTGCATTTAAGAGTAAATTTTTATGCCTATGCGTGAAAAATCGATTGTTTCAAAACTATTTTTAAATCTGTTTAGAAACTTAGCTATTTTTAAACCTGTTTTAAAAAACAAAACTATTTTTAAACCTAATTTAGAAACTGATAGATATAAAATTTAAAAGACTGCCGAGTTTCCCGTAAAAACATACGTCTACAAACAACTTTAAAAAGAAAAAAAAGAATTGCACTTTCGCGGCAGCAAGATATTTATATCTTGTACAACTATTAATTTGCAACCGTTATTTCACTGTCATGAGTTCATGTAACATTGGCATTTCAGGCTAACAACCTGCAATGCAAGAAAATGCTGCGTTACGAGTCACGAGAAAAGTAGACCTATCCTCTTCTTTTCGCAACGCTGCGATGCAAGTTGCTGCGTTTGATGTGTCAATCGGAACTAACAACGTAATAATTTGTTAATATGAGTCTACCAGAACTCGTCAAACGCTCGGGAAAGATTTCAAGTTGATACTTGCCAGAAAGCACTCGCGCGCGAGATCCCGCAAGGGAAAAAAAACTCGCGCGAAATCCCGCCAGAAAAAAGAAAACACTCGCGCGAAATACCGCCAAGTACATAGACAAATTTATCATTATTTTTGGAATGATTATTATACATCTAAGCTGAACTGCGTTGCAAGATCTGTAATCAATGAGCTGTTGTATGTTTTAAGAATGTATATTGCACACTTCCTGTGAGCGGCGTCGTACCAACACTGTTCGTGTAAAATCTGAGGTGTTAAACATAATGGAAGCGTTCAATTAATTTATCATTTCTTCGACAGGGGGTCGATCGCTCGATCGATTGACTGACTGACTGATCAAATGACTATTTGATTGATTGACTGACTGACCGACTGACTGATTGATTGATTGATTGATTGACTGATTGATTGATTGATTGATTGATTGATTGATTATTGGATTAACTGTTTAGTGATACTTGCTCATTTTTTCTCAGTGCTGAAATATTTGTTTTTATATAAAAATTTGCCTCCATTGTTTTATCAGGACAGAAGAAACAGAGACATAACTGTCTTTGAAAGCAATATCTTTTTGTCTATTTGTGTATTGAGTGATCGGTAACTCATTTCTCCCAACGGCATCAATGCATTGTCAAGCTTACAGCCGAAACTACAAGAACTACAAGAATAACCTCGAAATACACTGAAATGTCAAATTCTCAAAATTCACATTAAAGAAATGTATAGTAATTAGTAAGGAGAATTAAGTAATACATAACGATTGAGGAGAGAGTAAGGAGTGACCCCACTATTCCCGTCTGAGTGAGAGCTTGTCAACTAACTAGTAAGCTTTGGAATACGATGAGGTCCAGCGACATTGAGGGCGCTGAATAAATAGAAACGGTTTCACTCATGAAAAATCCTCTTATACGATAATCAACCAATATCCAGGCCTGATACAAACTGACCAATTGATCGACTGTATACATTGGTATGTTTTGCATTGATGTGTATTAAACAGCACATAACCTACCTTTAGCTGGCTTATTCAATAGATTCTTGCGTCTCCTGATACGATCGGTCACCGAGGCCGCCCAAGAATGGCTTCTTTTAAGCTCGATCTTCTTCATTTCACTCAGGGGCGATACAACTTTTGATCGATTTATAAATTCACTGTTTACCCTCAAACTATGGACGTTGTTCACTGCTGAATGGTCTTCATTCCACATGCTTGTCTTCACATGGACTTTATTCCAGCTTCCACTAAGGCGTTTACGCGGTGAAAAACAGCTGCATGGATTTTGCGTCATAATTGTTTATTTTACCAGGGTTTGGCTTTAGTCATAACATGTACTGCATGCACACTCATGGAAATACCGCTTGGTGTGTTATAGCGGTATGTTTATCCCGTCCCATGGGGCCAATAATTATCTTACCAATACTTCCTTTTGTAATGCACAAGGGGTTCGTGTTTTCTTGTGTTTTAAAAATTGTACAAATTTTAAATGTTTGCATAAAACAAGAACAAGTCAAATGAATGAAAGGGTCAACAAAGAAAACACTAAAACTATTTTGATCATTTCAGTAATATATTCTTTGTTAGGCAATGATTATAATGAGCCGGACGTCCATAAGTCAGGGTTATGACTGCCAGAAAAAAATAATCACCTAAATAAACAAACTTGTCAGACAACCGTCAAAAGTTCCAATTTCGCGCCAAAACAAATCAGGCGATAACATTCAGTTTATAGTTACATTTCATTGCACGATTTTAAATTCGTTTGATAAGCCCGATAAAAATGGAACTAGTGTCATGTTTACTGAGAAAAAATATACTGACATAAGCAAACTGCTGGAGAGGAGAGGAGAGGAGAGTAGAAAGGATGTCAACGAGATGGCATTTCGGAGGAAGAAGAGGAAGACCCTTCTAAACGCACGCGGTGGAGGAGTGGAGCCACTATTTTCTCCTTAGATTTCTCTGACAAACCCTACCTTTTGCGTATCCTTCATGGTACCGTTAAGCGTTTAGTTGGTGAAGGACGGGGAACAGCAAGTGTGGGGCTTTATGATGAGGCGGCTAAACGCGGAGTGACACCATTTCCCAGGTGCATTAGACCCACAGGGCTTTGATGGAGGCCTGAGAACGAGGAATGGCAATATCAGTGGAGAGGGTTGCGTTCAGTGCCTACACGACAGAAATAGCGCGCAAAAAGTGACGAACGGTACAGTGCGCCTGGAACGTGGATTTAAATGCCTCCAGAACGCCACTAATTTGGAAGAAAAAGTCATGGTTGCTGGTACTAAGTGAGGTCACACCCTTGCAGCTTATTGTGACATTTATCCTGGTCCATATAACGACTATAACATTTTCAACCTTTTTCAAAGGGGAATTAACTATTTTCTGCCTTTGAAAAAACTCAAAAACTAAAGAACTCCAGAACCTGACTGTCCTGCTATAGTGTTTTAACTTTTATTCTCTCGTCTTGGTACATTTACGCTGTATAATTGCATTTTATACAGACTTTACAGAGCTTCACACATGAACATCTTTTTTTAGTTTGTTTCACATATACGAGAATTACTATTTACAAGACGTTTGTGGGCGTTAAACAGTAAAACTATTTAAAATAAATGAGAGCAAAACTCTGGCCTCTAAAAAAGAATATTCACAAGGATTAAGCAGCAGTAATAAACACTCCTCTTGAGAAAAGTCGTCATAAAATAAAATGCGAGGGCCGTACCAGGAGAGTGTCAACCCTGTGAGGTCGCAAAAGAAAAGAGTGCTGATATTTCACAAGCAAGATTAGTTACTGTGAAACTCAGAAAACCGTGAACACCAGAAATATTAATGGAATGTTATTGTGTTGCAAGGAAAAGCCAATCAGGCCTGAGAAAACTAAACCGCAAACAGCAACGGTTATTAGTTTGTGGTTTTGAGGTTTGCTTGAGTGTTCCAGAATTTCATTGTGATTGGTCACTACACAATCAACAATCCTGAAATATTTCAGATGTTCACGGTATTCTGAATTTGACAGTAATAACATACTTATCACACGATGTTATGATTGAAGAAAGCCTGTGGAGACTTGACCAGGTCCACAATAAAGCCCTCTGATTGTTAATTGGATAGTCACGCAACGTTGTTCTTGGGGTAGTATTGCGTGACAACGAACAAAAGACACGGGAACTAAGTTAACCGAAAATATTTAAACCCTGTTTTGTTAGAGTTCCATGAAAAAATTTACATCGTTTGAGTTAACTTACATTGGTGAATATATGTTTATAAGGATAAAGCGGTTTTTTATAGTCTCACTTTTGTGATCTCTTAGTTATTCACACACCACTCCTGAGACAGAGCTTAAACATTTTCTAAAGATGACCTTTTAGTTCATCTATTACATCATCTACACTAACTTTGTTATCTATGGTCGAGCAACTTCTTATGGTGTTTTCAATCAACTCTGCTGAAAAGTCCAGTTGATTGACAAGGTTGTAGTTATTCAGCAGGCGGCGAGCCATGTCAGCTTCTATTAGACCTGCACATAAAGAAACTAATATCAATACTTGTTAAGCTTGCTGGTGGTGTCAGGTGGTGGTTTATGGGACAGGACAGGTTTTATGGAGTGATAAAATTGAGACTAAAAAATGGTATGCCAAAAATGGTATACCAAATCAGTGATGTTCTCTGTCACAGCCAATTTTGGGGATGTCACACAACACTCCCCGGCTGCATGACATCCAAAAAAATGACGAGTAAGGAGACTAAATCAATGATGAATGAGGTACAATCATCTTTGCACAATACGTTACTATAGCAACAGTACAGCCTGTCACAAAAGCCCTCCCGTCAGAGCTAAGAACTTGAGATCTCCATTGTATTACCAATTCAACACCATGAAAATGTTGAAGATACAATTTTTTGCAAAATTTACAAAAAATGTGAAGGAGTTCAGAGCTTCCTTAAATTCTAGAATATTTAAAGTTTTTTGACATAACTTCCTCACTAGCTTCCTTGCTTTGATTTGTAGCCAATAAATTACTTGTTCGAGAGTCTGTTATCCTTGATGTCCTGGTGTGATTGAAACTAACTTGTGCAGACAACAGGGGATTGAGGGAGGGGTGGGGTGGGGGCGGGGGTGGGTAGAGTAGGTCACCAAATCCTCAGAATTAACATTTAAAGAAATGTATGACAGTAAGGAGAATTGCTATTTCAAATCTGCAGTTTCATATTGGATCACCATGTATCGTACAGTGTGATAAATAGTGGGTAGAAACATTTATGATTGCATGATCAACAACTAAAATAACCACTGTGCAATAGCCTGTTACCCAGGGCTGGGTTTGATTTCATGGCACAGTTTGATTTCAGTTTTTAACATTTCTGTCCTCCAGTTTTGATGTTGACCAATCTCAAACTCCACAAACCATAATCAATGAAAACACTTTTAAACAAGAGAAATCGAACCCTTGATCAACTTTTAATCCTGGGTTAGTGTTATTCAGCTTTCGAACAACCTGACCCAGGGCTCTTACTTACCAGACTGATCCTGGTCGCAGACATACAAAGCATTCGCCAACTTCATGAACCTCTCAACCTTACTCTCTTGCTCAGTGTAATGAGGAGGATCGTAATCTCTGTCTCCACCATACAACTTATCCTTCTGGTTTTGTATAAACTGGTTTAGTTCTTCTTGTTCTTTCTGGATCTTTCGTTTTTGTTCAATCAGCTCATGTTGCCTTCTTAACAACTCCTCGTGCCTTTCTTTGAGTTGTCTTGTGTCTTCTTCATCTTCTTGTGACATGGCATAATCATTGTCACACCTCCCATCTGATATATGGTGTTTTGGAAATGACTTCTGCTGCCTCATACCACCCCTCTCCAGTTCATCTACATGTTTTGCTGAAACGATGGAAAGATTCCAGATCAGTGAAATGAATTTATGCTAAGCAAAGCAATATTAAATATCTAGAAGTTGAAAACATCTCCCCTTTACAGGGAGCTGCTTGAATTTCCAGCTAGCAAGTCATTACAGAATACCCAAGGAACTCCAGGTACCAGGTAAAATAGCTAATCAAAGGCTCCTATGAGCCAGCTCATCGTGAAATTGCATTAATCCAGATTCAATGCATAAACTAATATTATTGTTTAACAAGAAAGTGAGGGAAGAAGTGAATTTGACTCATGGAATGACTGCATCATTACCATGAGCTAAAAATAGGGATGGTTTAGCAATGTCCTTTGACAAAATCAGTCAAAATTCTTATTACCTAAATATCTTTGCTGTTCCTCAAACCTGTCCCTTTGATTCCGGGTGCTGTTTGGGGATTCAGGTCTTCCCTCTCTGCTGACCCCCTTAAGAGGCTGTCTTGTTTCCCACACTGGCCTTGAAGGAGGAGTTTCCAAACCACGACCCCCATCTCTACTTAGACTAGGACTTGAAGAAACACTTGGTGAGGGGAGAGGCAAGGCTCGCTCGACGAATGAGATGAATTCTACCCAGCTGAGATAAAATATGTCAGAATGGTTAGCATCATGACCACACTACCTTGGCCAACATTTCTAGTATCATAGTCAAGCAACTCGTGCAGAGAAAGAAATGTTTGTGGAAGGCCATGGAACATGTAAATGCTGGCCCACCCTTTTCACGCATTGCACACGTATGATATACTGATCTTGGGATTAATAGTAAGTAAGTAAGTAAGTACTTTATTTAAACACACATCACCAATGAGCCAGGGGCTCGTTTAAAAGTGAACGTGTATTCTAAAAATTACAATATAAAAAATTTAAATATGATTATCTAAGCTAGACTATAAAATTTAAAAACTATGTAGACAATAAAATTTAAAAATATAAACTATTTGATACAAAGATTACAGCAACAGTTGGCCTCGGTGGTCAGATTAATATTGTTCAGTAAATTTTTAAAAATTCTAAGAGAGGACGCTCCTCTGATGTTGTCCGATAGGTTGTTCCATAAGCGTGAAGTTTTATAGCGATAAGAATTATGCAAATACTTTGATTTAAAGGTAGGCTGATTAAGCTTACAATAGCCTCTTAGATCATAATTGCTAGAACGCAATGAGAACAATTCCTTGATGTAGCTTGGCCCCGTAATAAATAAAGATTTATAAAGGAGGATTAGGGCTTGCGTGTATCTGCGATGCTCCAGGGACTTGATGTTTACCATCTTAAGTAGATCGCCATATGGAGTTGTCTTGGGCAGATTCATTAGTGTTCTGATAGCAAATTGATTAGTAAATTCCAGCTTGTTAGAAAGTCCAGATGAAAGTCCCACTAAAACAGGTGCGCAGTATTCCAAATGTGGTAAGATGAAGGCCTTGTAAATATTGATCATCACATCAGCAGGTATAAACTTTCGTACCCTCCTAAGAGCAGCAACTTTAGCATTGACTTTATCACATACAGATTTAACATGGGCCTTGTAAGTTAATGAGCTGTCTATAGTTAAGCCCAACAGTTTTAATTCTTTAACTACATCCAAGGGTGGCTTGGTACAATCTGCAAAAAGCTGGATATGTGTTGGATTGTCGCCCAATGATAACACTTTCGTTTTTGCCTCATTTACACTTAAGTAATTATGCTCAAACCATGAATGAAGCATATCAAAGCTGTTCTGTGAAGTGAATTCTAGAGCATTGGGGTTGCGGTTTGATAAGTATTGAGTTGTATCATCAGCATACATATATATATATATATATATATATATATATATATATATATATATATATATATATATATATATATATATATATATATATATAGTCATCTTTTAGGAGGTCACAAGAGACATTTAATAAATTGACAACAAAGTGATTTTTTTGGTGTGCGAGGACACACAAAAGGTTGGCTTTCACTAGTTACAGAGTTGTAGTTGGATTCATAATCAGGGCAAAAAGAGCATATTTACAGCCTAAGAAAAATAAAACATCTCTGCCATAAGTGAAGCCAGAAGCTTAATATATTCAGAGTCCTAAGAACTATCTAGAACGTTTCCATTTTCTTTTGATTCAGCTTATGATCCGGTAAAAAGTAGATCACAACCTCTGCTTGTATGCCATCATAGTACTTGCAATCTGTGCTTGCAACTCCAATAATTTAATTCTCACTGGATTATAATGATATCAACAGAATCACAAGCAGAATCACAAGCTATGTTTACGAGTGTAAGTGAGAGTTTGCTTCTTCGCCAGTTCAGCCCACAGATCAACTTTAGTGAGCAAAAAGCAAAAATGATTTTTGCACAAAAAATAGAGTTCAATTTCTGGAGGAATGAGTAGTCTTGTTACACCAATATGGCCACCCTTTCTTTGTTTTGGAACACCAATATGGCTGTCATGAGGGTCCACAATAGGGTTCCCAAATCCCGCCTTCCCACCCATTTTTTCTTGTTAATCCCACTTTCCTGCCCTTTTTTACGTCCGGATCCCGATCCCGCCCGATTTTTTAAGGATTTTTTTGTTTAACATATAAATAAACGACACTCACAGACCTTTATGGAGTGGGTAGCTTTGTTGTCCAAGGTTTTCAATATCGCTGATAGTGATCCTAACATTGTTTCTGCTTTATTTGATTTTTCGTCTTCGTATCAGTACAAAGTAAACATTGTTAGTTCCTAGTTTGGCTCTTTTGGAAGGTATCGACAGAGTTAGTTTGATGAATGTTAATCGTTTGTCGCTCGTTGGATCCACCTTGAACTGAATTTTATTGGCGAGGTTTCGATCCCTTTACTGCTAGTTTTGATCAGGCGATGAGGTCAATAGCGAACGCTTTATGTGTCTTCATTTGTGTAAAATAAATACGAGATTCCTAAACAGTCCCACAGATTGTAAAATAAAAACATGATATATATATATTGGTGGCCTAATGGTTAGTGCACTGGACGCCTGATTCAGTGGTCCCAGGTTCGAGTCCAGGCCTGGGCCACGACATTGCATTGGAAAGTCACCCTGCGATGGACTAGCTTCCTATCCATGGGAGAGTAGAAATACTTCTAGCAACTTTATGTAACTGAAATCGGGGTCACCTCCGGCCAGCTGATGGGCCACAAAGCTCTTAGTTCTCGAATGCAGGCTTAATCTTTCTTTATGAGAACATTAGCCTGCTATTAAACCGAACGGCACGACCATATGCAGACACCCTCCCAAGAAGGAAGTTTGCTTCCCTATCCAAAGTAGCAAACACTTTGTGATTCGTCATCGTCGATTTCTTCTTCCTCTACACTACTACATGAATCGTACTCGTCGGCTCCATTGTCAGAATTGTTGACATCTTCTGTGAGATCAACTGTTTCCCCTGGCACAATGTCCCTCGCGTATAAGAAATCTGGCAGCGTTCCTGCAGCTTAACTTGTAGCTCGACACAACTACAAAGCCGGTATTTACACAAAGGAGTCTTTTGTACCAAGACATTTTAGACCATTTTATGCAGTCACGCCAATTTTAAATCCCGTATCCCGCTACATTTCCCTTGTGATTCTCGCATCCCGACCCCATAAAAGGTTGAAATCCCGCTCCCGCTCGTGATTAAAATTCCTGCTTCCCGCTCCTGTTTTCAGCTCTTATCCCGAATATCACCCCCAAAATAAGCCAAATCCCGCATCCCGCCAAACCTATTGTGGACCCTCTGTCATGACATCATATGAAAGTGCTCTATAGTCAACTAACCTCACTTTTCCAGAGTTATATCTGTCAAGTCGGTTGATGATCTTATCCAACAAGGAGTTGTTGAATGGAATGTGATGTCGCAGACACATTGTCTTTAACTGAACAAAGAAAAATAAAACTTATCAGACCTGTTACCACACAAGTATTATTATAAAAACTTGTTCAGTTAAAATCATTGGCTACAACATAGAGTCAGATGAAACCGGTAGATGTGAATGGTTCTCACAGATGCCATTAGGTTTTTGGTTGGCATGGAGTGAGAAATAGACTTGCCCACCCCCAACAAAAAACAAAGAACAAAGAAATGTTTTAAAATTTATACTGCAGCGAAACGATTGCCTTCATTGTGGAGAATGATTTGTTGTTTTTAAACTGTCATCAATATAAGGAGGGGGGTGAGTAGGTTTGCGGATCGACGGATTTGGCCTGAAAAAGCTCACGGATTGCGGATTTTTTCGATACATTGAGCAGATTCGCGGATTTCGAAAATACAGCGGATTGCGGATTAGCTGATAATTTTGGCCCAGATTCCGGACTCTTCATGTCAGAAAGTGTGGGTCGTTGATACTGAACTAAATTCGGATCACTTTGGTCGGTCTTCTTGAGTCTTCTTCGGTCTTTTGGCGGAACTGTTACAAAAACAAGCAATGAAACAAAACCTCTTTAAAACTTGGCATATAAAACAACATCTACCGTCCGTTGCAGTGAAACTACCACTCAAAGCTTTCAAATAGCGCGGATTCGGATTTGAATGAAAATATGGGCGGATTGACGGATATGGCCAAAAAATAGCACGGATCGGCGGATTTGCATACCCCTATTCACCCCCCCTCTATAAGGCTGTCTATAATCTTGTACCCAGTTCTCCCATGACCATGAACTGGAAGATCTGGGTATAGGATAGATGAGATACACCTGTGACGTTTAGCATACGTTGACGATTAGCGTTCGTCTCCGCAAAAGTAAGGCTGACAATATATCTCTTAGTTAACAACATATTTTTTAATAAAAGAGTGATAATTTGTCTGAATTGAGTGGTTGCGTGAGATAGGGTAGAAAAGCTTGAATTACATGCCAAAGGCATGAGACTGATAGGAAAATGTTTTAACAAATTGTCAATTAAATTATTTTGTGCAACGAAACATAAAAATAATTAAGCTCATGTATACCTTCTGAGAGGATATAAATTCTGCTTTTGCAACATCTTCTTCCTCTAAAGCTCTTTTTAAAGTATGAATGTGCTGCTGAGCATGATCAACTTCCTTGAGAATTTGTTCCATTTGCAACAAGATAGCAGTATCTTGCTTGTCCTGAAAAGCTTTCCTCACTGCTATTGAACTCTGGCGACCTTTTCGTGAATCATCTGCTCTTGGAGATACTTGATTTGGTTTTAATGGCAAGCTATGTTCCCTGGGGGACTTATTTGACAACTTTTGCTGGATTCTGTCACCTGGGCTAGATGATAAATCAAGTTGTGGGATGTGAAACTCTCTTGTTACAGCTGGTTGGACAGCATTGCTCAAAAACTTTAAAAG
Organism: Meandrina meandrites; assembly: GCA_963693305.1. Taxonomy (NCBI): domain Eukaryota; kingdom Metazoa; phylum Cnidaria; class Anthozoa; order Scleractinia; family Meandrinidae; genus Meandrina; species Meandrina meandrites. The sequence goes on along the minus strand of OY855916.1, from coordinate 22,966,723 downwards.
TTGTTCATAATTCACCCAGTTGGGTCTGTGACCTGACATGAACACAGCCAACAGCTCATTCAAAAGCTCTCCTCTTACTGGTATTTGCAGTCTAAAAAATTCTCTCTCAATTTGCTCCGCAGCAACAAATCCTGATAGAGTGGAATCGTAGCCTGCAAAGCTAAGATAGGCATCTTTTAGTCTCAACGTGTCAAATCCCAAGAGAACTGCATTTAGTCTTGTGGCCAAAGATTTGGTCTTGTCTTTAGCATCTACACCAGAATTACTTCTGATAGGTGGTAAAACTGCCGGTGAACTTGGAGAAGAGAACCTCCTTAAGCCTTCCGCGGAGTCATTAGTTCCATCGTCAGGATTTTCCAGCGATTTTAAAAGTTTTCTTGGAGGTGTATCACCTCTGTCTACCCACGGAGGAACAGATGCAACTGAAGATTTTGCCGAGCGTGCACTTGACAAAACTGAAGAATTTCCTCCATGTTGTGGAGTTTGCAAGTTCGTTTCTGGCTGATTAGTTTTCTTTGCATGATTCAAGGGGTTTCCATATTTATCAACTTCGATTTCAACTCGTTTGCCACCAACAATTTTCACATCAAGCAGAGGTTGATCGTCTCGTCCAAAAGGTGCAAGGCCAGCCATGTTGGATTTTCTTCATCCATATCGGATATTTCTCCAAAATAAGCTCTTCAAAGTTGTGAAAATAAGAGCAGTTTCACCCATCATTAACGGCAAGAGGATTCGAACACAAAAATACCACAACTTTTTCTCTGAAAGAAATAGAATATGGTCGTTGCTAAGGTGAAGACGACACTACTAATGTTGCTTACATAAAGTGAAAACTGGATCCAAACAGTCGAGTGAATCTGGGGACGAGAAAGGAAGTGACCCGGAAGCACAAAGTTGGCATAACAGTAAAAGCACCACAGCGGCTTTCCTGCGTGCTAAAATTTGAACGCGAACAGGCTAAATTTGTCAGTATTTATCTATTGCAGACAAAGGATAAGATCTATCATATGCAAGGTAAATATTTAGCAAAGATAGAATAGAATTCCGATTTTTCCACATTACTTCTCAAACTCATTAATAATTCATTAAGTTAACTTCCAATCACGAGATGTATACCACATCACGTGCATGCATTTGGATACCCAATGAAAAACAGTATACCAATCTCCAGTGAGAGTGGTATATACCACTAAATTAAATTGCACATCGACAACTTGTACAAAATCAATGAATATTTATTAGTCGGTAGTATCCTCGAAATTTTTTAACAATACAACTCATGAAATTCGAAATAATGCTAACAACAATTCCAGATAACGTCGGATACTAAATACTATTACATAAATTGTTTTTGGTGGATATAACTCTTCGTTCCTTTTGCTCTACTTCAATGACAAAATTGCTTTGCCAGCAATTCAGAGAGTCGAACGCTTCGAAACCTAATGCAAATTGTAATCTCTAAACTAGCCTCCTGAAAGAATGGAAATTTTTCACCACCTGAATACTTCGCCATTGTTTAAAAACGTTAACGCGTATTTGGTTTTATACCTTGTTGACGAGCAATACGGCTTTCTTGACTTAGTTCTCTTCCTCGTAAACCATTTTCGGTTCCTGAATTTCCTCGCCCATGGCTTGGACGCTAATGAATCATGCATGCAATCGCGTTCTTACAGAAAAGGGCAAGAATTTGACACTGCATAATTTCTTATTGTTTCATTTGACAAAACATGTCACTGCATAATTTCCTATTGTTGCATTTGAGAAGTTATTTCCAAAACTCGAGCTCGTGTTTCATCGGGGTATCCTAACACCTCGCAACAATAAAAGCACTCGGCCTACGGCCTCGTGCTTTCATTTGTTTCTCGGTGTTTGGATACCCCGATGAAACACTCGCTCTCGTTTTGGAAATAGTACATATTATATCATATCTACTGTTCTGATATCCAACGATATCAAGTCACTGACCTGATATGCCCCGATATCATGATCACTTTCAAGTAAAATAGTGTTACCGGACGATGAATTGAAAAGAGGTTTCACCAACAAAACAAAACCTCGTAATTTAAGTTTAGGCGGTTAAAATGAGTAAAATACTTTTCCGCCAAAACTAAACTTGAGCGCGTTCGCCAAATACGCGATGTTTGCTGACGAGTACTGAAACATCGAGACTGAAACAATGGAGTCGGAGTTCTAAAATTTTTCGCTTATTTTAGATTTTGAAAATATATATCTTATTCTTCAACAAGTTCGCGCGATGCCCATATATGGTCAGGACGTCCTTGTTATCTGTTATCCGTACCTAACAGATATCCTGCGATATACGTAGGTTGCTGCAATTCTTTCGAAATATCCCAAAGCGCTGCATAACCACAGTATTTTTTGCTCTAAAATACGTTTCGTTCATTTGATAATCTTGTGGAATATCGTCTGATTTTAGCCAACTCGGCCTACGGCCTCGTCGGCTAAGTATCAGGCGATATTCCGCGCGATTTCGCAGGATAATTGTTAAATATCATGTCATATCAAATCATATTATACCGTATCATTTTCTTCTATTTGTTTTGTTTACGCGACTCCTTTTTTCGTTTTATCGTTTTGTATTGGCGTAGCCGCAGACCGACTGACTGTGGGCACCTCAAGATCGGGGTCGCCATGCAGCTCTCGTAAGGTCTCACATGAGTGGCTTGGAGAACAATAGAACAAACAACAAGAACAATGCCCCTAGCCCCCAAAACAATAGCAGCTGCTACACTAGAGGACCAGTAGAATTACAAGCTTACGAGAGCTGCAAATCTATTCCAAGATCGTGACGCAGCATGAAAAGAGACAGCGCCTTTAACTCCAACAAAACCGCCAGCTACGCAGGCTAGCTCCTCTGCTCCCTGTGCGGGAACAAGCTAAATCTGTCAGTTAATATGTGCCACTATACCAGTATATATGTTGCAGACGAAGGATAAGATCTACCATATAAAGGTAAATATATAACAGCAACGTACAATAGAATTCAGATTTCTCGCACGTAACGATAACTTAAACCAAAAGTCGTTTCCCATAGATTTGCTTCACTAAGTCAAACCCTGCAATTTTACCCCCGATTTTTCGAACTATAGACGTTCGCTGCCCTTGGGTGTTGAGAAAACGAGATTCCACTGTGGATACCGAATTGTCTGAGAATTATGTTAATACATGCAGGTAGACAAACTTTATACTTTCGCTTCCGCTTGCAATAATTGTAGAATATTCTACATGTAAATTTGTTTTTTGCAATTTACGAAAAAAGTGACGATCGAACACGATGGCAAAGCAGCAAGAAGGCTATTTCACCGATGAAAATCAAGCATAAGTAATGGTAATAGGACTGAGTGGAGTCCAATTCCGTCTGTAATCATACGAGTGATTGACAAAAACGGACGACCGCGTAGCAAGTTTATATCGGCAGAAGCGATGGTCATTAATTTATTTGCCCTTTCTGCTAGTATTTTTTGGGGGTTTAGGCAATCGAAGTGAATTTTTTGGCTGTTTCATCGTAGCCAGTTCAGAGATTTGAAGGTAAATGAAATATTTGCTACAGTAAACAAGTGAGCGTGCCCGAACGTGCAGGGGTTACGTCATTAGAAGGAAAAAACCCCAAGCTAAAGATAGCCGGGGATAACGTAAACCTCGGATTGTGTGACTCGCGTGACTACTTATATTTACTAGTACTTTATTCATAGTACAAAAAAATTAATCTTCACCTTGACTTTTGAGGAAGAAAGTTGTTAATTAGCAAAAATGGAGTTAATTTTTGAAACGTGGTTATCGAGGCGTTGGATTCAAAGGGAATATTGAATGCACTAAAAAAGGTATTACGTCAGCCATGGAATGCGCTGATGCTGCAGTTTTCACTTTCGCTACTTGACAAATAAGATTATGTTTTCTATGCAAGTTTATATCGGCAGAAGCGATGGTCATTAATTTAATTTATTTTCACTTCTGCAAGTATTTCTTGTGGGTTTACGCAATGGAAGTGAATTCTTTGGCCGTTTCATCGAAGCGAGTTCAGAGATTTGAAGGTAAATGAAATATTTGCTAAAGTAAACAATTGAGCGTGCCCGAAAGTGCAGGGGTTACGTCATTAGAAGGGAAAAACCCCCAAGATAAAGATAGCCGGGGATAACGTAAACCTCGGATTGTGTGACTCGCGTGACTTCTTTGATAATCCTTTACTCATAGAGCAAACTGATTAAATTTAACCGTGACTTTTGAGAAAGAAAACTGTTAATTACCCAAAAATATAAGCGCGGTTTTAAGTTGCTGGCAACTTCTTGTTAGTTTTGTCGGTGACCAGACCCAGACCTCCACTCGGTCATCCAATGAAAGCTATATATCAGTTACTAATGGCAACTTTACGAATCCTCTGGTCTTTACATAGCATGTCTAGTGTGAAGTGTTCGATTTTTGAGATTCAGACTCAAAGAAAATACTATTTTTTTATGCTATGATAGCCTGCGAATACAGCCGCCTCTCACTCGCTCCCGCTACTACGTGCGAAACGCGAGGAGAGACGTCTGCGATTCGCGGCAAGAAATTCCATACTGATGACGTAAATCTGTCCGGAATCCGGACAGGAGCGCTTATTGGTCAACTATGTAATTTGCATAATTTATGTGAAATATAACGCCGGGTCAACGCCGGGTATTGTCGGGTGTTATTGTGGACCAAAAGTACACCGGGTGGCGGGCGGTAGGATTATGAAGATACACCGGAGCAATAACTTAAAACTTACATTTCTCTGATTTCTTACTTCATACCTTATTGTCGGAAGACTTAAGCAGGGTGCTTCTTGAACGTCTTTAAAGACTTTCAGGAAGGATCCGACACTGCAGCCATTTCAAAACGTTCACATAAATTTTGACACCCGTGGGTTTTATTGTTGACACATACGCCGACAAAATCACAAAAGGTACAGCCAACAAAATATGAAATACGAATAATCTGAAAGGACGGTTACGAAGCATAAATTCTACAGACAAACATAATTTCATGAACAGGGGCTAGAGAAAAGAATTAGCGAGATTTACTAAAGCATTTAGGACCATTTAGTGATTTCACGGCTTCGTTTTTCAAACCTTAGCTTATGTGCAACTCTTATAGGGATTTTCGTGACAAGGTTGTCCGCTGTGTATGCGTCCTTGACTGCCTTGAAAGTGTTTGTGTTCAATCAATAATATTATTCAATGAATCTATTCTTCGAGCAGTGAGCTAGCAATGGGCAACTGAAAATGAAGGCATTAATTATGCGAGACCAACTGCGTGTGTTCCGGAAATCTAATTAGCGGTTAACGTCATCAGTATGGAATTTTTGGCCGTGAATCGCAGACGTCTCTCTCGCGAAATGCCAAACCGGCCGGGAGCGATGAGAGGTGGCTGTATTCGCAGGCTAATGCTATGAACGAAAAGTATGTTTCAACGGGCTAGAATTTATAAGTAGACACCCGATTACGTTCGTGTCAAAGAATGTGCCGACGTTGCGACTTTCAAGTGAATTCTGTTGCTGTTTCCTTAAAGCGAGTTCAGAGACAGGAAAGAAAAATTGGAAAGCAAGCAAGAACGTGCTAGAACTTGCCCGGTTTACGTCACTGGTACGGGAAATATCCACCGTTCTTAAAGATAGCCGTGGATAAGGTTAACGTCGAATAATGTGACTCGTGTTGCTACTTTGCTAATCGGCTTTAGTCATAGCACAAAGCAATTAATTTTAAGCGCGAGTTTTTGGAAAGAAAAGTTGTTTCGTATCAATCATTCCCACCACAGGCGGACCACCCTATGTGTTCGTGGTTAATAATTGTTGACATAAGGTTATGTCGAAATCAATGGCGCGTATAGAAGATATATAGAGAAATGTTACGTCGGCTTCGATTTATTGCAAAATATAAAAATTACTCTAAATGATTCAATAAAAACTAAGATGAAATGTTGATTGAGTCTTGTGTCATGTTTATTCGCCGCCCCGAGCCCTTTAAAGCGTTATTCTGCGAGATCATTCAGCGGTGTATACTGGTTACCTTCAAATTCGGCTGTTGTGGAAATTCGAAAGCGACCGTTCCCACTAGAGTATAACAAGCTTATGCTTATGCTTCTGATTATAATTATGATTATGGTTATGTTAAAAATCGCGCGGCAAGCAGCTGGCTTTGAAAGACGTGCGTCAAAAGCAAACAGACGAAAGACTGTTTGCATTTGGCTCGTAGAGACACAGGCTTCCCAAGCTCAAAAGTCGTCTTTTTGATGTGTTTTTGAGAGCCCTTCGAGCGGCCGACTCTACATACGTGGTGTATGCGACAGCTTGTGTATATAGAGAGATGTATGGGAAAATCACGGAGTCCCTAAAATCGGGTAAATAACTATCTATTTTAAAATAAAGTTTACCTACCTCAAATGTGTCGCTTACTTGTGTCTTGTGCCGAATTTGAAGCCATTCCGACGTCATTTAGCGAAGTTATTCGAAGTCGTTGTCTCCCCTTCTAAAAAGAAGGAAAGGCAGACCACTCCATCGATCGCTGGCCAGAGCTCACTCCACAAATCGCTCTCTCCTCAAAAGGAAAAGTCCCGAATCGCAATAAAACCAACAGTTCCATAAAGCCCAATGAATTTCACTCCACATATGTGTTCTTCGGCGGTCGAAAGACTCGTAAAGAACGAGAAATTTTGCTTTAATTTCGCCTATTAGGCTTTCCAAATATGCTTGTGACCGACCCCGCGACAACGGTCGTTACTCAACGAATAGTATCTGATCTCTGATTGGTCCATTTGAACCAAGTCACGCGCTGACAACACGACACTCCACCGGAGGGAAAGTACATTTTGTCACGATTCAAGTTTCACGCTAGGGCTCCCAAGGGAAGTTTTCCCAACACATCAGGCGATATACCATCTTTTCCAGATTCGAAATTCTCCTTCTCGCTCGTCGAATGTTCAACTATTCTTCTGATGGCCGTTGTCGATTCGTACTTAAACTGGTAATGAGAAATCAGCCAAAGCTTCCATTTCGCATAAAGTGCATCGTCTTTTTCGTGTTCGTTTTCAGACACAGACGACCCTCTCTTACTGTTTACGTTTAGAGAGTTCCGCGGCAAGTCACGATCGTTCTTCTCCCGCAAAGCCGAGGCATTCGTTTTTATGACCGAAGACATATTAAGAAAACATATCGAGCCAACACAACGATGGAGTTCAGTGAATTTCTTCAGCTCAGGGAAAACTGTACACTCAATACAAATTTGAATATGTAAACATGGCTGTGATTGGCTATTACGAACAATACAGCTTTCAGAAAAACATCCCTTGGGAGCCCTAGCGTGAAACTTGAATCGTGACAAAATGTACTTTCCCTCCGGTGGAGTGTCGTGTTGTCAGCGCGTGACTTGGTTCAAATGGACCAATCAGAGATCAGATACTATTCGTTGAGTAACGACCGTTGTCGCGGGGTCGGTCACAAGCATATTTGGAAAGCCTAATAGGCGAAATTAAAGCAAAATTTCTCGTTCTTTACGAGTCTTTCGACCGCCGAAGAACACGTATGTGGAGTGAAATTCATTGGGCTTTATGGAACTGTTGGTTTTATTGCGATTCGGGACTTTTCCTTTTGAGGAGAGAGCGATTTGTGGAGTGAGCTCTGGCCAGCGATCGATGGAGTGGTCTGCCTTTCCTTCTTTTTAGAAGGGGAGACAACGACTTCGAATAACTTCGCTAAATGACGTCGGAATGGCTTCAAACTCGGCACAAGACACAAGTAAGCGACACATTTGAGGTAGGTAAACTTTATTTTAAAATAGATAGTTATTTACCCGATTTTAGAGACTCCGTGATTTTCCCATACATTTCTCTATATACACAAGCTGTCGCATACACCACGTATGTAGAGTCGGCCGCTCGAAGGGCTCTCAAAAACACATCAAAAAGACGACTTTTGAGCTTGGGAAGCCTGTGGTAGAGACGCCTGAATCCAAACTTCAAACGTTTTTATTTTATAATTAATTCATACAGTTATTTTCCGCGGAAGCATGAAAACTGGATACAGTTCAAGATTAGTTTGAAATAAATTTTGAAGTGAACTGAAATTCGTCAAACAGAGAAGAAACAGCTCAACGGCTGAAAGGAAAGCATCGCGAGCAACATACAACGTGTTTGTCAATCTTTCGAAAACTCGAAAATACAGCAGTATTCCACACGAAATATACGGAACGAGAGAACCCTAAATTGTCAAGAAAGTACTAGCAAAAACCTTAGAGACCGCCATCAAAAAAATTTAGCGCTTTGTTGTGTCGTCCAAAAGTCATATTCTGACAATCACTTGCCACGGGTGACCATTAAACACACAAATGAAAATCATTTGTCTCCAACGGTTGCCGAAACTAAGGGTTATTATTAATGAAGTCAACAGCCAATAAATGATGACCATTTGCGCCAGGTGGATGAGTCCTGATACCCAGTGAAACACCGCATCAAAATCTTAAGGGTTTTGATCCTGGATCAAACACTTTTAACACCATTTTTAATGAGATTTTTCAATAAATACAACTCGTGAATACTGAGGAAATAATGCAGTAGATATAATAAACAACAATTGCAAAAATACAGAAAACGTCGGATAACACATACTTTTTCATAAACTGCCTTTGGTGGATATATTTTTGCTAAGCCAACAATTCAAACTAACCATTCCTTCAATACTCGTCGAGAGCCTTGCAACCTTCTGTACTGAAATCGTAATCCTTTAACAGGTCTCCTGTATCCAGAACGGGAACTTATACCACCCGAATAATGTGCTTTTCGTTCCTACTTGTTCTTAAACTTTCTTGACCAGGGGGATAGCTTTCTTCGCTAATTCTTATCTTCGTATACCGTTTTCAGCTCCCTAAATCTTGCCGCTTCTTCTTCACTCGTAGTCGGAGGCTACTAAATCATGCATGCCTATTTCAGTTAATTTGTTTTATGCTATTATATTTTGTATTTATTTTTGGCAAGATAAAATGGTTGTTGCTGGTTGGCATGTAAACCCATTCCGAAGGGCACAAATTTAACACTGCACAATTTCTTATTGTTTCACTTACGACCCCTGACAAAATTATTTAAATCTTTTCCATTCAGAATTCGACTTCTTCACCTTTCAAAAGTTAATTCGTTTGATAAACAAATTTTATGGCATCAGGAGAGCTCTCAGATTTCGTGGGCTTATTGTTATATGGCCGTGTTTCACAATGACTGGGAACTACCGAATTCACGCATTTGATTAGCGAGAAAGTTACAAACAAACACACAAAAACATTTACTTGTTTCTGCTAAATAGAATGAAGCAAAAAGCTTGACGAGAAAAAAGTAAACAGAGCGAGCAAACTTTGACAATTTTATCGAGACCTGCAAACATGTGAAGTATTCACAAGGCCAGAATTTATATTAAAAACACTCAACACGATTAAAAGCGACTTGAACACACACCTGTCGGTGATTTCCTTCTCTTGTCCAAATTTTTCCTTGATCGTCCTTCACAACCAAATTGTCAGCGAGTACGGTGAACCAAAAAAAATAGTAAGATTTTTTTGTTTGGTCATATCATAAATATCTTATAAACCGAGCTTAGTCGGTCTGTATAGGAGAATCTTGAACTCGGTCTTGAGTATAGTGGCAATCACAGCGCGCACACTGTCTGAGAGATATAATAATTAACAATTATCCTGCTCAATCTTGCAGAATATCGTCTGATTTTAGCCAACTCGGCCAACGGCCTCGTCGGCTAAGTATCAGGCGATATTCCGCGCGATTATTCATTCATTATTTACTGATTATTCATCGTTCTCTTTTTATTAAAGTACAAATACATGAACGCCAAAGTAACGACCACCATAGCGCTTTCACGATCGAAGACATCTTGAACGTGAATTTGAAGTTGTCTGATGCATCTGACTCTCTACGCCTACAGAAACCTAGCCACGATTATTGACTTGAGATAAGCGACTGGGTGAAAGAGCAGGAGAAAAAAAAAAGGCAGAGCAGACATATACCTGTTAAGGTAAATTCCACCAAAAGCCATAACAGATATAGCATAGAAGGATGCCATGGAAGCCATAAAAGACATTGTCACGATTGGTACACAATATTATGGGAAAGGTCTCGGTACTATCGTTGCAGTGCTCTGTAAATTTCACAGTGCGTATTCCCAACTAAGGCGGGTAGACCATAGCAAAAAAGCGCGCGATGAACTGGATGACTTAAAGGAATGGTTGCAAGACCAGCTGCAAAATGCGAACGTACAGCTGGAAACACTTCACTACGATGTTTCCACCCTCCTTTCAAAGTCATCTGTTGTCATCGACTGGGTGGAAGAACAGAAGAAGAAAGGAAAAGCCACAGCAGTGCATATATTTGTTGAAGATGTGGTCAGAGTTTCTATAGCCATAGTAAATAGCGTTGAAAAGTTCCAAAGTGGAGATCTCCTGGAAATCACAAGAGGTGTTTTAGACATCATCTCGAGTGCTGCACCCCTGGTCGACAAACGTTATGGCTCTGTTATTGGAGTACTCTGTAGCATTATTAGTACGATTCTCACAAAAAGAAATCCCCAGCAGCCAAGTGTGGTTGACCAGCTGGCAAACGTTGTGCACGGTGAACTAGTTCGCTTTAACAAAAGCTTACAAGATCAGAAATACGAAGGCCTTATACGCCGTGTATCAGACCAGAACTACCAGCTACGGATGATGAAACCTGGTGAGAAACTAGACGATCCCAACTTGTGGAATGACTATGTTCAGTTCATGGGTGAGCTGTCCAACAGATTCGAGTCACCGCTGCCTTTCAAGTACAAGGACAACTTGACACAGGATCCTGACGTGGCAGATTTCGTGACAGCTGTGGAAATTTACTGTGAGGCCTATTGCTGTTTCATGGCTCTTCTTATAGCTGCTAAAGGAAAGTTTGCAGAGCTGGGGAGCGCCTATAAAGAAGATGAGGACGCCGTGGATCGGAAAATCAGCTGCCAAACAGAGGACGCGAAAGAAAAACTTTCTTTTTTGTCAGAAGCGAAATACTTGACATTTTTGGGAAGACTTCCGCATGAAGGTGGAAAACTGACAAAGATCGTAGTTTTAAGCAGAAACATGCGCGCTAAGAGTAGGGTAGAAGCAGTCAGAAGTAGCTTAGGTTTGATGCAAATGCCGGATTTGGACACAGTGGAAGCTGCTGCAAGTAAAGTGGCTCGCCAGTCCGTGAAGGGAAGAGTTAAGAGAAATGAACTTCGTCCTGAAGTTGGTTGGTTGGAATGGCTTTTTCGACCGCCGCACTGGTTTCAGGTCATCAATGAGACTAACTTTCCCATGAAGATTTTTCTAGGCGGATGTTTTGCACAAGATGGTATGCCTATATATTTACATATCTCAGGCGGATGCTTTGTACAAGATGTTCAGCCACGTTCATCTTTTCAGGATCGAAATTATTCAAAAGTCTCAGCATATGGGTACATCAATATTTACCAAAATGGAAACCTGGACCCCAATATAGATCCATCAGCAGGGCAGCTTAGAGTCATCGAGGGTGCTTTTTCGACATCCCCCAGTCCACAAATTAACATCCAAGACAAAACTGGCGATGAGTTTAGCCGAGGCAGAGACACATACAACAAAATGACGAGTGGTAAAGCAAAGACTCTCTACTGGTTTGAAAATGGAGTGCATATCATGGCGAGAGGGGAAATTATTTCAGTGAATGGTACAAGAGTGTACCGCTTTCTCTTTCAGGACTTTGATCCTTGTTCTGTGGAAGATTAAGTTAGTTATCTTCGACCAACACAATAATGATTTACACAGAATCACCGTAGAACTGTTAGTGAAAAAAAAGAGGACAAACCAGGATAAGACTCTTAACTGTGACTCTAATTAACTCGGTTGAATATTTCATTTCTTGAAAATTAATGTTTTATAAAGGTATGTCATACTTAACAATGATTGGAAGAGGTCGAGCATGATAGCCAGAATTATATATCAAGGCCGAGTGTTATTACCTGCTAAAGCCGAATACCAATGGCCTTGAAAATAATATTGCCATCACGCGAAAATCGAATCCAATAATTGTTTTATTACACAATTATCAAGGTAGAAGCGTTGACATATATTACAGAACCACAACGAAAAAATATCAGCGCTTCAACGCATCAGGCGTCATGTAGCAAGTGATATTAGAGAGGTTAAGCATGACGTTTACGGCAAACGGCAAAAATCGAACTTTTGGTGTCTGATTTTCGCCGTTTGTACAATTTAGGGAAATTGTTTGCATTTACTGTGATTAAGGGATTTTTTTCCTATTTTTCGACTGGCTTTATTTAAGTGCTAACGAAAAAGTGAGCAAAATCAGAATTATTTTTGCCGTTTGCCGTTTGCCGTAAACGTCATGCTTAACCTCTCTATTATTAAAGGTCTTAGATTTGGAAAATTGTAGCCCCCCGTTATTGGGGGTGAGCAAAATTCAAGAAAATCGGCTCGAAGACCTGAACGAGATTTTACTGTTCAAGCTCAGTAGAAGATACGTGGGTAAATGATTGATTTATAGATTGAACGGAGTAAACCACGTAATGATATTTCAATGTAAACATCGGTAAACAGCCAAAAAGGGCGCACAGCAAGGATTTAAAACGTTTGAAAGCTTCTATACTGTTACAATAATGTGTAGTTATTAGCCTTTTTACTATATTAACTTTACTTAGCATAGCTAATAACTTATTTTAGTATACTTAATGACGTTTGTATGTCTTTGTTGAACTATCAGAGTTCATCAACATTCAATATTTGAGACATCAATGAATCAATGTAAATAGATGATAATAGGAGATAAGTAAAGCTCAAACATTGTATCTTGCAACTGTGACAGCTTTTTAAAGCCTTATTGACATCTGTGATATAATTATTCTGTAGAATGTTTTCATTTAACGTCACGGCATCCATATTGGTGTTCCAAACAAAGAAACGGCAGCTAAATATTTGAGTACCAAGCCATTCCTCCGGGAATTAAACTCTATTTTTATGCAAAAATCGTCTTTTGTTTTAGCAAACCAATATGGCTGCTGGTCACGTGAGAGAAAACACTGTATATAATAAACCCCGGGCAAATCGTCGCGTGATCAACCAGGGCAAGAAAATCCATCCCATATTGATTTTAAATCAAATTCAGCAGATGAATCAAATACACGACAACTGTCGCTTGAGTTTTCGTTTCGACTTCTGTTACAGTAGCTTGTCCATTGCACCTGTTCTTCTGCTCATGAAAGCGTGCCACGCTATATGCTTCAGCGGCAATACCCTGGGTCTCAGGTGCGAAACGAGAGCAAAGGTCAAACTTCAAAGAAAGGGAAAAACTATAGCAACTTTGGTGGCACTTTCATTTTTGTGATGAATTAGGTTTAAACCAAACGATAGCCTTGTTTCACAAGGTCTAAATAATAGGTGGCGAAAAAAAGTATTTCGCCGCGCGCGAGAAATTCTCTGGTTAATCTTATCCCCAGGCTATAACCATGTCATAATTCCGGGGGGTGGGGAAACTCAAATTTCTTTCTGTACGAGGAGCCTTTCCTATGCCATTTATGACAGAAAAGGTACCCCTTTTGTGCACAGGGCACAGAGTAGTCATGTTTGTCCGCACTTCAAAATATTTACCATGCAAAGCGCAAAACGGGAAATCGATCTTATACATAGGCGTACGTAACCCAGCGCCGTCATGCTGTTTACAGATCGTACCCTCATGCGACATCCGCAGAACGCAATGTCTGTGGGCGTTACGTTACCTGCCTCGTCAGAAAGCTTCGCTTTCCGAAAGAAATCGTCGCCCTTCGGGCGATGATTTAATTTGCCCCAGGCGACCATTGTAGAATACGATATCACCAGACGATCTGTAAACATGACTGGGCTGAGTAACGTATGCTTACAAGATCGCTTCAAAGGTCGTTTTGCATGGTAGATATTTTGAAGTGCGGCCAAACTTGACTCCTCTTTGCCCTGTGTTTTGTGACGATAAGTTTTTCCGCAACCTCGTTCCCAGGGTCTCTCCCCCCTTCCAGAGCGCTCTGGGGGGCAGGAGAGAGAGACCCTGGGAACGAGGTTGGTTTTTCCGGTCGGCACTAGGTTTTCGGACTAAATGGACAACTTCTGAACTGTAACAGGGAACGCTCTGTAATTCACTGAAATACGGGGGAATTTAGCTACAATGCGGGGCATAAATCTTGGGATATGTGCCACAATTGTGGGCACAATCACTGCTAGCACCCCCCTCCCCCCAAGCAATGTTACGATTTGCCTATGCCACACAGCAAGTTCAGGGAATTTATGTTTTTCAACATTGCTTGGGGGAAGGGGGACGCTTGGGAGTGGGGAACGGGGGACTTGGGAGCGTATAGACTCTTTTTTTAAATCTCTAAGGATCTCTTGCACTATTCAATGCTTTTTTTAGAAATGTCCCAAGTATTTTTGACCTCCATTGTAGGTAGAACAACCTTCGCTTTGCGGGAACGGAATTTCATCACAAATTCCTGGTACTCGGCGCTCAGGGGGGCTACTCGAAGTATACATGACGGGGGGTCCGACGTATTTTTTTGGGTTGAAAATTTACACGCTCAGTATTTTTTTGGGTCAAGAGACCTGTCACGTATTTTTTTAGGTCTTAAAAAATACGCGTATTGTTTTGGGTCTTATCTCCGAGCAAACTTTTCGTTTCGGGTTTTCGTTGCAATCATATTCATTCGAACTTTTTATCAGCGACATGTGTTCCAGAAAAACTGTTAATAGACGATACAATGTACATTGAGGTATTTAAGTCTTGTATTTTTTTGGGTTGGAAATTTTGATGCCAGGTATTTTTTTGGGTCTAAAATTTCAGTCTTGAGTATTTTTTTGGGTTTGCTATACGAAGCTCCGTCGGACCCCCCCCCCGTCATGTATACTTCGAGTAACCCCCCTGGGACTCGGCGATCTACTTCGAGGATCTTGCTACGGACGTCAAGGATCAAACAGAACTTGTTTCCAACAGTAGTTGATCTTCAATGTTGTAATCGGTGTAATCTTCGATGTAATCAAAGAACTTTCACAATATTGCTTGCTTATATATCATCCTGAGTAGGTTTGTATTTTTACATTTACAACGTGGAAACCTATGAACAATGCAGCCACGTGTAGAACACAATAGGAATGGAAAATATCAGTTTACAATCTGTCCTTACTTCCTAAATTCCCTTTGATACACTAAATGATTGATAGCAGAGAGAAACTGCCTGAATAGAACGAACGAAGAACATCCGTAACACCAATTTTCAACAAAGAAATTACGGAAGAGCAGATATACAAAAGTACACAGTTGAGTACAAACGAATATCTGACAAATGAATTAACTAAAGGCAGCTGTACTAAAATACAATGAGTTACTTAATAAAAAAGATATAATTTCACAAGCGTTTGTTTTTTAGTTAATAACGACTGTTGGCTTTTGAAATGGTTTTAAAATGCTGAACACGGAAGTTACTAAAATACGGAAGATTTTCTCGTAACAATTTCATATACCTTCGATAGAACATAATACCCCTTTCACACACCTTCAGAAGGATTACTACATCTCTTTTTCAATTTTTTCACTTGATTAATCTTTTGAATACTTAAATGAGTCAAATGATCGGTGGGTTTGTTCGAGATATTTTGAAAGGGTTTTTTAAATGCCTAAATGACACTTACTGCAACTGATAAAATTCCTACCTTTTTATATATGTACATCCTGATACAGTACTCCTTCATGCGGAGCCCCCTGTACAGTCTGTTATATCCTGTGCGACTTACACGAAGTAGTTGTTAGATGATATATTTAGTGTAACTTACATGAAGTATGTGAAGAATTAAAAACCATGTGCTTTCAGAGCACATGAAAGAAAAGAGGCACCAATATTCTAATACGTAAAGTACAGGGTTTACCTTGACCGCAAAATATTATAATAAAATGGAAAGAAAACATGGCAGATGTATGCTTAGAACAATAAACATGAGCTTAAATTTGGGCTTTTCAGATCGTTTGTAATACGCTCAATTTCCCTGGCGATATCTCCAGATTCTTCAGTCCGATTTTTTTAAATTTAAATTTGTTTTTATTTTTTGAATATTTTATTTACACCAAAATTTTATTGTTGCTATTTTTGCAAAAACGCAGGCTCTCTGTTGTTTCCTTGTATATTTTCTTCTTTTTTTTTTGCATGTTCCTTGTTACAAAAGCTTGATCCGCCACTGAAAAAAGTGTTTATTTGAATAAATGGAATCTCGTGGAAATCCGAACGAGTTAGTCACGAGGTTTCGTTAATTACTATATGTTGATTGACTTATGTTAATTTTATTTTTTATATGTTTATTTTTTAATTAAGAATAAAGTTTTTCACGAGATTTCTTTTATTAGAACTAAATTTACAAATCACAAACTTCATTATAATGTTAACATCAAGTCTTACTTTTTCGTATTCTTGGGCCAAAAATCTTATTAGGTCCGATATTCGATTGGTTTTGACCTTGTTTTGTCTTGCTCCCCGAACATGCCGAAACACGTAAAGTGGCAGCGCGTGATTCGGGTGTGAGTTCGAATTACGGAATTTGATAAAGTGGGCCATTTTGCGATCTCGCGCTGGAGTCATGCAGATTTACTAAGTCCCCAAAAGCACGAAACAGCTGTCCACGGTTGTAACCCTGCTTTCTTGGTCTCGCTAAATCTACTTTTTAACAGAGAATCAGCCTTTCTCTATTGTTTGTAATATTAATGTATCAAAGGTAAGTATAAAACAAGAAGATACATTAGAATTGCGTCGATGTAGGCAATAGACATCGCAGTTAGTTTACTTTCGCTTTCGTTAGAACGTCTTGAATGCTATTTTACTTTTGTAAAGTATGAAAACAGTGATGGTCAAACACCATGGCATAGCAGTAAGAATGATGTTCACTGTAAATCTGGCATAAATCAGTTTGCAACCTAAAATATCCATCTAAAACCAAGACTCGATCGCATTAATTACATTTATTAGCAGGCCGGAAACACTTCCGTGTCGGCGTAAGTATTTCCTTTGAAGCTTCTGCGTCCGGGTTCTGTGTCAACTGAATCGCTTTAAACTTATTCTGTGTATTGATGTGTTAGCTAGACGGACTGTATCGACAGTCGCTGCGAAACCGAACTGAGGGTAGAAACGTTTGCAAGAACAAAGAACGTCTATTTTCGTCTATCACGCCACAAATAATAGTGCACAATAATTCCTGACGGATTATCGAACTCCTCCTAATGTCCATATTATGTTGCCAAATGCCATAGATATTTTGCGGGTTGCGCAGAATACGAATACCATACCATCGAAAAAGGGAATCATTATTCCACTATTAAATAAAATCAGTTCAATTTTTAAAACATATATCCCTTTCAGTGTAGAGCTTCGACAGCTCAGTTGACAGTGAGCAGTTCTTTGTAATATGCGCCACTTGACCGGTCATTGGTTCGAATTCGGACGGTAGCATGAACTTTTTTCTTTCTTTTCAGGGCTTTTTTATTTTAAAATCAGTAAACGTCTTTAGTTTGAAATATGAAGGTAACATTAATTTTGATATTTACTGGATGCGGGTCAATCGAAAGCCCGCTATTTCAATAGAACTTCAGCCGCTGAAATCAATGGAATGAGAAATTAATGGCTGCATCGGATCAATTGCGTAGTGATAAACAATTACATTGAGGGTCCCAAGTAGTATTTACCGTTTTGTGGTTGAAAACCGGACAATTATATTGAATGATAAGACCCACAACCCATGGTAAAAAATAAATTACAACAAAGCAGCTTTTAATTATTTTATCATTAACCGCGCGGCCATGGGCCGAGCGCGGTTCTTGCTCTGCACGGGATTTATTATTATTTTTCGTCGTTTTTTTTTGTCCGTGACCAAACCCAAACCTCAACTCGGCCAATTCGCGATCGGAACTTTGAATCACGCAACCTGGGATGTTTATTCGCCAAAAGCTGTTGAAACGTTAATGTATAGATATACTTTTCTCTATTGTATATGAAATATATTTTCTTCGGGTTTTATGGAAGCGTTGGAATCGAAGCGAATATTGAATACACTAAAAAAGGCATTACGTCATTATGGAATGCGCTGATGTTGCAGCTTTCACTTTCACTACGTGACAAATAAGATTGTGTATTTTCTTTGGAAGTTTGTTTCGCCAGAAGCGACGGTCATTGATTTATTTGCAATTTTGCGAGTATTTCTTGTGAGTTTAGGCAATTGAAGTGAATTATTTGGCTGTGTCATTAGAGCGAGTTCAGATATTTGAAGGAAAATGAAGTATTTGCTAAGGTAAACAATTGAGCGTGCCCATACTTGCAGGGGTTACGTCATTAGTAGGGAAAAAACCACCTAGCTAAAGATAGCTGAAAATAACGTAAACCACTGATTTTGTGACTCGCGTGACTACTTTACTTGTTCGCCAAAAGCTGTTGAAACATGAATGTACGGAAAATGTTGCGGATATTTTTTTCTTTATTGTGTATAAAGTATATTTTCTTTTGGTTTTATCGAAGCGTTCGATTCAAAGCGAATGTTGAATACGCTGAAAAAGGTATTACGTCAGCCATGGAATGCGCTGATGTTGCAGGTTTCACTTTCGTCACGTGACAAATAACATTGTGTTTCATTTGCATGTTTATGTCGGCAGAAGCGACGGTCATTAATTTAATTTGTTTCCTCTTCTGCGAGTATTTCTTGTGGGTTTAGGCAATCGAAGTGAATTCTTTGGCTATTTCCTTGAAGTGAGTTCAAATATTTGAAAGGAAATGAAATATTTGCTTAAGTAAACAATTGAGCGTGCCCGAACGTGCAAGGGTTACGTCATTAGAAGGGAAAAAAACCAAGTTAAAGATAGCCGGGGACTATGTAAACCTCGGATTGTGACTAACGTGACTACTTTGCTAATCCTTTGCTCATAATGCAAACAGATTAAATTTAACCGTGACTTTTGAGAAAGAAAGCTGTTAATTAGCCAAAAATATAAGCGCGGTTTTAAGTTGCTATAGCAACTTCTTGTTGACCTTAATTAATGGAATAAATATGCAAAAGTGAAAAAAAAAACACTTGCAGTAAAGGGTGTTCCCAGTTAAGACCAGTCAAATTTTGTTGTTAAGCAAAATAAAATTCTCGACAAATTAATATGCTTCTGAAATATTTAACGACAAGTGGATATCTTGTTTGTGCGGTTGCCCCTTAGATAAATAAATAAATAAATAAATAAATAAATAAATAAATAATTACACAAACAAGATATAAAATAAATAAAATTAAATAATAATATTCGTATAGCTCGAACACTAGACCTTTTGAAGTGAAATTTAGTGGTAAGCTACCAGGTATGACTGGCATTAAAACAAAATGTTGTCTGATTTGAATCACTAATAGCCGAGATATAAGCACTTATGTACAATTTGCCCATACATTCTCTGTAAACATGTAAATCATGTCTACCAAGCCGAAAAATACACCTTTTGACCCACATTTTGGAGACAAGTCTCTCTCGGAGACTCTTATTAATCCAACATGTAATCCAACATGTAGCACGTAATCTACTTATGAATAACT
Organism: Meandrina meandrites; assembly: GCA_963693305.1. Classification (NCBI taxonomy): domain Eukaryota; kingdom Metazoa; phylum Cnidaria; class Anthozoa; order Scleractinia; family Meandrinidae; genus Meandrina; species Meandrina meandrites. The sequence continues at coordinate 22,947,077 of OY855916.1, read as the reverse complement.
TATTTTTAGAATTGTTAGAATTATTGTAAATAATGTAGTTAAATTTTAGTCTCTTTTTATTATAAATATCAAATCTAGGTTTTTAACTTTTATAATTTATGTTATTAATTTCATGTGTCCCCTATTAGTAGAGGGTTTCGACCCTCAGCTAGACTGCATCGACACTTTAATAAAGTTATTGATTGATTGATGTACATTTTTGGTGAATATTATTTATAAACCGAGAAATTTGCAATTCTGTGCAACATGCCCATACATCTGTAACTAAGACGACTAAATAATTCCACTGCTCGACCATGTCGACTTTTAAACCTTTCGATCTATCTGTCTATATGACTCTTATTATTACTATTATTATTATTATTATTATTATTATTATTATTTAAAATCTTTAAAACATATACAGTACATAGCTACGGTAGCTCAGTTGATAGAGAGCAGTTCTTCGAAAAACGCGCCATTTGCGCGGTCGAATCCAGGCTGTTTTTAAATCAGTAAACGTTTAAATTTAAAATATAAAGGTTGCATTGACGCAACAGTTAAACTTCGATATTATGTGGATAAGGGTCAATCGAAATCCCGCTATTTCAGTAAAACTTCAGACGCTGAAATCAATGGAATGAGAACGCCCTGCCAGTGTAGATGCTTAATAAAAAAAGGGTGTTCCCTGTCGCATTTGTTGTTGAAAACAAAAAGCAAAATAAAAATCCCGACAGAATGTTTCTGAAACATTTTAACGGCATGTGCATGGATACAAAAAATCACAAAAATGTTTGCGACTATCTTTTTTGTGCGGTGGCCCCTTTAAGCACAGACGTTTTTGATCCACGGACGGCAACCGGAAGGCTTATGTTTCAGGTTTTAACGAACTTCTACCTCCAAAAATAATTAAGAAAGCTTTCAGTTTTGCACTTACAACTTGAATTTATGGACAAAAAGCTGACAGTAAGCGCTAAAGACGAGAAGGTTCCATTTGCGGCTGCCGTCCGTGGCTCAAAAACGCCTGTGCTTAAGCTCTCTAATGAATGCACCTTAAAAAGAAAATGCTACAATATTTTTTTCAATTGGACTATTCATTCTGGTGGTAAAAACGCATTTTGATACGTTACTGCCGGGGATGGTTTCATGAGATAGCACCCGCTATTAACAAATTCAGTGCAGTAACACTTCATGATAACTGACTAATTCGTCGTTCTGTTGTTTATTTAGATACAAATGGCTGAACATCAAAGTGGCGATTATCACAGCTGCGTTTCCACGCTACATGACTTGTTGAACGTTTTGTATTTTAAGTCGGGTGATGCATTTGACTCCTCGCTGGACTCTGAAAACTACAGGAAATTTAAAGAGATAAGCGACCGGGTGAAAGAGCAGGAGGAGTTAGAAAATGACAACGCCGTCTTTGAACATCTTGAAGACGTGAGTAAAGCGTTTGAAGCAACAATAAATAACATAGAAAAGTTCAAAAGTGAAGATCCCCTGGAAATCACAAGAAGCGTTTTAGACATCATCTCGAGTGCTGCGCAACTGCTTGGTGTACCTTGTGCAGGCCCAACTATTACAGCACTATATATAATTATCGGTTGGATTCTCACAAAATTCGGCAAACCTCAGCAGCCGAGTGTGGTGGACCAGCTGGCAAAAGTTGTGCACGAAGAACTAGTGCACTTCAACAAAAGATTACACGAGCAAAAATACGACGGTGTCAAACGCCGTGTGTTAGAGCAGAACTCCCAGCTACGGACCATGACACCTGGTGAAAAACTAGACGATCCTAACTTGTGGAATGACTATGTTCAGTTCATGGGTGAGCTGTCCAACAGATTTGAATCGCCGCTACCATTTAAGTACGAAGACAACCTGAGAGAAGATCCTGACGTGGACGATTTTGTGATAGCTGTGGTTACTTACTGTGAGGCTTATTGCTGTTTCATGGCTCTCCTTTTTACAGCTAAAGGAAAGTTTGCAGAGCTGGGGAGCGCCTATAAAGAAGATGAGAACGCCGTGGATCGAAAAATCAGCTGTCAATTAAAGGATGCGAAAGAAAAACTTTCTTTTTTGTCAGAAGAGAGATACTTGTCATTTCTTGGACGACTTCCTTGTGAGGGTGGAAAACTGACAAAGATCGTCGCCTTAACCAGAGACATGCGCCGTACGAGTATGGTAGAAGCAGTCAGAGGTAGCTTACATTTGTTACCGATGCAGGATTTGGACACAGTGGAAGATTCTGCGAGCAAAGTGGCTCGCCAGTTCGTTAAGATAAAAGGTGAGGAGAGGCATCAACTTCCTCGTAAAGATCAGTTTTGGTTTGAGCCTCGGTTTTGGGTTCAGTTTATTAATGAGACTGACTTCCCCATGAACGTTGTTTCAGGCACAGTCGGTCGTCCCGGATTCAAAAAAATCGTGTTTGAACAAAATGTTGAGCCTCATTCATCTTTCTACAGTGGACATCGTTTAGATTTCTCAACATGCGGGTACATCAAAATAGAACCATCGGCAGGACAGGTTATTGTCTTCGAGTTTGCTTTGTCATCCTTATTCTATCCGAAAATTAACATCCAAGACAAAACAAGTGGCGAGTTTAGCCGTGGGAAAGATACATTAAAGAAGATGAAGAGTGGGAAAACAAAGACCCTGTTCCGGCAGGATAATGAAGTACACTTCATGGCGAGAGCAGACATTTTTCGAAAAGATTCATCATTGTTATGGCCAGTTGTTTGGCGCTTTGTCATTCAGGACTTTGATCCTTGTTCGAGTGAAAGTTTTATTACCGTCGATTAACACAATGACTTAGACAGAATCACCGTAGAAATGATTTTAAAGTTGGAGGACAACCCAGGATAAGACTTTTAATTGTGACTCTAATTAACTCCGCAGAATATTTTATTTTTTTAAGCCATATAAGGTTTGTCATACTTAACAATTCTTGAAAGAGGTTGAGCATGAAAGTAAGAATTACCAAAGCCCATTGTTACCTGCCGATGCTGAAGGATGAAGGCCTTGATAATCTTGCCACCATGCGAAAACCGAATCATTGTTTTATTAAACAATTATCAAGGTGGAAGCGTTTAGATATTTTACAGAACTACAACTCCCTCCGACTTTTTACCCTCCTCATTTCCCAGCCGGTACGAATAAATAAATCTCTCCTCAACGGAGGAGAGGTGGAAGGCGCGGTGGCCTAATGGTTAGTGCGCTGGACTCCGGATCGTGCGGTCCAGGTTCGAGCACTTTACTTTCATAGTGCCTCTCTCCACCCAGGTGTATAAATGGGTACTGGCGAATTTACTGCTGGGGGTAACCCTGCGATGGACTAGCACTATCAGCCCATCTAGGGGGGAATACAAATACTCTAAGTCGCTTTAAGCTACGGAAACCGGGATAAGCTCCGGCCTGGTGGGGCACTAGGCTCGTATTGGTGGTTTTCACTGTCACGCAATAAAAAAATAAAATCAAAACCATTCAACGACAGAAGCTATGAATTTCAGATATTATAGAAGATAAATAGATAAACGATTTGTCCAAATCTCAGGTCTGTGCGGTGCACCGTTTGCGAGTTATTTGCCGAAACTTTCCACACCAATTTATAAAGCTCAGTATGGAGACGCCATATTTGTGTCCTTCCGAGGGGCACAAACATGGCCGCCGTGAGTCAGAGAAACCATCTGGAACTTAATTTTCCTATTAATAGCGACTACTTTTGGCTCATGATCTATTACACTTTCACATAAACAGCACTTAGTACATTGGGAATGTTCGATCCGCAAAAATGGAAAGGAAAGGCCTTTTTTGAATCAAAACAACTTTGTCACGGCACTCAGCTTGATATCACATACGGCGGAGAACTCGAATATTCAAAATGCTCTGTTTTTAAAACGAAGGGCACAACCAAGCTGGAAATTTGCGAAAAGATATATTTTTAGTTTATCTTACACCTAGTGATATCAAAAGTTTAGCATGCCTATTAAATTTTGATTTCAGAATTTTATGACGTAACATGAAAACCAAGAATACAGACTTTACCAACGGAGGAGAAAAGAACTACAACGAAATACTATCAGCGCTTCGACGCATCAGGCGTTTTTTAGCAGCTGATATTATCATATCATTAAATTGAGCTCCCCAGCTGTTTTCGTCGACGCGTATCGGATACCATATTTGTGGTCAATGGTATATGAGTTCATATACCATTGCCTGTTGACCAATCAAAACTCAGAAATTGCAATATACCATTGCTAGTCTTAAATAATATGGAATGTCCCACCAGTTATTTGCATTTTCTCGGTAAAAAGGCTCGTGTGAAAACCGAGAAAATACAAGTGACAAGTGGGATAATCAATGGTATACCACAAGAAAGTGTTCCATAATTATTTTATACCATGCCATAGAAAAGACGCTTGCTTATTTTCGACGGGAATGAATTCGCAGCGCACGATGGGAAGGTTGAGTTTAATACCGCCGAATATACAACGGCTTTCCTGTATTCTGATTGGTTGTATTCTCTATGGCATGGTATAAAAAAAGCCAGACTGCAAGAGAGATTAGCCAGGTTTCGCTACAAGTTTACTGGACCATCTGTGAAAGTGTGCTCAGTACTCACGCAACAAGCAAAGAACAAGGAAATCAAGAACACTCTTCTCTAGAAAATTTTGAAGCGTTTTGGTGCATATTTCAAGTTCCATCCATCTAATCACGCTGGTTTAGGTATCGTTGGAAAGGTCTTGTTCTGCTTCACAATTTGAGCAAAGATGTCGCCTTTCTGGGTAAAAGTTGATGACGTCACAAGCGGGACAAATGCCCGGCCGTTTAGGGCGGTTCAGGTGTCAATGGGTTAATATTTAAAAGTTCTACAGGTGATTTTTGACAAGATAAGTGAATAAACTGGTAACTGTCAACTGGTACTTTCCACCTTGCTTTAAAAATTCAAAATTCAAATGATTGACAAAAATATCAACAGTTTTACTTTAAAATATGAGTGTCACTGTCTTTTTCGCGATCGGATTGAAGTGACTGCATCCGGGTGAAAGCCTCATTATTATAACATAAATATAAAACGCAAAATGAAAAAAGGCAAATAGGAAGTAATGTGGCATTGCATGTACAACCATAGGTTTGAAATTTTTCTCGTAGAAACATCCCCAAAACGCCTCAAATTACACTCAAATCGATTTAGCTCATAACACGATTACCGGTAATATGTGTACTGATATACACTCGTGAGTTGCTAACCATGATGATTAAGCTAATTAACTATTTGGCTTTTTCATTTTTTTTTAATATGACAACTTTATTGCAAATAGGCGTATATTCCCGGTTATAGCAATTGTAGCGTTTTTTCTTCTGCCTTTGACTCATTTCTCGAAATATTATTCTCTGTGAACTGATTTTGATCACTGATGCAACGAGCTGGATTCATCAGGTTCACAAGCAGTGTAAGCAAACCGCTTATGATTAAAAAAATATTAACCTCTTACTAACCGAGTGCGAGGGCCGTACTGGGGAACATTGGCCCGAGGTCGTGGCAGTACGGACCGAGCGCAGCGTCCGTAATCTGCTAGCAGATTAGTTAATAATCTGTAGGTTGCGCTGATTCCCAAAATTAACTGCAGGCTCTAAGCCAATGATAAGACAGATAGTGACTACAATGTATAATAAAAAGTATTATCTTCAGGTTGAAGATTTAACCTGAAAACCAATTTAACCTAAAAAATTATTTTTATAACGATTTACGTCGTTCGCAGGCTTTGAAGTCATGACTGAGCGGATTCTGCAAATCGCCCTGAGTTTGTTGGCTCTACATCTGCTGTGCGTCCAAGCCTGCACGAGTGGCTCTCGCGTTCGCCCCACTGACCGAGAGCCTGGAACATACTAGACTGGAATGTGCCAACAAAACTTTCAACACGCGTCTCAGATGATATGAAGGAGCATCAGCAGGTAAAAATTAGAGCTTGAACAGCTCATGAGGCCGTGTTACAATGCTTGGTAACTAAATGCCCAATGATAACATAAATCCCTTTATCCAGCCCTGATGCTATGATCTAAAAAAGAGCTTGTTGTTCCAAGCGTAGATCAGTGACACATCTCCCTCCTAAGGAACAGTGTGTTGAGTGTTGAAAGTTGAAAACAATGTTTACACATTTCGGGATGTCAAAGCTTATAAGGCTTTGAGAATATTTCGAAAGAAATCCATTAATTTTAATCTAGAGAAGTTTACCGTTGAAAGACCCTGGGCGTGGGGGGGGGGGTCCTACATGTAAGGGGCGGGGATGCTTGTCATCTTGGTTATAGGTGTTAATTACAGATTTTGGTCTCACGTAGGAACGGACCATTATATTTGTGTTGCGGGGGGGGGGGGGGAGGGGGGGGAGGGGGGGGGGAGGTGGTTTGGGCAATTTCCAAAAAAATGTCCCGCACAGAAAAAAGGGCTGAAAAAAAAATCAAGCAATGGGAGCCATGGGGAAAAGACTGTGAAAAAAGTCTTGCACAACCTGAAGGTAAAAGGAAATATCTTGCCCAAAAAAATTGCCCAACCCCCCTCCCCCTCAAAAAAATAATGTTCAAGGTCTCGTTTGGGTAGCACATGTACTGTGTGGCGATCAAGACTGATGTTGCATAGAAAATGGCAAAAATAAAAAAAAAAAATGGTCTCTTTTAGAAGTAGAAAAAGCTTTCGTTTAATTTAAATTTTCCGACGCAACCGTCTCTCAATCATATAAAACTCCCCTTCTCCCTTCCGGATGAAAGATTTTAAAAAGTAAGTGTAACTGCCGCACTTTAATTACTGTTCCGAAACATGGCACTTTTGTAGTAAGAAGTCAGCTGACAAGTTAGAGATGGTAAACAAACGAGCGCTCCGTTTTGTTTTCAGGGAAAAGTCCACGCCTTATGAGGAACTATTAAACCGTATTGGTCTCCCAAGTCTCCGCGAACAACGGTTAGGGAAAATATTGTCCACAGTTTTTAAGATATTAGCCAGCGATGCCGGACCTGCAAGCTTACGTGATTTCATTACAGTAAGGCGCTCCACTTATAACCTCAGGGGCAACACAATTGTGGACCTTCCAAAAGTAAAATCAACAACTTATGGCTTAAGATCGTGGAGATATGCTGCATCGAAAATGTGGAACTCTCTACCAGACGAAACAAGAAAGATAAAAACATATACCGTTTTTAAGAACAATTTAAGAACATTAAACCTTACGGGACTTTGACCGAGAAGTGTGATAATTAAATACAATTTTTACTATTTTACTGTTTTTTAATAATATTTTTATATTTTTATATTTTATTCTTAGTTAGCTTAAATCAATTTATACACTTCCAAGAAGTTTTTATTTTTCTATTATGTATTTTTATTTCGTGGCGCACCTGCAAACTAGCTTTTTAGCTAAGCGTGCTGACCACGTTAATAAAGATTGATTGATTGATTGATTGATTGACTAACTACACATTTGACATGTTTATCACTTTGCGGTTGGAGCATTTTCATTTTCGTTGTGGGACAGCAACATATCAAAATACATCGCCCAGTTTTATCAGAGAAAAAAAAACAGTGTAAAAGGACCGGGAAAGAAAGAAACGATAGTATTTAGTTGCAACTTAGATATTTTTCAGGCTACAAAAATTCAGTGTTATTCACTGTGCGTGTGAAGATCACTTCATTCTTATCTTGATTTTTGTGTTGACAGTCATGTGAATTCCAGAAGCACAACAGAGAGACTCCCCTTCATGTTTACTACTCTGGGAATATCAGGATTTCTGGATGTCATGACTGTTGCAGTCGCTGGTGTTTCACATTTAACGGTGTTGAGTGCAGCAGTCCTGGCCCTATTGAAGGTGCATGGGATTGTACCAGGCGTATGCCGGTAACCTCAATAGCCATACTCACGGCCATATTGAAGGGTTCTGCCGTAACGTACACGAGGGAAATGTAAGAGTGGAAGTGCGAATTGGTTCATGTGTCGGCACTGGTAAGCCGCTGGGAAATGCACATACTGGATTTGCTACATTGTCTAGAATCGTCATTGAAGAGTTGTCATTATATGCAACCGACCAGTAAACATGTTCGTCATGACATCATCCAGGGAGCGTTACGTGACGAGCCCAAACAATGGCTGCGAAGGAGACTAGCCATTATCAAGCGAAAAGAACTGTGATTTTAAAGTAGTTCAGCATCAAACAAGAAAAATATAATTTTTAATCCGTTAAAGCAATAAAAGGCATGGGAAAAAAAGTTTCTTTGTATGTGTGCTGCAATTAAAAAAATATAGTTAAAAAAAAGTTAACTCCTATTAAAGATGTTTTTAACCAGAACACATGAATGACTTCTTCGTCATAAAAATTCAGCCCGTATTTCGCTTTCTTCAATAACAACTGGCAATCGATCTGGGTTCCTTCTGCAAGTACCGGACACAGATGATAAGAAACGATACTGCTCCAAAATACAATGAATCACAAACCAAGGTAAAACAAGAGGAACTTCAATAGCATTCGCTACATACAGAAAGAACCTTGATCTGGAGATTCGGGTCTTAAGCGCTCTTGGGATAGCTAAAACAAACAATGAAAACCAAGACTTAAATAAAATCGAAAACGGATATTCATGGTGTCTTTAACGCTTGTTTATTTTCTAGTTAGTCGTTCTATTTGCTTACACTTTGCCACTTTGTAAAGTGATATTGAGCACTAAGTAAGCTTCAAAAATATTCACAAATGTATCCGCGTGGCGGTAACGGTCTGCCGTAAACATCTGTTTTTTCGGCATGATATTTAACATTGCATCGGACATTATTAAAGTGCGAGTACACTCCTGCCGGGTACTCTGAATTAATTTCACCACAATTTTCTTCCGGGACTTTGGGGACGGTAGAAGGCTCATTGCGCTGCCAGCGGCTGTCATCTGTAGCCACAGCGACGCCAGGCGAACTTGCCTCAGTCCATCTCCACGTTCCACTTTTTTTACGCAGTCCAATGTACCAGTGCGTGAACCTTTTGCTGTTCTTGACTTTTTCTGCGATAAAACCCTTCAATTTGTTCCACTCTTCAGTTGTTTCCAAGGTAACCAGGTGAGCTCCCATGTCAAGACACGCGTTACGAGCCTCCTCCCATGTGCTGTCAAGGTCATGAAAAGTGTAGCAGTTGTTCACAGCGTTGTCGCTAGACGAACTTTCTTCAGCTGAAAATAGTTGACCAAACAGTCATATATAGACAGTTAAGCAGCTTACTGTCATAATCTACCTGACCAATAACAAAGGACACAAACACAGCAGGCCAATCAAAACTCGAGTAAAACGTGACGCAGGTGGCAGCGCGGGAAAACGTGTGTGTGTAAGTCAGTTGGTTTGATTTTACTTATGATGGCTAAAACTAGTACCCGTTTTTTAAACCAACTACTTAACGAGGCAATACAAAACCAAATCAAATCCAAATTAATTTCTACGCTCAAGTGATAAACGCTGTTTTAAAACGTAAATTAGTAAAATCTATCGATCGTTTCTCATTTATGTATTGGAAATCCTGTTTATTGTCGGCGACTCGCGTTCTTCACACATCAAGTTAACTGGATTAGAAACGCGAGCTATGCAAACGATTATCGTGTTCTTGCAATAACCACCCAATGTAAGTCTAACGTTTGATTTGCTTGAAATGGGTATTGACAAGATAAGGGAGCAAAAAATCAAGGAACAAAATCGTATTTTGACGGTTGTGATATCGCCTGTGTGATATCACCCTTTTGTCTTCTAGGCTGTCCAGCTTATCTCGTAAGTCATCCGAGTATATTTTAGATTTACTTTGATCAGAAAGACGCAAAATAAGGTATAAATCTACAACAAACTGGTCAGAATTCTGATAAGTTCTTTGAGTGGTCCAAATTTTGAAATACGAACCTTGCAATTGAAGATGGAGAAGTCATCTATTGATTAGGCTGAGACTGTAACAGTTTTATTTTTTCGAACAACTGAGCTCTCGCAAAATCAAATCTTAGTTATCAAGCATTTCGAAATTCCCAACCTTTTGATAGATGCGAAATACAATAGAGCATCATAATGAACTTGAATAGAACCACCGACTTCATCTTGAACCTGAAAAGAACCAAGTTAAAATTGACATAAAAACAGCTGCACCTAACCTTCAAGCCTCGCTAGTCAACAGTATTAAAGTCAAGGAGATCCAAGGAGAGAATTTCCAGGCTTAACTAATTTGTTTTAACCAAAACGCGAAGGCTAATGTAGGGTGTTAACTTACGTTGGAAGAAACGTTGTCGCTTGACTTTTGTTTGAAAAAGACGGCAATGTAGTCATGAAATATCTGTCTCTTTCCTGGGCGCACCGTGAACTGGTTACTGATTTTGCACACCCTGTCTTCTTCTGCTCGTAAATTGACATATTCTGCCTGCCCTGCCAGTGAGCGTAAAAATTGTGTCATCTGCTCGGAATTATGCCAGCAGGATTTATTCAAGCTTAGGCAAGAAAAACTAATGAAGTGCACTGAACGTTTTAGTGGCAACTTTGATCAACGAGTGTATCGAATTTATGAGTTCGGGCTAGAAATTTCGAGTTCGAGTGATGGGGTAACATTTTCCCAGTTGGCCACGCATAGTGTCGCCCTTATCAACATATGAAAGCTAACCGCAAGCAAACCAGAGTGGAGCTAACCACAAGCATTTAAGCCAACTCAAACTCGATATTTTAACTCGAACTCGAAATTCTAACTCGAACTCGAACTCATGAAATGGACAGACGCTTGATCAACTCTCTGGACCACCCAGGTTCTTTTATTGGGCTAATCTAATCTAAAATACTTTTAATACAAGATAACAATATAAGAAGTTGTTAACACGTTTTGCGCCGTATGATTGACTATAGGTTTATGTCTTTTCACGCCTGTCGGGCAATACAACGCTTGAATAAATTCTGCTCGTAAATTGGCATCCGGAGCACCCAACAAAAGGAATTCAGTCCAAAGTCTTGGAATGTCGTTGTACTGTTTTCCCGTATCGTTTAGGGTCTTTAGGTACTTTTAAAGGGATATTTGTGTAAACTGATACAGTTTAAATCTCTTTTGCATTGTCTAACTGAATGTTATAACGGCAGAACCGTTTAGGGAACAAAACCTCGTTACTCGAATTTGCGAGCTGTCTTTTAAATCGTAGCTGGCGTTTTCCCGAACCCAAAACAGCACTCTTACCTCTCAGAAAACAAAAGATGTTATATTTTCCATATACAAAGGTTCGAGGTGAATTTTTACTGAAGAAAAACTGAGGGGATAACAGGCCTTCCGAACAGATATTCACTGAAATGGGTTTGTTGGCGTATTCTGCTTGCTCGTCTAATGAAGCGTAAAAAGTGTCTATTCATCTCTGTTCATCTCGAAATCCTGTCAGCAGAATTTATTCAAGCCTAAGAAAAGAAAAGCTAATAAATCAAGTAATCTGTTAAGGAAATAGAAGTTTGAAAAACATCTTAAAGTGAACACCCTTTCAACTGCTTTCAAAAATGGACGGTAAGATGATTTTCTCCTCGTGCCAATCTGTTTAAAGTAGCAGATTTTTTATGTTATTTTAACAATAACTGTTTATTTAGCGTTTCTTGATTAAAGCTCAAATAAATACGAGGCAAATATGACTTAAGCAGGTAGTTGCCTCTTGAGAGAGAACTATTTTTAAGGTAAATCAGAGATCGCCAACCACTAGAAAAGCTTTTAAAAGTTAAACTAGAGCTTAGATCCGTGACATCCGTGAAACATACGCCAGGAAAATATTTCTTCATTACATAATTCTGTCTCATTCTGCAGGTTGACTGATTCTGTCCTATAGCTATCTATTTACATATCACCTTATCAAAATTTAAAATCTTGTGTGTTAATCACGGTCAGGTGATAATCTTTACCATTCTGTGAACTGACATTAGTTACAAGAGCTCAGGAAGAACTTTGAAAACAAATTAAGTTGACCGTTATTCAGCGTAAGTAGTTTCCTTAGTTGTTTCTTGATTTCATCGTTTTTTTTGTTCTATTATTTTTCTGTACATTTACAGAAATAATTTTTTTAATTTTTATCCGTTGGACATGAATATCTATCCGTTAACAAGAACACTCGACCGATAGCAGAACCAGACCATTTTTTTTTTCAAAACCTCTTTAAAAATATAATCTGATTTCCATGTGTTAACGCTGTTCACGTAGCAAAATGTGATATTTATTCTTATTCGCACAGTCAAAACAGTATTGTTATTATTATTGTTTTTATGCTGTTTTATAGACTGCCTTGTAGCACTTGTCTTCCTACAAAGGGCAGGATTATTGTATTATAACTTAAGCTATCTAAGTAGTAAATGGGTGACAGGTGACTGGTAAAAGCTAATGGCAAACACATACTTTTGGACGATGACCTTTCTAACCAAAGAAGCAGAAACACACTGAATGCTTAGCAAAACATTGCAGAGTTTGAAATACGACAGCGGAACCTTTTAGTCGTGTTTGTGAATTGGTCAAGTTTGTGTGGTAGCAAATCAGTGTAGAATCTCGACCAAACGTTGATTAACAGCTATTAACAGGCAGTTAGTTTAAAACTTTAAGTCCCAAGAGTGACCAACATCAAATTTCTCCTCACAAAATTAATACTTCATTAAGAGAAAAGGTTATGAGAATTAATAAAATGATCACTAAAGGGAAATTGCTTTGATCTTTTAACAAATTCTCCCAAGTTAAACAATAAGAAATGCATTGAGATCAGTCAGGAGAATTTGTATGTTGATATTGGGGCTTAAAGGGTTAAGAACAAGAGACTTGACTCACCAGTCCGCTCATTCACGGACTGTGCGTTCGAGTGCAGGAATTTTCTCTTTGTAAAGCAAGCGGTATTTTCAATTGAAAAAGTTATACTATGACGTCACTTACAAGTATCATGTCTTCTTTACACAGGCTAGAGATGACCACTCTCTCCGCCGTGTTTTTGGGATGGGCAATGCTTCTAATGGGCGTGCGCTTTGGTAACCTACTATATTAAGCCCCCCACCCCTATCACTGTTAAGCCTCCTCCCCTCTCTAATAAGTCCCCATTTCACTCATATATACCCTTACTGATGTGTGATTTAAAATAAGTCCTCCCCGTCTCTATGAAACCCCTTACTCTATTAACCCACACCCACACCAACAAAAAAAGGCCTAAAAGGACTTGAAAAGAAAAAATTCTCCGCCCCCTCCCCGGAGGGGGAGCTTATATAATTTTTTACGATGGTTTTAAAACATGTTATAAAGATAAACAGTGAACTGGCCTCTAGATTGGTGTGGAAAATTTTGAATTTTGAAGAATACACGAAGAAGTATCCATTATTGTCATCACTTCTAGTGGCGTCATCATAACGTTTTTCATCCTAAACGTTAGATGTTGTGTAAACATTAACGTAAAAGATTCTCCAAATCTGAGTTTCCTTTGCTGAGAAATGTGAGTTCAGTACGTGGTTGTTATGACAACATAGCAAACTATTATCAGAAGTTATCTTATCTCTTTCTTTCCCGATATCCTTTAGGTAAGTTCCCTAAATTTGACCAGAATATCTACAAGCAGTTTCAAAAAGTGTTAATCCACTGGTTAAGAGCGCCATGTAAGATGTTATCACATTCAGTTGATACCTTGCGAAATGGGGAGGACCCTCAGAAAAAAAACTGTTTATTTTCGAGCGAGGATATGTTTTTTTAAAGAAGAATGTAATTTCTGGGAGAGTGTCTCGACAATTTTGAAAGTGGTTGTAGCTTGAAATCCTTTAAATGATGGAGAAGCCACTGTTGAAGGTAGGTTAGTTTAGTCTAAGGCCAAAAGGTTTAATGAGCAGAACAATAGCTCTGCACGTGCGTTTGAAATCTCAGTTGGTCCATTTCCTAGCCGTTCTCTGCGAAATAACAACGTGAAATGACCAAATGCTGTTTAGTTTTGACAGCGTGAACTACGACGGTTAATTTTTGGTTTTTCTATTTGGGGTTGGGGTTACATATTCAGCTGGAGCTACTTGTAGTTCCTTAACAGATAGATACACTGAATACATCTACATAATTGCGAGATTCTGGGGTAAAATATAAATTCATTTTTCAACAGGCGTTGTCCTCGATCGGCTTTGTCGTCATTGCTTACACAAGAAGTTCCGGTATAAAAGGGGCCTGGCCTGGCCATTCTCACGCCCAGTTGTCAATAAACCATCAAAGCGTAAACAGCTGACAAACAACCTGCGCTTTCTCTGTGACAGTTGCTGGTAAAATGTGCTTCAGTTTTGCTGAGAATGTTAAACGTTGACAAGTTATATCTTATTTTTGTAAACGGTATCTTTTGGTTTAATGAGGTTTTGAAGCGTATTCAATTTGCAGGACGCTTGACTCTGCAACGTGCCATGAATGCAAGGGTGAAAATTTGCATTTCGCGCCCTTTTACAGTGGAACTTCTTGTTTAAGCTCCCTAATAACTGAAATTTCACGGACGTCAGTCTAACTAGTCAGGTTTCGATCTTCTATGGTTCCCCACAGAACGACCTGTCCAATAGCTTTTAATACTTTCCACTGGAGAAAAACCATGTTTAGCCAGGGATCCGTTCTCTTACTTTTAAAATATCTCTTGCTAAAAACATCTCTGCATTTGAGCAGTCATTACTGTTGTAAAATTTTAAATAGTAAAACGATTTTTTTTAAGGTCGCGCATCATCTTTCTTGTATGATCGACTTAACGAAACCGGCTTGATAAAAGGTAGGTTGTGCATGACTGTCGGTTTAAAACAGTGGATATTTTCTTTTCGCCGATAAATATAATAAGCCATTTATGGGATTCGTGCAGCTGTCGGACAAGGTCGATGGATTGTGTGAAGCGTTTATGTGGCTGAGCATATTTTGCGGATTAAGGTGGCTCGTAATGGTTTAGATATTCCCGATATTGCAACTACGTACACCAATAATGTTGCCTCTAAACGAACAACAAAAGCGAAGCAAAGAGCTTAAATTTAAAAGCACCATTGTAACAAAATTAAAATGAAAATTTACGGGAAGTTTCGAAAATATATTATACCGGAGCTCTTAACCAAAACATCAGTTGTGCTCAAATGTGCGTTTTTTGTGTGTGACAGAAATGCGTTGAACAGTTTATTCTATAAAAAGGGCTGCCATCTTATGGTAATACACCCCATATTTGAACAGTTTATAAATATGTTTTTCAGACTATAAAAGACAGAGGTGCACTTTTCCTAGGACACCAAGAAACGTTCAAGTGCGAGATATATTGGTAGATGCACTAAAAAAACCGAAACAGGAAGTTGATTGTCTTTTCAATTACGGTTGCTGGTGTGGTCAACGGGGCGAGGGGAAAGCTGTGGACAACTTTGATTTGTAAGTATCACCTTTCTTTTACCCTTGAAGTCAAAATACCAATACAATATAAGTAAAACTTGTCTTCGTTCTTTGAGCCTCGGACATTGCTCCGTTTAGTTGTTGTTGTTTGTTTTACTTAGTGATCTACATGCCTTGGGATCACTCAGGTATAGCAGGTTAGGCCGGTCCCAGAGAATATTAACATCTATAACGTCAATAAAACATGTTAAATCTGTCAGAAACGATACAATATAAAATACACAATTAGTTTAACTGAGAAAAAAAGAGCCGGCAGTTAGAATTACGAATAGCTTGTAAAACTCTACGACTGTCTGCCTGGCGTCAGCTTTAGTCTTATGACGGACAAAAATGACGCAACTGACCTTTAAAAGCAACTAATAAAACTTCAGCAAAACCAAATAAACCAAATAAGTTTATTTTGGCAGGGCCTGGCGAGAACCAACCTGAACCCTATATCCCTAACGTATACCTTTTAACAATAAACACTCTCTCCTACACTAGTTTTACAATAAACGCGACAAGTCCTTTCAAAACGACCAGGGAGAAACTTTTCCCCACTACTTCTGCGCAAAAAACGCCTTGGCCTACAATCCCCGAGTAAGCTCGCAAGCTTAGTGCCAGTTAGGCTGCCAGTTCGGTTGGGAAACAACAACTCCTACATTACATTTGACTTACGTGACCAAATTTACAAGCACACAAGCTTATTGCCAGATAGGCTGAGGAACTAAAACTCTGATGTTAATGATCATATTTGATTTACTTCCATAAATGATAGACTTGGCACGGAATTAAATATCTGATTAAGAAGATAAGAACCAGTTAGTTGGAATTTACAAGGCAAGAAATGCAGCCAAACTTGAAGTTCCTAATAGTAGGTCACTGAAATGCATAGAAGAGACATTAACCTACACATACATGAATACAAATAGAAATAAATGAAAATCCTAAAACGAGCAGAGCTGAGCAACTGCTCAAAAACAAAGGTGGTTAGACGGAGGCCGGAAAAAGCCCCTATGGCGAAAAGATGTGCAGGAAATCTGGTTAGGAACCATGGCTCAAGCTCCAAGCGGTTAGAAACTCATCCTACGAGGCTTTACAGAAGAAAAATACCGCCGATCCTGGCTAAAAAAGAAAACTAAACAGAGAAAAAAATTCAATGAAATAACAACGTAGAACGCGGTTGGTTCTGAGGCCTAGAAGACTGCCACGTGCTATACGCTTCCTTATATACCCCTACGTCACTACCCATGATGCCGCGGCCTGGAACCCAGGTCTTGTTGTATCTTGTGGCGTCAAAATAGTTATTTCAGCTTTTTTCGCGTTCTCATTCGACATAATTAGATTTGTCATGAATTTGAACTTCTGCCAAAACATTATCCCGGCGTCCGTTTCACTTTTTTGCCAAGAAAGGTTTCATTACGAAAGTGGATTCGCCATTGAATTCACTTAACTTTTTGAATAAACTATTACGTTATTAAATAGTTCTATTTATTATCATATGTTTTCTTTCTTTTTCTTCCCTTTCTATCGTTTGCTACTTGCTGTTTCTCTCTTGCTTCTCTTTTCGTTCATTATTCTTTTTGTCGTTTTCTTAAGCTGCTGCAAAGCCCATGATTTTTGTGAAAAAGAAGTACTTACAAGTGTGGATAAGTGTAAATTTGAGAGAGGAGTGGATGAATATTTTATCAAAAAGTTCAAGTACAACAAAGATACCTACAAGTGTGGTAAGTATGTTTAGCGCTGAGTATTTTTGGTAGTGAGAAAAAGCATTCTTTATAGAACATTTTCACGAAAATGACCTCGAAAAGTCAAAAGCCAAAAAACATGTTTTTATTTAAGGTAACCTAATAATTCGGTCACTTATATTGAATTACAAATTACCATGGTGTACAAAAGGGGTGTTGTTATTAGTTAAACCTTCGTAACGTTTTTGAGTTCAAATTGGAACAATATGGCAGTGCTTTTTCTCAAATCCTTCCCTAGAGAAAAATACCCCAAAACATGCTACAATTTGCTCTCCCTTAGCAATTCACTTGCCGCAGGACTTACCGATAATATCTTCATCTTGGTGTTCTATCGACATATCCCCGGAATTTTTTCGTCCAATTATTTCCAAATTGGCAGCATGTAGTCCTATTACGTATACAAAAATCAACGCGCGCGATCGTCATCAGAATCGGAGAAAATTTAGTGGTGAACTATAATGAATCAATAGAGTGTTTCTGTCGAGGAACTATAGGCTGATAGTTTCCCTGCGGAAACTTGATGTTCTTAAAACGAATATTAGCCCGAGAAGCGAAAGCTTCTTGGCATTAATAGTATTAAGAACATCAAGTTTCCAATGGGCAACTATCAACTATCACAGCGATGCGATAGTTCGGACAGAAACATTCCATCGTCTTTATTAATTGTTCTAAATTTTTGAAACTTTCAAACCACCATAAAATCGCAAAATTGACAACCTTACTAATTTCATCACGCTCTTTCTATTTCTGGCAACCATTTTGCACTACCTCCTATTTTTATGATTGACAAGGTCACGTGACCGTGTTCCACAAAGGGCCTATCGCAGAACATTTATAGTGAACTATAATCGCCCATAGAAAGCTCGGGCTCGTAGTAGACTGCGAGGAGTCGGTTTTTGGCCCTTACTGAAATTTTACCCTCGACCTGAAAAATTACAATAATGCAAATCAGGGAAAAAACGAGGAGTGAATGTCAGTCGGACTATTTTTTAATTTCCACTCGTGGCTGCGTGACTTGTGGAAATTCTAAAAAGTCCAAACTGTTCATTCGTCTATTATAGTTAATCCCTAATTGTTTCACGAATAGACCGTTTTCCTATGCCAATTCCTGGTTAACTGGTAGAAATGTTTAGCGAGATTTACTTTTACTTTTTATTGTAGCTCCAGTAAGTGAATATCGGGCAAGAAAGGTCGAGGAGAGGCGATGTAGGCATGCCAATTGTCTCTGCGACATGGAGATGGTTCGGTGTATGAAGCACTACAAAGATGAAATCTACCCCGACCACATTTTATATCAACAATGTGATATCAAACGTAAACAATGTTCTTTTTACTTACATTTTACTCTTTAGTTTTTAGCCCTTCATCTTTTTAACCAACGTTTCAAAGCCTATTGCTGCATTAGTAGCATACATATGATGATTTAAAGCACCCCAACTCGCTTTTTGAGCGATGTGAAGGCGTGAGCACACAAAGAGGGATTCTGAACCCTGGGTCATGCATGTACAGTTGAACCCCTGCTATTTCGAACCGTCAGGGGAAACGAAAAATAGTTCGAAATAGCGGGAGTTCGAAATAGCCGATAGTAAATGACTGAAGGGCAAGTCCAAGGGAAATGGGTTTTAGTTCGAAATAACGGGGAATTCGAAATAACTGAGTTCGAATTAGCGAGGTCTAACTGTATTACATTTTGCAGTGTATTCAAAGTATCGTGTAAAATAGCGAAACATTGAATAAATTATTTTCAAAGCTTTGATTGGCGTACCACCATTGGATATCACTTTTTAAACATCCCAATAATGGCCGATGAAGAACTGAAGACTAAGTAAAAGCAGAAGCCTGATGGATACCGATCATCTCGTATCCAAAGCGCGCTGGAATAATATTATACAAATTGCAAATGAAAAAAGGGCACCAACACAAAACCAGGGCTGATTTAGAATTTAAGAATACCTTGTGAATTCCCATTAAATCTTTAGTATAAAACTGGAACAACGTAAACACTCTTATTTTTCGGCCATTTTAACTTTAGTAGAAATAATAAATACACTGCGGTGACAAACATTACAAGACAACGCGTGTCGGAAAAAAACTTTGATTTTACAAACTTGACGTTTCGTATGCTACAACAGACATATTCAGAAGTAACCGTTAGCTAGATAACGTCTTTCATAATAATTACAGACGAATTTTGCAAGCCCAAGGCAGATGTGATTGTCCTGATACAAGACAGTCAGGGTATTAGCACAGTTGATAACATTAAAACCGTGGTGCGAAGACTGCTGACTCTTCTTGGCAGTGAAACACAAGACTACAACTTTGCACTGGCAACGTACGGTACAACGCGACGAATGAGTTGTGTTGGCAGCGCAGCAGACACAATCAGTTACATGGACAGAGAATACCAGCATGGACAACGCGGTACTCAAAATCTCTTGAAAGATGCTCTGGGAAAAATGATCTTAAAGCAGTTTGACAAACGTCGTAACGACAGAAAAGGCAAAGACACAGCAAAGGTAAGTTTTACTTGTGGCAATTTTCAATTACATTAATGCAAACACAGAATTAAACTGCGATTAATTAAGTCTCGAATGTCTCAAATATGGAATTCGGTTATTCGCAACGTCCATCCTAATTTTTTTTTATCATCATTCAAAACATCGTCATGAATCTCAAGATTCTAGTCATATTCTCAGACGGAAACGCAGAGGATGAGAATGGGGACGTTATGGACACGTTCTGGCTTGAGCAGTCAGCGAAGCTGTTAAGAGATGATCACAACATCAAAATAATTGGTGCCCTTATTCCCAACTCTCAAAATACACAACGAATGCAAGAGCTGAAGAGCATCGCCTCTGAGGAAGAAGATGCCATAGACGTCGAGTTTTCTGTTGCTAACCTTAACGATATCGCAGATCGTCTTGTGGCTCGAGTGACACGATTGGTGGCCTGTTTTGGTAGGAGTTTTATTTTAATTCACAGGAGCTCTATCCCCCTATAACTCTGTATACAATTAACAAATTTTATAACAAAGTTTTATAATGGACTTCATGAGGTTTCTCCCTTCCAGGTAGGCGGATGGAGGAGGGGTGAGGCAAGATAGAGTTTCTACTTTTCCAAACCCTGACCCGTCATAGAGCAGTACTGGTTACTACTTGTCGTTTGAAAGAGTCCGATTAAAGTGTATATGACATGAAAAATATCTTCTGCTCATTTGAAAGGCCTTTTGAAATACAGAAGAATGGCGTTTTTCTTTTCGAAATATCTTTTTCGTTTCAGAGATATTGACATTTTTGTATTATGCAAATTAGATCAGTGATGACATCATAAGATTTGCAATTAAAAAATCGTAAAATACTGAATGAAAAATATCTCTGGAAATATTGAAGCAGTGTTCTTAAAACTTGGCACCACAAATGGTCATCGCAAAAGGAACAAAATGACGCCCTTAGTATTGTTGCCAAAGCAACTCTTTCAGCTCCAGTCTCTCTCTGTCAAAAAGCCAAATATCCCCATTTGTAACCTCTAAAGCAAGACAAAAGGGTCCTGCTTGGAACAGACATAGTTCCCATATTGTCTTAATTCCCATCATCGCATTGGCTGCGCTAGATGGTTCTTGGTTTAAGACAAAAACTGGGAATTTCAGTTTTTATTGAGACAGCACCAGCGGCAAAACTGTTGTCATGGCAACAGCATTAAGGGTGTCATTTTGTTTCTTTTGTGATGCACATTTGTGGTGCCAAGTTCCAAGAACACTGCTTTAATAGTTTTAGAGATATTGCTTAGTCAGTATTTGACCATTTTTTAGTTGCAAACCTTATGACGTCATCACCGATCTAATTTGCATAATAGAAAAATGTCAATATCTCTGGAACGAAAAAAGATATTTCGAAAAGAAAAAGGCCATTCTTCTCTATTTCGAAAGGCCTTTCAAATAAGCAGGAAATATGTTTCATGTCATTTACACTTTAAATAAGTTGAATGTGTTAAAAGTGAATACAGTCTTTTGGTCTCTCCTATTTATATTTAGTCGGGCATTTTTGATAGCCTATAAAACATACCCAATTTCAGATAAAAGTAGAAAACTCTATATAACAAAAACAGCTCAAAACCGAAAGCCTTTGAGACGGTTTATACTAATATAGCTTAATCCCCCTCCTTAAACTGTACCAATGTAGCATAAAATTCTAGAGTATTTCCCACACTTGCGGATTGTCTCGCTAATTGCAGAGCTCTTCGATTTTATGTTCCAAAGTGAATAAAAAGTAGAACCATAGCGACCAAAGTCATAATTAATGCGTGTTTGGCTGTTGAATTGTTGAAACAAAATATGGAATTCAGTTACTTTACCGATCCAACTAAAAACGTGAGACAAAATAATTCAAGCTCAAATTAAAAAGTGATCCATATAGAATGTAATTACAATGATTCTGTTTCTATTTGAGATCCTGATGTAGCTTTATTATTCTGAAAATGCTATATTTGACAAATGAGACTACGAGCAAGCGAACAGTCAACAAGGCGCAGCCGACTATCGCTCGTAGAAAACGAGCGTGATTTGTCTAACGGCTATTCTGTAGAAAACACGCCGCATATGATTGCAGTTCAAAATCTACCATTTTTTGTAATTTCAAGCCAAAAATTAAAAATAATGAGATAAGGCTAGGCTAATACCGTCAAGTTTACTTACGGTAAAAACAAATATATGTGGACCCATATAATATTATTTATTATTTGACCCATTGTGTTCTATCACGTACTCCATTTATAACAGCTTTGTTTATTTCAACAGTTAAGTACACAGTGGAAGTTCACACCCCCAACTCACATGTAAACAGCGAGTACAGATTGACTGTAAGAATTAAGGGAGAGGGGGAACAAAAAACTGCAGATCATGTCTTGAAAGGTGCAACACAAGAAAAGAATGGGTATGCTATGTCATTGTTGTGCTTCAGCCGAGTACAGGGTCCGAGGGAGGCATACAAAGTGACGGGTGAGGGGGGGGGGGGGGGGGGAGCGATGATCGTCGTACATTTCAGTGGTTTATTCGTAGTTTGGGCGGCAAACGCCTGGAATCAACTGCCAGCGAATGAGAACAATCTCAACACCAGAGGCCTTTCACAGTCTTTTTATCAGTTTAATACTTATTTTTTCTCTCTCTATATATTTATGTAGGCAGTTTGGTTCTCGGCATATTAGCATATTTTTTGCTAGGGGCCTAGTCAGCCCCCGTCACCTCCGAGGGTAAATAAATTTTCTATCTATCTATCTCTGTATCGGTTAGTGTTTTTTCCTCTTTTATCTATGAAGACCACTTAGCAACGACTTCTCTTATGGGTGAAAATTGTTTCAAGCCACGCACACAAAATTACCGTTGAGGTTACCTAAAAAATGTCCGACGATCACCCCTGTCAATTATAAATGAAGTCGCCTCCACGGGATGCGTTTGACGAAATGTACACAAATTTTGGCCGTGACCGAAAAGTCAGGCTCGATTGAGATACTGGTTGAGATTTATCTAAACGCTACATACGTATGACTATGAAAGCAATGCCCTAGTCTGTTTAAAGGAAAGCTTTATCAGGGGTTGAATTATTCTAAAAGCAGATGCACAGGCAATTCTCTCTAAAGCGGACAACCTCGAGACGAACTCGAGCTTTCCACGTTATGGAGGTGTCCGCCTTTAAAAGAGCTGTTTAACATATGTCCTTGAATAAATTCATTAGGCAAAATTTTGCTTGTCCTACATCTTTTAAAACGCTTATATCTCGGCTGCTTTTGATGCGATTAAGCTGAATTTTTCCAGAGACATAAAAGAATGATGGAAGTTTACGAATGACGTCTTTGATTTGGTAGATTGCGCTTTACAGCGACGCTAGAGCGCCATTAGTCCTAAATTGAAAAATCTATGATTTTGTGTCCAAGTTTGCGGGTCGAGTGGAAGACAGCACTCAGTGATTTTATCAAAAATAGATCAGTTGAAATCTCTAGTGTGTCATGACAGAAGCGGATCTTTTAATTAAAACTTTGCCAGCGAGTAAAAGTCGTGTAAATGTGCAAAATTGAATTTAACGCCTTCTTTCTTTTCTTTAAAGCGCTCTTTTAGAATTTCGCTTCACTAGAGTATTCCTAGTTTACCTCTCTGCAGTGCCAGTTCATGAAGTTCTAAATCTGCGTTGAATTCTTGGACACAAAATTGTCGGAAAAGTCCAAACTTTGAGATTTCCGAAGGTGTTCTGATTAAAACACGAGTGCCAAGGGAGGTAATTATGGTAATTACATTCCACCCTTTAATATTGAGATCAGAAAAGAACAATGCGGAGCAGAATGCTCACGGTTTTTTCAAAGAAAAAAATACAATTAAAATGCACTTTAAAATTAAAGAAGCTCTGTCACGGGGATTTCGCAGGTTTTTGGTCTAAACTGTTCTAAAATTAGTCGTATGCAACTTAACCCATGAAAATCATTACCTTTGAACATAACCTTAATATTGGATAGAAATCTAACTACGGCTATAAATATCGATTTTTTTGTAGACGTGCGGAAACAACTTGAAAAGTTTAGTTAACTTTTCAAGTTGTAATCCATTTTCATCGTAGCCATCTGCTGCTAAAGACGTTTGCTAACAGTTTCGGTGCTCTAATATAGCAATTGTTAATAAAAATGGACTATTATTTTTTGGTTTCCTTCGACACAAATATAAATTTTGGCTGTTCAAAAATCTGTTAAAATCCGTGACAAAGCCCCTTTAACTGATTTCATAAACAAGACAAAACCTCTTACAGCAGATTTTGAAATGCAAACAAATGTTTTCTGTCTACGACTTGACTCTTTTGCTGTTCTGTTGACCGGGACCACTGACTTTTTCTTGGGATCACAGGGTCCGTGCCACACGTGAACTCTTCAAATCACGCACCATATTTTATTCAGTCATGAATATTCCGTACACTCGTCGATGTCAGTCGCTGCGCTTCGTGCATACGCTTTAAATAAATGCATAATGATTGCCTAAGGTGTCCTCTGCGACCTTAATTACAGATACCCAATTGCAATTCGACCAGAAACAGCCTGCCAGCCATGGCCGCCATCCGCCTTAGAAACGTGTCCACTTTCAAAAGGGGTCGCCCACTACCTCTCGGAACGAGCTTCTTCATTGGTGCGTAAAACAACAGATAACAGGTCATAACAATGCCCCTAGCCCTGAATAACAATAGAGGTAGTGTTTACAGGGGGCGAATGAAAATAGAGGTTCCAGAGAGGTACTGTCTTACTGTTCAAAAGTGGTGTCCGCCTAGAGAGAGTTGTCAGTGTGCGGCTATAATCTTTCCCTCAGGTGTTAGTTTTGCCAGCCAACGTAACCTCCTCAGCAGGATCGAGAGGAGCATGTGTTCCAAGTAGTTAAAGGCAAAATACTTTTGAACTTCAAATTTTAAAACACCAGACCGGTAGCAACATTTTTCTGATAACCGAGGCCATTGCGAAGCGCCAAAGCTAGGGGGTCAAATTTCGAAGTCTAGAAGCCCGGAAATGCTATTTTTTGGTTATATCATAAATACTTCTTTCATATATTAACTGACAAGTGCCTCGGTTCGCCTCTTACCAGCTTCAGCCCTGAACAGGATGACTTATATTTGAGTTTTCATCGCTAGTCATTTCTTTTTGTTTCCTTTAGAGAGCTATACGTGATTAAATCCGAGTTCTTCGGTCGTGATGTGGGAACTGTGAAGTGGATTGAGATACTACCAGACAGAATAAGGAGCGGATTTAACGATCGTGGGTGGACTCTTCAAGAGGTACTGTGATGTTATTTCCTAAAAAAGGTTTAAAGAAGTTTATGAAGTAGAAGCACTGATATTTGCAGTAACAATAGAAACGAGCGGCTTTCCTCTTTAAGAAAATATACTTTAGTTTTTGTTTTCCTTCAAAATTAATATTAAAATTGGTATAACTAGCCCTAAATTAAAGCATTAATTTTACCCTCCCTGATTTCTGTTTTCCAAATGACGAGTAAAATTTTGTTTGTGTATCAGGTAAAGGTTGAAAAAGGAGAGGAAACGGTAACTGCAGTGTTCAGAGAAGATGTTGCCATCTGGCCTTTCGATTGGTATTCTGGTAAGAAAACGTCTTTTGTTACAGAATTTTAATATGGCCATGTGAACACTTTATAACTCAGACGCCCATAGATTCAACTATAAACTTGAAGAAGAGGTTCTTGAAGAGGGAATCTCAATTATTAATTAAACGTTCGGCGATTTCGATTCCCAGCCATCAGACCAGTCAGACAATTTCTCAAGTCTGGGATCTCAGCTGTCAGTTTAAACACGCTTCATTTCTCAGCCAACATTAAAAATTTTGACCAATTCCCATTTAAGGCAGGGGTACACTTGAAGGCCGTTTTCCCGCCGCTTAACTTGGGTTTAATGCGAATATCTCGTTCGCGTTCCAAGGAATCCGAAAACTCTATGCTCGTCCCATGAATCTACGTTTTTCGGTGTTTCGTAAAGTTTTGGGGATGTTTGGGAGGAGATAATTTTTCTCAAAGGATAAGAAGTAAAAGTTAGAGAAATAAGAAGTATTGAAAAATTAATGTAGTTTTAAGATTAGAATTTGAAGTTAAAAATTAGAAGACGGACATTAAAACAGTCCTCTAGCAACTTGGGGTGCTCTTGCGTGCCAAAAAATAATTTTCTTTATTCTATCTCTTCTTTAAACCTGTTAAAATTGTACTCAAATTCACGTTTACCCCCGAGTTAGCAGTTAAATCCCATCTAGATCCTCAAAGAAGTGCTTATAACCTTTTGACTGCTAAACCCGATAGCAACTGGGAGGGACCCTCATCACGACAGATGTTTCTCATAATCACCTGATAAAGTAGGACCTAAAGGCAGCGATGAGATAAATTGGATCAGGATTACTCGTGTAAACTTAAAAACCTACGCATTTGTACTGACTCTTAAAAAGAAACAAAAAATGACGTTGCCCGACATTGCCCCCCTTCAGTTTATTAAAAATGAAACCTTCCTCGACGTTGAGGCGACAACTTTTCCAAGGTGTACAAAGGCTTCTTTAAGGACAACAAAACCACAAGAAGACGTAAAGAAAAAAAGATAGAAGAACGGCAACAAATCCAAAACGAAAACGAAAAGCCCAAGCTGCTGGGTTTTTTTTTGACTCCGAAAAGTTTGCTTTATGTGCATGCTGCAACTTAAAGGGGCAGTCTCACCAAGATTTAGTGATACTAAATTTGTAATTAATTGGAAATCCACTTATATTTGCCTGGTTGCCTAAAACGCACTGTGCTAGTCACGAAAGTTGTTTAAAACTGGTATGGCTGCGGACAGGTAGGAAAGAAGTGGTCTAAAACTTGAAAACGTCGGGCCGAAGTTTTCAAGTTTGAAAGTGTTACTTAGAACAAAATCACTAAAAAACATTGATTACGGTTTGTTCACATCTTAGAGAGTGAATTTATTCCTTTTTCGTCGTTTAAAGGTTATTTTGTTGATCAATGAGTGCACCTTTATAATTCTAGCATAGTTTACACAAAAACTTAGAAGACCTGTCATGATACTGCCCCTTTAATAGCAAAGCTGCCTCAAAGTAGAAAGGAATTAGTCAGGCACAATGAGGTTTCCCTGAGTTTTACAACAATCTCCCCTGATGGTGGCCAGAAGTAGGCAGCCGTAGCTTTTTATTACGTCTTCGTCAGTTGAGTTCGCTTAATCAGTGTATTTTCCAGGATACAAAAACTTCCCCATTGCTTGATAATTGTCTTTCGACCTTCCCTCCCGTCCCGCACCAGACCCACCCACCCACCCACCCACTCTCCGTATGATTCAATTTTTAGCCTCAACCTTTCCCAAATGAACATCAAGAATGGTAAAAATTAGTTAAATGTAGGACACAATCTAAGGGTATTTTAACTTTAATTCGTTTTAATTTTAATTAAAATACTGTTTGCACATCTTTGTCATATACCCAAGAAAAAAGGATTCAATGAGGACTTTGGGAATGGTGCCTGGATATTATTATATCAAACCGAACAATTTCGCAACAGCTATCGTCATCTGAATAAAATGATTGCGCATTTTGTTTTGCAGCTCCTGCAAGGAGTCAACCCTACGGTAAGTAGAATGGGAATGAAGCAGCAAAAATTACCAAGAAAGAAATCAACGAAAAAATAAAGAAAATAATGATAGTTCTTGGAACACGGAATTTTGTTTCCACGTATTTCAAGTCCGCTGTGCATTTTTTTTTTCATTTTTTAAATGTGATGCTA
This sequence comes from Meandrina meandrites, assembly GCA_963693305.1. Lineage (NCBI taxonomy): Eukaryota > Metazoa > Cnidaria > Anthozoa > Scleractinia > Meandrinidae > Meandrina > Meandrina meandrites. The sequence goes on along the minus strand of OY855916.1, from coordinate 22,919,690 downwards.
AATGTACACCTAATTCCAAAAACATTTGCATATGAAAACGTAAAATGAAAAAGGCAAATAAGAATGTTATTATTAGCTTCATTGGTTAACAGCTTGCATCATTCTCAGGGAACCCACCTGTTATTACACTTGAAGCCAAGTGTTCAAATTTTTATCAGAGAATTAATACTGATGAGATTCAGTAAATTGATATTCATTCAGAGCAATTATTTACTGTATATAGTGTTTAGCACGAGACAGCTTAACTCGGTGTATAAACAAAAATAATCTTGGATTGGCAAATGCGTCAAAAGAGGTTTTTCGACCAAGCATTCTTGCTTTCTGATTCGAAAATGGCTTGTACGACAAGCTTGTTATTCTACCCAAGCTAAGTTTCCTTTGTAATGAAAAACCAACAGATGAACCTTAATTGTTTTCTTCCTCTCTTACAGTCAGAAATTAAAATGAAAACCAACAACACCTAAAGAGAAGTGTTCTTCCAAAAGATTTCGATGATGGACAACTCAGAACAGTATCTCTTTCATGTCTAGTTTCATTGCATACTCTTTTCATAATCATTTTGTTTATTTCAACAGTCAAGTACATGTTCGAAGTTTACAGCCCTGTCACATCAGCAGAAAATTTGTTCCTGAGCCTTTCTGTTAAGCTTTTTGGAAAAGAGCAAGAAACTAAATATCAATACTTAACAACCGAAACAGAAGAAAAGCAAGGGTATGGTACGCATTAGTTGTAGTCAGCTGAGCACAGGGTCCCGGCGCACGTGGGGGGGGGGGGGGGGGGGGGTGATATAAAAGTGATTATCATTGCACCTTTTATAGTGCATACAATGTATGATATGGTAGAGCGTAAAGTGCCTATGAAGCGAATTTTTCTGCATAATTAAAAAGATTACTATTTAAAATGCACAGTTCCAAAGTTTGAGAATTCTACGATAAAAATTGCGGATTTTACAAGCGTTGAAAGTTGCACTTTTATGCCTTCAAAAATGGCTAATCGATCGCGCGGCCAAAATACCACGTGACATCAAGGTGTGACGTCAGTTAGTTTGCAAAAGTTCGAGCAAATATGACCGACAGTAAGAAAGGGGAGCGTAAAGGACGACGATTTTGCGTTGCTGGTGTACCAAAAAAACAACGTAGCCAAAACACATCATACACGTAAAAATGACCACGGTGGCGATAAAGTGGCCAGTTTGCTGAGTCAACCAGTACCTCATTGAACATCTCACATGATTGGCCATAAGAACAATAGGACAAAGGGCACAAACAATGCCCCTATCCCTGAAGACAATGAGCAATATTGTTTTAGAATGCCTCTGAAATTAGAGGTTCACAAGAGGTACTGCTCTACTCAGTTTGCTGGACTCCAGATCGAGCTGTCCGACTTCCATCGCTGACAGGGGTTATTGCTTTGTGTTATTAGGCTTATTCGAAATGGAAATTGAAATTGAAATGTTGTTTATAGTGGTCATGCACTTAGCTTCATATCTCTTCGAGATAGCTAGTTTACAGGCATGCCACTGATACAGAGAAAACGAATATTTTAAATTCGGCAAGACACTTTACTCCCACAATGCTTATCTCCACCCAGGTGTTTCAATGGGTATCGGTGGTAGCCCTGCAGAGGATTAGTGTCCCACCCAGGGGGGGGGGGGGGGGGGGGGGGAGGCACAGCAATACTGCTAGTCGCCTCATGCTACGGAAAGCGAAGATGAGCACCTCCCTGAAGGGCCAGTAGCTAGGCTCGAACGCAGACTTTACCTTCCTACCTAAATTGATCCAATTACTTACAGAAAACATTAATGCTAATTGAACTTCAAATTTAAAAGGAAACGATGACAAAATTAAATTTTTGGCGAAACATATTTTGAACGATTGTCGATTGTTTTGTTTTCGTTAGAGACTTATTCGTCATCAAAGCCCATTTCACCGATATTAATGTGGGCCCTATAGAGCGTATTTGGATAAAGCCACAAACGAGGCGTAATTGGACTCTTAATAAGGTACTGTGTGATATTATTTCCGGTAAAAAATTTTGTAATGATGTAACGTAAAATCCCAAACATTATATTTGTTCAACATCCATTTCATGTAGGCTCATTTTCAGGGTGGGCCCATATACAGGGGGGCTTATCTTATATATGCTTTTGCAACATTGTATGTATATGGTCATGTAAATAAAGCAACCTGTTCGTGGTGGTGGTGTTTTTATTTTAAGATGGAAATTTGCGTTATTCAATTTTTTGGGCTTTTATTCGGAAGGGATATTACGTATGAAAGTTTTCAGGAGCATACAAGAATTTAACATGGTAAAACTCTCTAAACATAACGATATGAAGTTCTATAGTCGTTAAATGAACATTACAGGTCTGTGAGCATACTATACATCGACGTAAAAAAAAAAACAAAGCAAACTGTACAATATCTAGCGGCTTAAGAGTTATAACCAGTTATAACCCACCGAAATAAATTTTCGCATGCGCTCATTGGATGAAACGCATCATGTGGCACAAAATCGGACGACGGGTATCAGGCAATATACCCCGTCCGATTTGATATCCGTCGCCCGATTTTATAGACAAGTACAAAACAAACGAACTTTTTGATAAAATCAGAGCGTTAAAAAAATACGTAAACCTATAAACTTGAATTTATTTCAAGTGCAGTTTCGCCGTGATTATCACTGTGGGTTTTTGTACTATTTACCAGCGATAGAGCGCGTTGTAGAAATTAATCGGAGGGTTATAAAATAAATAAACCCCTTTCTGGCTTGCTGGTATACTGGAGGATAATGCCCTTGGCTGAAAGGTTGTCCTAAAAATTTCACAGTTGCCGTCGAAGGGTCGCTTCTCGGCCAACTGTCCACTTTTCGGACAATCTTTCAGCCTCGGGCATTATCCTCCAATATACCAGCCACTTGATGGGGATTATTTACTAAATATAAGAAAATATAAGAAAACTTTGCTTCTGAAAGTTTGGGGGCTTATTTTGTAGGGGAATTCTTATTTTCGGAACTTTACGTTAGTTTTGAACGTCGAGAAACTGGCATTTTTAGAAGCAGCAGCATGAACTGTCGGCTTTCTCCTTCTTTCTTCTCTTCTTCTCTCTTCTCCTTCTCCTTTTTCCCTTAGAAAAGTAATATACTAGCACTTAACTAAAACGTACAACAGATGCCGCTCTGCTTTGTGTATCCCAGACGCCATCTTTCTTTTAATGTCTCAGGTAAAGGTTAAAACGGGACAGCAAACAGTAACTGGGGAGTTCAATGAAGAGATTCGAGCATGGGCGCAGGAGCATTATATTGGTACGTAAGTCCTAATGCAAAAATCTCTTACAAGTAGAGAATATCTTTTGTTTTTGGATTCTAATGGCGGTGTCCATTTTATAGCTAATACTTTAGTATGTACCCTGGCCTACACGTAGAAGAAACGCTTTTAAAAGAACAGTTAAAGTATTAGAACAGAGCTGCCTTGGAACTAATAACCTTTATGTATCTTGTTCCTTCTAAATTAATCACAACTTATTCAAAATACCAGTGTGTGTTGCTTTGGCTGAGCTCTGTTTGCTCGGACAAAACAAGATTATTTCTCGAAAGAATTATAATTTTTATTTGACCTTGTTGTTGAAACGCACGTCAGTTCGCAGATCCAGCCAATATGAAGCATATTTTTCCCGACTAATTTTTTTAAGCAAATAATCTTTTTTGCTCTGTGTCTTAATGTTAAGTCATAATGTTAAAGCGTTTTATTTAGTTAGTTCATTACCTTTGCAATTTTATTCATTTGATAATTTAGTAAGCTGCTTATAATAAACGTGTGTTGTTAAATAAAGGATGTACAGTATAATTATTATATAAACTGATTAAATTTCGCATCAAGACAAACAGATGTTGATTATAAATTAAATAAAAAATGATTTCGCGTTTTGTGTTGCAGCTTCAGCAGTGGCGTCTAATCCACCGACTGCGGAATAGTGGTCAGCGGAGTGGGAATGAAGGGAAAAAGAATAAATCGCAATGAAAGAAATGAACAAAATAATAAAGAATTAATGATAATACTTCGAAGACGGAATTGCTGTTTTTAAATTAACTCAAGTCGTATTTTTGTGATCTCCACGTGGAGGCAATTTGATGGTTAAAATTGAATGAATGAATTTGAACCTCAGCGTAGTTTAAACGCCGGACGGTAAAGCAGCTCCAACGCATGATGGTCATTTGGGGTACACTTAAAATATTACAAGTCATCGCATAATCATTTTCCTAGGCGTAATGGTCTAGATCTTTTAATTCTTAAACTCCGCACAGAATCTGCAAAGAAAGGCTGTTTTAATTCTGGAGCCCAAGCTTTGAATAATTTTTCCGCAGCTCACCGGAAACTTTTGAAATAGTGAATTTTACTCCATAGTAATAAAATAAGCGATTTTAAAATGCCACGGTGAAATTTTTTGTAATGATCTCAAACAAGCTGGCAAACTGTTAAAGTTCACTCACAGCAAGTTACATGATATTCATGTAACGAAAAAGCAGTTTTAGTGTGGGCGGAAGGACAATCCGGAGACATAGAAGCCATACCATCCCGCGGCACATACCTATATAGCCCACATATGGGAGTATCCCCGGAGACAAAATCCACAGGCAAAGTGAAACTCGGTTGAATAATAGCTTTGTTTCCCTTTATACAGTGCTAAAAATAAGGATTAAGTCCTTTCCATTTTGTTCAGCCTCTGCAGTGATTGGTACCGAAACCTATAGCTTTCAAGTTACTTTGAGAAGATCGAAAACAGAGCTTTTGATTTGAATTGTTATTTATTTAGTTTTTACTCTAACAATGCTAAAGATTCTATTAATAGCGAAGCGCGCGAAGTTTAAAAATAGAATGCAAATGATTATACCCCCCACGAGGCTCAGAAAACATCGGCATGCTCTGAGAGAAATAGAGGGAATCTAGGCGAAGTTTTCGTTCCAAAAAAGTGTTTTAGGAACACCGGCTGTTTTAGGATGTGTTTTAAGGAAATCGTCCGCCATTCCGGTTTGTTTGTCTGAGTCTTGACTGAGTCATGACGTCACTCGCAATCTTCCAACAAGGCATAGTTAACTATGAACAAGGGAAGTCACTAACTGAGGTGTAAGCAATGTTTTCCCAATTGTTTACATTCAGTTGTCTATGACAACGCAAGTAGTTTACTCCTCTTTTTCATTTCAATAAGAGCCACGGCCTTAAGGCGGGGGTACACCTGAAGCCCGTTTTTCCACCGCTTAACTTGGGCTTAATGCGAATATCTCGTTCGCGTTTCAAGCATTCCCAAAACCCTCAGCTCATTTCACAAAGCTATGTTTAGCGGTATTTTGTAAATTTTGGGTGATTTTTGGGGATGTTTGGGAAGAGATAGTTTTTCTAAAAGGATTAGTAAAATTTGGAGAAATAAGAAATATTAAAGATTAATGTGATATTAAAATTAGAATTGGAAGTTAAAAATTAGTAGATGGACACCCAAACAGTCCCCTGACAACCTGGGGTGCTCTTGCGTGGGGGTCAACTGTCTGGTGGTGTTTCAAAAATAATTTTCTTTCTTCTATCCCTTCTTTAAACCTCTTAAAATTTTACTCAAATTCACATTTACCCCCACCTTAATATAGAGAGTTTTCGGTTCCGTGCTCTAAAATAGCCAACACATGACTTCATTGTCTTAAAAGTTCTGACCATACTTCGCTTTCTTCAATAACAACCGGAGACTGATCCGGGTTCCTGGTGCAAGCACCGGACACAGTTGATAAGAAACAATACTGTTCCAAAATACAATGTATCACAAACCAAGGTAAAACAATAGGACTTCATTTGTATTCGGAACAAACAGAAAGACCCTTGATCTGGGATTCAGGTCTTTAACCGTTCTTCTGATGGCTAGAACATACAAAGAAATTAAAAACTTGAAATATGAAATCGAAAACGGATATTCATGCATTATTGCTGTCTTTAACGCTTGTTTATTTTTGAGTTAGTCGTTGTATTTGCTTACACTTTACCACTTTGTAAAGTGATATTGGGCACTTCATTTAATCGAAATTTATCACAGTAAATTTGATTTAAAAGTAAGCTTCAAAAACTTTCACAAATGTATCCGCGTGGCGGTAACGGTTTGCCGTAAACATCTGTTTTTTCGGCATGATATTTAACATTGCATCGGACATTATTAAAGTGTGAGTACACTCCTTTCGGGTACTCTGAATTAATTTCACCACAATTTTCTTCCGGGATTTTGGGGACGGTGGAAGGCTGATAGGGCTGCCAGCGGCTGTCGTTTGTAGCCAGAGCGACGCCAGGCGAACTTGCCTCAGTCCATCTCCACGTTCCACTTTTTTTACGCAGTCCAATGTACCAGTGCGTGAACCTTTTGCTGTTCTTGACTTTTTCTGCGATAAAGCCCTTCAATTTGTTCCACTCTTCAGTTGTTTCCAAGGTAACCAGGTGAGCTCCCATGTCAAGACACGCCTCACGAGCCTCCTCCCATGTGCTGTCAAGGTCATGAAAAGTGTAGCAGTTGTTCACAGCGTTGTTGCTAGATGAACTTTCTTGAGCTGAAAATAATTGACCACATCTGCACATAGACAGTTTAGAAACTTACTGTCATAATCTATCTGACCAATCACAAAGTTAAGAAAACCAGCAGGCCAATCAAACCTCGAGCAAAACATGTAGCAGGTGGAAGCGCGGGAAAACGTATGCGAGTAAGTCAGTTGGTTTGGTTTTACTTATGATGGCTAAAACTAGTACCCTTTTTTTAAACGAACCTTTCAACGAGGTAATGCAAAACTAAATCAAATGCAAATTAATTTCTACGCTCAAGTGATAAACGCTGTTTTAAAACGTAAATTAGTAAAATCTATCGATCGTTTCTCATTTATGTATTGGAAATCCTGTTTATTGTCGGCGACTCACGTTCTTCACACATCAAGTTAACTGGATTAGAAACGCGAGCTATGTAAACGATTATCGTGTTCTTGCAATAACCACCCAATGTAAGTCTAACGTTTGATTTGCTTGAAATGGGTATTGACAAGATAAGGAAGCAAAAAAATCAAGGAACAAAATCGTATTTTGACGGTTGTGATATCGCCTGTGTGATATCACCCTTTTGTCTTCTAGGCTGTCCAGCTTATCTCGTAAGTCATCCGAGTATATTTTAGATTTACTTTGATCAGAAAGACGCAAAATAAGGTATAAATCTACAACAAACTGGTCAGAATTCTGATAAGTTCTTTGAGTAGTCCAAATTTTGAAATACGAACCTTGCAATTGAAGATGGAGAAGTCATCTATTGATTAGGCTGAGACTGTAACAGTTTTATTTTTTCGAACAACTGAGCTCTCGCAAAATCAAATCTTAGTTATCAAGCATTTCGAAATTCCCAACCTTTTGATAGATGCGAAATACAATAGAGCATCATAATGAACTTGAATAGAACCACCGACTTCATCTTGAACCTGAAAAGAACCAAGTTAAAATTGACATAAAAACCGCTGCACCTAACCTTCAAGCCTCGCTAGTCAACAGTATTAAAGTCAAGGAGATCTAAGGAGAGAATCTCCAGGCTTAACTAATTTGTTTTAACCAAAACGCGAAGGCTAATGTAGGGTGTTTTACTTACGTTGGAAGAAACGTTGTCGCTTGACTTTTGTTTGAAAAAGACGGCAATGTAGTCATGAAATATCTGTCTCTTTCCTGGGCGCACCCTGAACTGGTTACTGATTTTGCACACCCTCTCTTCTTCTGCTCGTAAATTGACATATTCTGCCTGCCCTGCCAGTGAGCGTAAAAATTGTGTCATCTGCTCGGAATTATGCCAGCAGGATTTATTCAAGCTTAGGCAAGAAAAACTAATGAAGTGCAGTGAACGTTTTAGTGGCAACTTTGATCAACGAGTGTATCGAATTTATGAGTTTGGGCTAGAAATTTCGAGTTCGAGTGATGGGGTAACATTTTCCCAGTTGGCCACGCATAGTGTCGCCCTTATCAACCTGTGAAAGCTAACCGCAAGCAAACCAGAGTGGAACTAACCACAAGCAACTCAAACTCGATATTTTAACTCGAACTCGAAATTCGAACTCGAACTCGAACTCATGAAATGGACAGACGCTTGATCAACTCTCTGGACCACCCAGGTTCTTTTATTGGGCTAATCTAATCTAAAATACTTTTAATACAACATAACAATATAAAAAGTTGTTAACAAGTTTTGCGCCGTATGATTGACTATAGGTTTATGTCTTTTCACGCCTGTCGGGCAATACAACGCTTGAATAAATTCTGCTCGTAAATTGGCATCCGGAGCACCCAACAAAGGGAATTCAGTCCAAAGTCTTGGAATGTCGTTGTACTGTTTTCCCGTATCGTTTAGGTACTTTTAAAGGGATATTTGTGTAAACTGATACAGTTTAAATCTCTTTTGCATTGTCTAACTGAATGTTATAACGGCAGAACCGTTTAGGGAACAAAACCTCGTTACTCGAATTTGCGAGCTGTCTTTTAAATCGTAGCTGGCGTTTTCCCGAACCCAAAACAACACTGTTACTTCTCAGAAAACAAAAGATGTTATATTTTCCATATACAAAGGTTCGAGGTGAATTTTTACTGAAGAAAAACTGAGGAGATAACAGGCCTTCCGAACAGATATTCACTGAAATGGTTTTGTTGGCGTATTCTGCTTGCCCGTCTAAGGAAGCGTAAAAAGTGTCTATTCATCTCTGTTCACCTCGATATCCTGTCAGCAGAATTTATTCAAGCTAAGAAAAGAAAAGCTAATGAAGCGAGTTATCTGTTAAGTTTGAAAAACGTCTTAAAGTGAACACCCTTTCAACTGCTTTCAAAAATGGACGATAAGATGATTTTCTTCTCGTGCCAATCTGTTTAAAGTAGCAGATTTTTTGTGTTATTTTAACAATAACTGTTTATTTAGCGTTTCTTGATAAAGCTCAAATAAATGCGAGGCAAATATGACTTAAGCAGGTAGTTGCCTCTTGAGAGAAAACTATTTTTGAAGTAAATCGCCAACCACTAGAAAAGCTTTTAAAAGTTAAACTAGAGCTTAGATCCGTGACATCCGTGAAACACCAGGGAAATATTCCTTCATTACATAATTCTGTCTCGTTTTGCAGGTTGAATTCTGTCCTATAGCTATCTATTTACATATCACCTTATCAAAATTTAAAATCGTGTGTGTTAATCACGGTCAGGTGATAATCTTTACCATTCTGTGACCTGACATTAGTAACAAGAGCTCAGGAAGAACTTTGAAAACAAACTAAGTTGACCGTTATTCAGCGTAAGTAGTTTTCTTAGTTATTTCTTGATTTCATCGTTTTTTTTTTTGTTCTATTCTTTTTCTGTACATTTACAGAAATAATTTTTTTAATTTTTATCCGTTGGACATGAATATCTCATCCGTTAACAAGAACACTCGACCGATAGCAGAACCAGAATATTTTTTTTTCAAAACCTCTTTAAAAATATAATCTGATTTCCTTGTGTTAACGCTGTTCACGTAGCAAAATGTGATATTTATTCTTATTCGCACAGTCAAAACAGTATTGTTATTATTATTGTTTTTATGCTGTTTTATAGACTGCCTTGTAGCACTTGTCTTCCTACAAAGGGCAGGATTATTGTATCATAACTTAAGCTATCTAAGTAGTAAATGGGTGACAGGTGACTGGTAAAAACTAATGGAAAACACATATACTTTAGGACGATGACCTTTCTAACCAAAGAAGCAAAAACACACTGGATGCTTAGCAAAACATTGCAGAGTTTGAAATACGACAGCGGAACCTTTTAGTCGTGTTTGTGAATTGGTCAAGTTTGTGTGGTTGCAAATCAGTGTAGAATCTCCACCAAACGTTGATAAACAGGCAGTTAGTTTAAGAACACGAGACTTGACTCACCAGTCCACTTATTCCCGGACTGTGCGTTCGAGTGCAGAATTTTCTCTTCGTAAAGCAAGCGGTATTTTCAATTGAAAAAGTTATACCTTGACGTCACTTACAAGTATCATGTCTTCTTTACACAGAGCAGAGATGACCACTCTCTCCGCCGTGTTTGTGGGATGGGGAATGCTTCTGATGGGTTTGCGCACGGGTAAATTTCTCAAAGACTACAAAATGCACCCACTTTCGCTTTTCTGCACTGTTTGGTATTACATCCCACCCCCTTTCCCCATCCTTTCTTTCCTTCCCCTTCCATCCCCCTTACAATCCCTCGAGAAACAGCTTGCAAAAGTAAGGCAGGTGCCATCCACAGTCAACAAAATAATTGAATTTAATAAAGCGAGATCGAGTGATGGGGCTGGGCAGATCTCCGTGCCCCATTATTATTATTTGAAATCCATATTTCACAAGTTTGTACCGGGCTATTTTTGGTCCGTTGCCTTGATCTGTGCCCCCCCCCCCCCCCAAACAATAATAGGGAGGTTAGGCAAACTACGACGGCAACGGCAATGTGAAATTTACCAAATAAAAGCCTTAGAGTAGAACAGTAACCCTGCACTTGCGTTTGAAAACTTGGTACATTTCCCAGCCTCATAATAGGCATCACAAAGTGTCCTCATTAATGAAATCCCACCAAAACACACAAAATTATATCAAATATGAAGTATATGAAAATGTCTAAAAGCCCAGTAGGACATGAAGTACTCTGTAAACAATACTTGCGTGCATTTCTGGACATAAGTGCCTTTCTCTGCGAAACAGCAACGTGAAATGACCAAATTCTGTGTTGTTTTGACAACCTGGACTACGACAGCTAATGTTTAGTTTTTCTATTTGGGGTTGAATGCTCTCTTTACATATTCAGCTGGAGCTAGTCCTTAAACCGATAGATACACTGAATACATTTGGGTAATTGCGAGATTCTGGAGTAGAGTATAAACTTATTTTCAATAGGCGCTGTTCTCAGCGTCGCCATCGTCATCGTCATTGCTTAAAGTGTATATGACATGAAAAATATTTTCTGCTTATTTGAAAGGCCTTTCAAAATACAGAAGAATGGCGTTTTTCTTTTCGAAATATCTTTTTTCGTTTCTGAGATATTATCATTTTTGTATTATGCAAATTAGATAAGTTATGACGTCATAAGATTTGCAACTGAAAAATGGTAAAATACTGAATACACAATATCTCTAAAACCATTAAAGCAGTTGTCTTGGAACTTGGCACCACAAATGTGCATCATAAAAGAAACAAAATGACACCCTTTGGACTGTTGCCATGACAACACTTTTGCCGCTGGTGCTGTCTCAATAAAAACTGAAATTCCCAGTTTTTGTCTTAACCAAGAACCATGTAGCACAGCCTATCCAATGTTGGGAATTAAGACAATATGGGAACTATGTCTGTTCCAAGCAGGACCTTTTTTCTCACTAACGAGGTTACAAATCGGGATATTTTGTTTTTTGACAGAGAGAGACTGGAGCTCAAAGGGTTGCTATGGCAACAGTACTTAAGGTGTCATTTTGTTGCATTTGTGATGCACATTGGTGGTGCCAAGTTTCAAGGACACTGCTTCAATATTTCCAGAGATATTTTTATTCAGTATTTTACCATTTTTAAGTTGCAAATCTTATGACGTCATAACTTATCTAATTTGCATAATACAAAAATGGCAATATCTCAGAAACGAAAAAAGATATTTCGAAAAGAAAAACGCCATTCTTCTGTATTTCGAAAGGCGTTTCAAATAAGCAGAAAATATTTTTCATGTCATATACACTTTAAGCTCCCTCACACAGACGTCAATCTATCTCGTCCTGTTTAGATCTTCTACAGTTCCCCACAACACTATTTTTTAAATGCTTTCTATTGAAAAAAACAAAAAAAAAAAAAGCAAGTTTAGCCGGGGATCCGTTCTCTTCATTTTAAACTACCTCCTGCTAAAAACATATCTTCATTTAAGTAGTTATTATTGTTGCAAGATTTTAAATATTAAAACGTTTCTTTTAGGTCATACATCATCGGTCTTGTATGATCGACTTAACGAAACCAGCTTGATAGAAGGTAAGTTGTGCATGACTGTAAAAAATAGCAGATATTTGCTTTTCGCCGATAAACATATTTATGGGATTCCTGCAGCTGTCGAACAAGGTCCATGGATAAGGGCGCTGTAGAAGTTGTAAAGGTGGGTTAAGTTAAGCGTTTATGTGGCTGAGCAGTTAGATTTGCGATTAGTAGGCGGCCGCAGATTTTGCAGATTAAGGTGGCTCTTAATGGTGTAAATGTTCCCGTCTTTGCATTGCATTGCAACTAAATACACCTCCAATGATGTTCAACATACAACAAAAGTGACGCAAAGAGCTTCTACAAATCAAAATGAAAATTCACGGGAAAATTCGAAAATATATTATAGCAGAGCTCCGCTATTAAACAAAACATCAACTGTGGTCAATTCTACGTTCTTTAATCGTGACAGAAAATCGTTAAACAGTTGATGCTATAAAAGGAGCTGCCATCCTGTGGTTGTACACCCAATATTTGAATAGTTTATAAATATGTTTTTCAGGAGATAAAAGACAGAGGTGCACTTTCCCTAGGACAGCAAGAACAGTTCAAGTGCGAGATATATTGATAGGTGCTCTAAGAAAAACGGAACGGGAAGTTGACTGTCTTTTCAATTACGGTTGCTGGTGTGGTCAACGTGGAAGGGGAAAAGTTGTGGATAACTTTGATTTGTAAGTATCACTTTACTTTTTACCCTTGAAGTCAAAATAACATAACTATATCAACAGAAATTGTCTTCGTTCTTGAGCCTCGGACGTTGTTTTGTTGATGTTTGTTTTACTTCGCGAACTCCATGATTTGGGATTACTAGCAAGTTAGACCGATCCTTGAAAACATCAACATCTATACGTCATTAAAACATGTTAAATCTATAACAAACTATAAAGTCTAAGATCTACAATTAGTTAAATTAGACCGAATGTCTGAAAAAATCGAGAAAAAAAATCGAAATTTCGAATTATTTTTTCATTTTACTCAACGAACCCTTCCGAAACCCTTTTAATGAACTACTTTCGAAAATTGCGTTATAAGGTTTGGTTTCCTTTTCAAATTGCCTGCCTTAACGGTTAAGTCTCCCAGCAAAACAGTTTTAACGCCTCCAGTAATATTTGAGATTAAAAAAAGGTCTAGCTTTAATGCGGTGTTGATTTTTGGCTTGCAAATAGCATACCAGTCCACATTTGGCAAGGTTGAAGCTTTAAAACATTTGAAGTATCGTCAAGACAATTAAAGAAGGCCTCTTGTAGAAAATCACAACTTTTTTAAACGAACCAATAACGAACCAATAAACTTTTAGCGCAAAAGAAACTTTAAGAGATGCCTAACAAACAGTGTAAAAGATATGTCTAGGCACTGTTTCGTTTGTCTACATAAGCGTATTGAACGTTTTCACCTATCATGGTCTCCGTTCGAGACTCGATTAGTCAACGTTCAACTTTTTTCAAATTTCGAACAAAAAAAGTATAAGGAAACGAAACCTTTTAACATCATTCCGAAAATAGCCCACTAAAAGGGTTCGTTGGGTACAAAAAGAAATTCGAAACTTGGATTCTGCATTGGACGATTTTCGATTTTTTCACGCATTTGCTCTTAAGACTAAAAGAGCTTTCAGTTAGAATTACCAATAGCTTGTAAAACTCTACGACTGTCTGCCTGACGTCAGTTTTAGTCTTATGACGGACAAAAATGACGCAAGCAACGTTAGAAAGAAAAAAAGGCTCACTTGAATCATGTTAAACTGCTTTGGTTTAGGTAGTGATATCTTCAAAATGCTTTCAGAGATGTTTTTAAGCCTAGTACAGAAAATGGATGACTGAAAGTGTATACATAAATAACCGAAAAACTAGTTCTAAAGTCAATGGTCTCTTTGAGACTATTTTGCATCAGGTTAATGAACTTGTCATAAATGTTTTATAGTTCATGCACAGAATTTGAAGTATGAGCAGTATTTTTAAATTACAGCAACGAAAGGAGCCGATGAGGTCAATAGTCCTTAAAGCTTTTTTTTTGCCAAGAAAGGTTTTGTTACTAAAAGTGGATCCAGCACTGAATTCACTTATGAAACTGTTGTCGGGGCAACGTTTGACAAGAATGTCTAAGATTCCTTTTTTGAATTCACTTAACTTTTTGAATAAACTTTTTAGTTATTATTATAGTTCGATTTACTATTAATTGTTTTCTTTCTTTTTCTTCCCTTTCGGCTTGTTTCACTTCTCTTTTCTGTTTCTCTCTTGTTTTTTTTTTCGTTCTTTGATTTTCTCGTTTTCTTAAGCTGCTGCAAAGCCCATGATTTTTGTGAAAAAGAAGTACTTGGAAGTGCGGATAAGTGTCGTTTTCCGAAAGGAGTGACTGAATATTTTCACAAAAAGTTTAAGTACAACAAAGACACCTACAAGTGTGGTAAGTATGTTGAGAGCGGAATATTTTGGTTGCGAGAAAAGGTATTTTTTGCTGAACTCACTATCATGAAAATGACCTGGAAAGGAAAGAAACATATCCTCATATCATATCCTCGGATTTTATTCCTCCAATAATTTCCAAATTGGCAGCATGTAGTCTTATTGCGTATCGTATTCTATCGGTGGCTGCGCCTCACAGACTATTGAAACAATGGAGTGTTTCTGATAAAATAATATGAAGAGTGTTTCAGTCGAGGAAACTATCAGCTGACAGCCCCGTGAAAATTTGATGTTCTTGAAACAGATATTAGCCCGAGACGTCACGTGACTGTCTTCCGGAAAGGTCCTGTCTAAAAGTCTAAACTGTTCACTCGTCTCTTACAATTCATCCCCAATTGTTTCAAGAATAGACCGTTTTCCTATACTAATTCCTGCTCAATTACAGAAATGGTTAGCTGCATTAACCTTTACTTTTTATTGTAGCTCCAGTAAGTGAATATCGGGCAAGAAAGGTCGAGGAGAGGCGATGTAGGTATGCTAATTGTCTCTGCGACATGGAGATGGTTCGGTGTATGAAGCACTACAAAGATGAAATCAACACCGATAACATTTTATATCAACAATGTGATATCAAAGGTAAACTTACTTACATTTTACCCTTTAGTTTTTAGTCCTTTCAACCTTCAACTTTTAACCAACGTTTCAAAGCCTATAGATACATCAATGACTTTCTCTTTCAATTCTTTTTCACTTAGGAGAGCAAATGAATACGCAACAATATAGAAGCCTTTAAATTGGTAAATTGAAGCTAAAAATCCAAAGTACATTTCAAAAAAGATGACCACAGAAAATTGTTAAGATACCCAAAAGCTTTTTTTTTTCTGAAAGCGGTCAAAACTTGAAAGTGAAAGATGATGTTTTTCTGTCAGTGACATAGGCATACTCGGAAAAAAGTCCGAGTGCTTCCAACAGGATTCAAACCTATGACCTTCCGACCTACGACTTTCGCGTCAAAACTTATTTAAATGGCATACCTTTGATGATTTAAAGCACCTCAATTCGGTTTTTGAGGGACGTAAACGCACAAAGATGGATTTTGAATCTTAGGCCACACATGTACTACATTTACAGTGTATTCGAAATATCGTATAAAAAAGTGGTAAAAAGTCTGCGGGCCCATACCGGCGGAGCTTATCCCGGTTTCCGTAGCATTAAGTGACTAGGAGTATTTCTACTCCCCCCTGGATGGGATGCCAGTCCATCGCAGGGTTACCCCCCAGCATTATTTCGCCGGTACCCATTTATGCACCTGGGTGGAGAGAAGCACCATGAAAGTAAAGTGTCTTGCTTAAGAACACAACACAATGACCGCGGCCTGGGCTCGAACCCGGACCGTTCGATCCAGAGTCCAGTGCACTAACCATTAGGCCACTGCGCCTCCCATAAAAAAAGTGGAGCACTGGATAATTTATTTTCAAAGTTTTGATTGGCGTACCGCCATTAGATATCAGTCTTTAAACCATCGCCAATAATGGTCGATGAAGAACTTAAGACTAAGTAAGGTCACAATGGACACCGATGATCTCGTGTCCAACACACGCTGGAATAATATACAAATTGTAAAAGAACAGCACAAGCACGTGATTGATTAACAGAAAATCAGGGCTAATTTAAAATTTTAAGAATATCTCGTGAATTCCCACTAAAACCTTTTGCATAAAAGGGGAATAACGTCTTTCATAATAATTGCAGACGAATCTTGCAAGCCCAAGGCGGATGTGGTTGTCCTGATACAAGACAGTTGGGGTATCAGCACAGCGACAGTTGGAAACATTAAAACTGTGGTGCGAAGACTGCTGAATCTTCTTGGCAGTGAAACACAAGACTACAACTTTGCACTGGCAACGTACGCTACGACGCGACGAATGAGTTGTTTTGGGAGCGCAGCAGACACAATCAGTTACATGGACAGAGCATACCAACCTGCACGACGAGGTTTCCAAAACCTCTTGAAAGATGCTCTGGGAAAAATGATCGTAAAGCAGTTTGACAAACGTCGTAACGACAGAAAAGGCAAGGACACAGCAAAGGTGACTATTTTCCGTTTTTCTTAAATCAGACCTCAGCAACATCAGTTAATTCAAAAACAGAATTACGCTGCGATTAAATAAGTCTCAAATGTTTAAAATATTTAGGTCTGTTATTCGCAACTGAACGACCATCCTATTTTTTTTATCATCATTCAACACATCGTCATGGATCTCAAGATTCTAGTCGTATTCTCAGACGGAAAAGCGGAGGATGATAATGGAGACGTCATGGACACGTTCTGGCTTGAGCAGTCAGCGAAGCTGTTAAGAGATGATCACAACATCAAAATAATTGGTGCCCTTATTCCTAACTCTCAAAATACACAACGAATGCAAGAGCTGAAGAGCATCGCCTCTGAAGAAGAAGATGCCATAGACGTTGAGTTTTCTGCTCCTAACCTTAACGACATCAAAGATCGGCTTGCGGAGCGCGTGACACGATTGGTGATCTGCAAAGGTAAGAATTTATTTTAAATCACAGGAGGTTTATCGTCCTATAACTCTGTATACAATAAATAACTTTTATTAGTAAATTCTTACGAACTTCACGAGTTTTTTCCGTTCCCAGGAGGCAAGGGGGGTGGGAGGGGCAAGATAAGTGTTGTTGTATTTCGGTGGGGAAATACCGCACAGTGTTCCAAATTCTGACCTTTTTTATAGCAGTACTGATTACTCCTTTCCGTTTGAAAATCTGATTAAATGAGTTTAATGTTTTAACGTGTATACACTCTTTTGGTTTCTCCTATTTATATTTTACCCGGGCATTAGGCACTTTTGATAGCTTAAAGACCATACCAAGTTTCAGATAAAAGTAGAAACATCAATGACAAAAACAATTCAAATTAAAACCGAAAGTCTGAGCCCGCCAATTTCTTGTATAGCTAAAAAAAACCAGGGCACCCGACTCTACTTCCCCCTGCTTTACCTGTACCGGCTTATATTCCAGAGGACTCCCCCGGCCTTGTTGCATCCCTGGTCCCCTCTTTTACCTTGCTCAGATCACACTTGTGGATTGTCTCCCTGATTACAGAGTTCTTTGGTTTTATTTTCTAAAGTACCAATTCAAAGCTACAAAAGCCATGGCTGTCGAGTTTGTAAATGCAAAATTTTGAAAATGCAAAATATTGAGACTCAGCATCAAATAATTCAGGAAATGACACAACAACAATTTAAGAGAATGCATATATACATGTAATTAATAGTCTATAATAAGATTGCTTGTAACAGATTCCTTAACTTTTGACAGAGAAAAAGTCTTATAGAGAACTTATAGAGTTCCATACTTTCGGGCTCTTGAAGCCTATGTTGAATAGACTATAATTTGTTCTTACTTTAGGTAAAGTGTAGGACATATTCGAGGCACGTCTTGTATTGTAGTTGTGTCTTCTATTGACTTTAGTGAAGAATGTATCAAATGCAGAAGGTAGATATCTATAATGAATTGTGTACATAAAGACTGCAAGTCTTTATGTACGAAGTCTTTATGCAGCCGACCAACGCTCGTAGAAAAGGAGTGGAAAACGAGCGTGATTTGTCAAAATACTATTCTATTGAAACCACGGCGCTTATGATTGCAGTTCTATTTTTGTAATTTCAAGCCCAAAATTAAAAGATAATGAACAGGGCTAGGCTAATACCGTGAAGTTAAATTACGGTATAAGAAAAATGTATGTGTACCCATATAATATGATTTATTATATGACCCATGGTGTTCTATTATAACTTTGTTATTTATTTCAACAGTTGAATACACAGTGGAAGTTCACACCCCAGACTCACATGTAAACAACGATTACAGCCTGACTGTTAGGATTAGGGGAGAAGGGGAACAAAAAACTGCAGATCATGTCCTGAAAGGTGCAACACAAGAAAAGAAAGGGTAGGATATATCCCTGTGGTACTTCAGCAGAGTACAGGGTCGGGTAAAGGTGACGGTTGGGGAAGGGGGAGGGGGGAAGGGGAGGTATAGGTCGTATCTTTATGTGGTTAAAATTAGTGGTTTTCTATCGTTCGGTGTTTAATTTGTATCTTTAACTTGTAATGACCACTGTTTACGATATTATGACACCTTTCAGGGTCTTAGGGTGGAAACAAAATAGCCGCGCCATCAAAACGTGAACCCGTTTCCTTCCTCTACAGGTCCCTTAAAAAAACTCAAATGACCACCTCTGCCATGTCTTAATAGGGGCCTCCCCTAGAGTTACAGGGTGACAAAATATTTATATAATTTGTCGGATACTGAACGTAAGGATTCGCTAAATAAATGGTTATGTTATGATATATCTCAATGACCCATTAGTTTCTATAAAAAGGTAACACTCTTGAGTGTTGATAGGGAATCTTAATCAAGGATTGAAATGACTAGTAATTGTTCTAAGTAGTTGTAGGCAAAATATTCTTTAAACTTTAAATTTGACGACCTGTTGTGCTTCGAATGATACTCAATCCTTTAATTCTCTTTAGAGACATACAAGTGATTAAATCCAAGTTCTCCGCTCGTGATGTGGGCAATGTAAAGAGGATCGAGATTGCACCACGAAGCAAAAGGGGCGGCAGTTCAGGGTGGACTCTTAGAGAGGTACTATGATATAATTTCCTGTAAAGGTTTAGTTTAGTTTAGAATGGGACTTGGCACATTGTGTTGCGAATCGGCCCTAACTATTGATATTCATTTTTCGATGTTGAAGGATAGTAGATTGATTACCTGTAGACGAAATTTGAGAAAAATCTGTAAGATCGTTTTAAGCAAGTCAAGAATGAACTTTTTCTCAACATATTGTGGTTTCGTACAATTGGCTGTCGATACCTTTTAGAAAATTAAACCAAAAACTATGTCCATTTAAGTGAAAGGTCTTTGAGGGTGATAAATATTTTACAACATAAAAAACGGTGCCGGGATAGAGCTTTAATGCCATTAATCTGAAATTTTGCACCAATATAGAACTCGTAATTTCTACAATCGTATTTTTTTAGTTTTTCAGATTTCGACATTTTTGGCGGGAAAATGACGTCACCAAATTGGCGGCAATTTTTTATTATTATGGGATATCTAATAATGTCTGTCTGTCTGTCCATTCAAAAGATATCAGGTTTTGATTTTTGAATTTCCCGCCATTTTGGGCTATTTTTATTTCTAGTAACAAAATGCTTCAAAAAGTACGAAAATCTTCCTATTATGCTCGAGAAATGTGGTTTTGAAAAATTATGTTTGTTTGTTCCAATTATGCACAAATCATGCTTGCAAAAGGAGTCAAGCACTGATATTTGCAGCAACAGTAACAGTAGCAGCAACAGCAGAAACGAGCGCTAGCGGCTTTTTCTTTCGCAAAATATTGCTTGCGTTACTTTTCAAACATAGTAAAAATTCGTCAACTAGCCCTAAACTAAAGCCTAACATTTAGGTTTCCTGCTTAATGTATCCAAATATTTGTTTTGCTGTGTACCAGGTGAAGGTTAAAAAAGGAGACGAAACGGTAACTGCTGTGTTCGGAGAAAGCATTTCCTCTAGCTCGCAAAGCAGACGTTATTCTGGTAAGTTGCAATGCAAAAATACTCCAAAAAATTGAAAATGTCTTTGCTTTGAGATTCTTATTTCGCCATGTGTACATTTTAAAACTTCGAAATTTCTTTAACTATAAATTAAATGAGGGACTCTCAGTTATTAGTTGAAATTTTAGACCAATTCTCAACTATCAGCAAAATTTGCAGGTTTCATATCCTTCGGTAGGCGCGTTGTTCTAATGGTTAGTGTACTCATTGGACTCAAGATCGAGCAGTCTGGGTTCAAGCCCTGGCCAGGCCGAAACCATTTTGTTGTGTTCTTGGGCTAGGCAGTTTACTGTCTATTATAGTGCCCCTCTCCACCTTGGCGTATAAATGGGTACCAGCGAACTAATGCTGGGAGTAACCCTGCGATGGACCAGCATCCCACTTAAAACTAAAGAAACCAGGATAAGCTCTGATGGTATGGGCGACCTGGCTCTACGGAGACGTTTTTTTATCTAAGCTATCAGTTATGAAAACGCCTAATGCCTTAGCTAGAAGTTAAATCGCTTGCAGACCCTCGAAGAAATACTTATCTACAATAACTAGGTAGAGGGAACAGCATCGCTATAGAAGATGATTTTTGTGATCAATTGAAAAGTCTTTAATATAAGGAATGACCTGGGTCAGAATTATGCGCTTTAAACCTATTAATTTGGACTCTAAAATCCGAACAATATCTTGACGTTATCCGACATTTTCCCTTGTCCAAATAAACAACAAAGATGGTAGGAATGAGAAGATTGAGGACAACAAAGTAAGAACTTAGACACACTTTTTTCAAGTCAGTATTTCAACTTTAAAAAGGATATGATACTGTTTGCACATCTTTTTTATATACTAAACAAAATGGAAATCAAAAGGGCTTTGTTAATGGCACCCGGGGATTATACAGCGGTTTTCAATTGAGTGTTGTAAAACCAAAACCAAGGTAATCACTCTGGCCAATCACAAGGGTCACAGTCACAGACAATCCAGTCAACCAATCAAAACTGGAAGGAAATACAGGTAGAAGCGCTGGAAAACGTGTACGAGGGAGCCATCTTTGGTTATATTTTCACTTCTGATTGGTTGAAAAAGTGGCACGAGTTTTCTAAACCAATCAAAAGCGTAGAAATATAAAAACCAAAGCAAACGCAAATTACTTTCGACAAAATGATTGCGCATTTTGTTTTGCAGCTCCTGCAAGGAGTCAACCCTACGGTAAGTAGAATGGGAGTGAAGCAGCAAAAAATACCAAGAAAGAAATCAACTAAATAATAATAAAAATAATGTTAGAAGTTAGAACAAGAAATTTGTTCCTACTTCATTCAAGCCCGCTGTGCATTGTTTTTGCAACTTTTAACTACTTGAAGCAATGTCATAACTGAACACACACCTAATTTGCATATGAAAACGTAAAATGAAAAATCCAATGAGAATTTTAAAATTAGCTTTATTGTTGTTAATAATTTGCATTAATTGTTTTCTTTCTCTTTTAAAAGTCAAAGCAAAATTGTTGTTTGTGTAACTTAATAGGCCCTAAAATTAATAGGAAAACAAACAAGACCTACAGAGAAGTGCTCTTCCAAAAGCTTTCGATCATGAACATCTCAGAAAAGTATCTCTTTCATGTCTTGTGAAATTGAAACTCCTTTCATAATTATTTTGTTTATTTCAACAGTTAACTACATGGTCGAAATTTACGGTCCTGCCACGTCTGCGGAAAAATTGTTCAATAAGATTCGCATAAAGATCAGTGGAAAAGAGCAAGAGACTAAATATCAATACTTAAGAGCTATAACAGAAGAAAAGCAAGGGTATGATATGTATTAGTTACAGTAGCTTCCCGGTGGGCGCGATCTTCAATAACCTTCAATATAAAAGTGACTGCATGTGTTGAGCCTTTAAGTGCAAAAAATTCATGACATGTTATAGCTAAAGTTAGCTTTGTGTATTTTAAAAACGTAAAAATGACCACGGTGGCGGAAAAGTGGCTAGTACGCTGGACACCAGATCGAGCTTTTCGGCTTCCAGCACTGGTAGGGGTTATAGACTCATCGGGAAAGATGCTTCTCAAACTCAGTAATAATTCGTCTGGTTAACATAAAGGAAATAAGAACCGTGACCGTGGTTTGAAATCTGATCTTAATTAGCATAAATTTTTAAGATTTTATTTCTCTGCTTTCTCCGTAGTTTTAGTTTCGATTGAGAAAATATATCAAACATTCGTGAGAGTGTTTCATCACATGTCCAAACACCTCGAAGTTCGTCAAAAATACTCCGCTACACGTATTTTCAATTCAATTCTCGGTGTTTGGAAATGTGATGAAACACTCTCCCTCGTGTTTGATATATTACTTAACACCCACAATGTTTCTCTCTCTAGCAATACTCCTAGTCGCCTCATGCTACAGAAACCGTAGTAAGCGCCCGCCTGAAAGGCCTCTCGCTAGGCTTGAATGCAGACTTAAGCTACCTACCTTAATCTAGGATTGAAACAGCAAGTAGATATAAAGCGTTTTCGAATGACGTCACGGCAACCATATTGGTGTTCCAAAACAAAGAAACGGCGGCCATATTGGTGTGCCAAGCCATTCCTCCGGGAATCAAACTCTATTTTTATGCAAAAATCGTCTTTTGTTTTTGCAAACCAATATGGCCGCTGGTCACGTGAGTTAAAACGCTCTATACGTTGCTTTAACCCTTTCTCTTGAAGTGGCCTTTTTTTACTACTTCCCTTTTTGCGAAACATATTTTGAACGATTGTCGATTGTTTTGTGCTGGTTAGAGACAAACTCGTCGCCAAAGTCCATTTCACCGATGTCAATGTGGGCCCTATAAAGTATATTCGAATAGAACCAGAAACGAGGGTTAATTGGACTCTCAGAAAGGTACTGTGATATTATTTCCGGTAAAGTATTTTGTAATGATGTCACGTAAAATCCGAGAATTAGCCGTAGGTTTGTTTATGTTCACTATGCCTTTTTTGTAGGCTTTTTTCAGGAAGAGCCTTAATATTGCATCAACTCAAAGGGAGTCGTAGTATTGATCTATCAAAGTCGAGGCGCTAAAAAAATGCAGGAAACTGTTTTGAGCCACCTTACGGGGTGTTACTGAATATATGTCCATGGGCATACATTTGGAAGGGCTTATCTAATATCTAGCGTTTGTAGAAGCAGCAGCGGAAACGGCCAGCTTTCTATTCTGAAAATATTTTTCTTTTTTCCCTTAGAAAAGTAACATATTATCACTAAACTGAAACAAAATAGATGTCGCTCTGTGTAGCAAGGACGCCGAGTAAACGTGACTTTACAATATCTGTCTTTTGATATATCAGGTAAAGGTTAAAGCGGGAAGCCAAACAGTAACTGCGGAATTCAATGAAGAGATTCGAGCATGGGCGGAGAATCCATATGAAGGTACGCGAGTCCTAAGGCAAAAATCTTTAAAAGTAGAGAATATCTTTTGTTTTCTGATGCTAATGGCGGTGACCATTATATAACTCATACTTAGCAATTTAAGGCCCTGTTTATACGTCGAATTTAATTCCAATTAAATTCGTCGGTTAGTCGACGTTAATTGCCACCTGATTTAGACGTCCAATTTAATACAACTGAATTTAAATCCTTACCCGAGTCATCAGCACTTCTGACCAGTGGCGAGAATGTTCGCGCCAAAACTACCGGTCGACCAGGCGAAACAAAAAACACTGGTTGTGATGAAGTGAAGGTTTCTTGTGCAAGTTAATTGCAATTTGTTAAAGATGAAGATGTTCAGCGTTAAGGCAGAGCAGTATCAGAGTACAGGGTGTTGGGAATTGCTCTGGGCAGCATATTATGAAGGGAGGGTTAAAGAAAGCGTTTCGAATGCCAAGAAATTTTAAAGGGCGTTCTACCCGATATTGAAAAAGACACTCACTATGAGAGTAATTCCTGTATATCCTTAATGTAGGCTTGCAATTTGTCGGTACAGGCTAGGCAAGGGTGATTACTTGTATACTTTTGCTGAATTAAATATTTTGTTTTCCTATCGCAAGTACTGCAGGAAGGGGACAAAGTTTTCCTCCACGACGACATGAATTGACTTCGACGTCACTCCGACGGTTCAAAAAACCGCCAATAATAAACAACGGGGGTCACTGGTTCGTTTTTGATTCTAAAGCACTTTAAGGGAAAATTAAGAGTATTTTTAACCGTTTAAACTATTGCTATAGTAGCCATTGACGTCATTAACCAGTGATATCCTTATTGTAGCAGCAACTGATAAAGATTTGTAGTACTGACCCATCAACGTTTAAGAACTGGAAAGTGCTGGAAACCGTTGCGAACCTCCCTAAATGATGTTGTTTGCATGTTCTTCGTCCTCGTCATATTATATACGAAACAGAAAAGAAGTTAATAATAATAATAATAATATACATAATTACCACTTCCCCATATTTATTGGGACGTTTCAGAGCTAGTGTTAAAAAAAAATCAGATCATTTGTCTATTTCAAAACAAATCCATGCAAGGAGCTGAACTCGAGTCTATTGCGAACAACACAAGTTAGTGGTTAGAATAGGACTCAAACCCGCGTAAAATCGAGGGCTCTAAGATCCTCTAACCACTCCGCTGACTCCCTGGCACCTGGATACTGTTAAACTGATTAAACATCCAAGAAAAACAGCTGTTATTAACTGTCTAATTCAGTTTTCTTTCGTAGCTAACGCAACACCGTCTAAACCACCGACAGACGAATAACAATCAGTGGAATCTGGAAAAGGACCTGCAAAAAAGCACTAATTATCATAAATGAAATGAGTTCAAAAGTTGTCAGAATAAATGAATTAAAGTACTTCATTGCTTGAATGGTTGTTCCAACGTAATTCAAGTCTAATTTTGTGTGTCGGTTCTGTGTTGTGCATTGCTTTTTTAAGATTTTCAACCAACAGAAGGCAATTTGATTGCCTAAGCAGTTGATTTATTACAACAAATCGAACCGCAATAGTGTAAATTTACCTTAAAGTGAAAATATAGTAAGCTCCCAAACTTCTTCTTTATAATTACAAATATAATTAGCTTCCACTCCGTTAGACTACAAGCAGTCCTTTTCTTCTTTGTCCGTCTCGTGAGTGTTAATAGGGTATTTTTGATTCACGCTCATTTTTCGCTTAGCCTTTTGCAGTTTAGCCTTCTGGGCTTGGGAGGGGCTACGTTGCGGTGCCTGGATAAGTAGCGTGCGCAAAGGCACAGAGACAGTTGCACCCGTGGCATGCTCCCCGAACATAAAACGTTCCTCCTTTATTGTGCAACACCAAAGCACTGGGAAACTGTGACTGTAAAGAGGGTGACTTTCTCATTCAATTTGAATAAAAGCCAATTGAAGCTGTAGTGGATATCGTATATGTAGATGTCCGTATCATCTTAAACTTCATTATGCATGCGTGCAGTTACTTGTTGAAAGGACACAATAACTCAAATGAAATAAATGAGTGCCTTAATTGTTTTGGGATTAGCTGTCATAGTTCAATACAACTTTCCGTACACTTTTTTCGTATATTAATGTTTCGTATTTTTTTAAATTCAAGAAATATTTGGACAGCGTTCAATATCATCTACACCATTATTATTTTTAAGTTAAGACTTTCTTATTGTTGTATTTAATTAAAATTACTGCGTGTATAAGTAATTGCATGTTTCCTCGTAAAATTAAGGATTTATATCACTTGTGTTTTCAGAAGTTGCAGAAATTGTCCGAGTCGGGAAAAAGCGAAAAAGCATAAAATGAAAGAAATGGGAATAAAATAAAGAGCTAAATATTATATTGTTATTGTTGAGTTATTTTTCACTATTAGGGCAATAAGGCGTGGGAAATATGAAGAGAGAACAGGGTCAACCCCGCCTCTCCCCTGTTAAATTCTAAGTGGGTGCTAAGTCCCCTGTTAATTTAAAGTCTGCTAGTGGCCCATCTCTTAGTTGCAGCAGAAACATTGTTTTTAAATTTTAAGAGATTATGTGTAATAAATAAAGAAGATGGCAAATTTAAAGCTCGGTCAATAAATGTTAAAGTAAATGAAATATCACCTTTATCTTTTAAGAGATTATTACTACAGAAGTAGCCTTTATAAAGTTTCACTGAAGCATCCGGATCACAACATTATGCGCAGTTAGGTGTGTGCAGTGCAAAACAAAGAAATCGCCTTAATAGCAACAGCAAATTTAGGAGGAGATTTGGTTCTTTAAACACTTTTCGTAGAACAAAAACGAACAGAGAAACCCAAAACTAAATAAGTTCAAAAACAATATTTTCGTGCTGTCTTTAACACTTGTTTATTTTTTAGTCAGCTGTTTTATTTTACTCACATTTTATTTTTCACTAACAGTGATATTATGTACTTAAATTACAGTCAGTAAATTTGGGTTCAAAAGTAAGCATCAAAAATTTTCACAGATGTATCCACGTGGAATTTGCCCATAGTCAAAATTGCATTGGACATTATTAAAGTGACCTAACTGATTTTGATAGTCGGCATTAATTTCCCCACAATCTTCCACGACGTGCCAAGTAGAAGGCTCGTACGTCTGCCAGCGGCTGTCATCTGTAGCCACGACGACACCAGGGGAACCTGCCTCGGTCCATTTCCACGTTTCACCTTCTTTACGCAGACCAATGTACCAGTGCGTGTAGCTTCCGCTCTTCGTCACTTTCTCTGCGATAAAGCTCTTCACTTTGTTCCACTCTTTGGTTGTTTCCATGGTAACCAGGTGAGCTCCCATTTTGCGACAAGCTTCTTGAGCCTTGTTCCATGTAAGGGCAACGTCATGGAGAGTGTAGCAGTTGTTTACAGGGTTGTCGCCTGATGAACTATCCTGAGCTGAAATATTTGACCACATGATCCTTAGAACTTTACAAAAATATAACATTTAAATGTTTCTCAATTTACTTGCTTACTTATCCTCTTTGGGACCATAAAGACGTTTGAAGCCACAAAGTCTCAATTTGGTGTCTTAAAATCAATGTTTGCACTTGGCTTATGCTACAAACATCAATCAAACTTGATCAGGAACAAGAAATACCCAGATGATTACCGCTTTCTAAAAATCCTCAGACGTTATTGTTTACATATTGCCTGACTGGCATAGGGTTTTGCGTGGAGAAGGCATCATGGTATACTGGATGAATTGACTTCAGATATTTTTACAGTTGTAACACTGAATACTCAACGACCTCTATGCGTGTAATATTGAAGGAAAAATTAGCTTTCAAAAACTGCAAAATTTCTGTGGGGCAAAAGCGCTAATGAGCCCATACTTATTTTGCAGGTCCTCACCGAATAACACGTACGGGACATTGAAATTAACGTTAATATTCGATTGTTTTAGTTATTTCAATTTTCGTGCGACAGAGAGAATGAAAGTGTGAAGGAGTTGAATTCGGGACCACCGAACTCAAATCCATCCAGTGGCAGGGAGAAGGATTAATTATGTTTTAGTTAGTGATCTTCTTTTCCTCGCTGGCTTATTCTAGCCTGAGGTGTTTGCGAGGGAGAGCCCCCGATGAGAACACCCCAATCTTAAAATAGTACTACGAATGAATCAGATCACTACAAACTGAAAATTACGAACTTGACAATTATTCATTTCATGAATCTAATGTCATACTTTACAAACTGAAGACTGGCTAGTACTTGGGGAGAAGAGTAGGTGGGGAATTTTCATGGTTGCGGTGTTGACAGCGAACCTCTTCAAAATCGACTGCTATGCATCAGAAGACCAAGGTGCCTAGAACTATTACGTCAGTACTTGGAAACATAACATTTGTCTCTCAACAGAAAAAGAAACAGTTTAAAAGTGAGTTAAGCAAATAAAATTAAGCAATATCTGTCGACTGGTGTAGCCTCAATCAGGAAATATTTGTTAAATCGTGTTAATTTGTAAAAAAACACCCATCAGGCTAAAACTAGTAATTCAACATTTTAGCGCAAACCCGAAACTCAAGCTCATGCAATGGACAACCCTTCATTCGAACAGCTTGGCTTACTGACTGTCTTCATAAAACCATATTCTTCGCAAAAATCAAATCTTAAAGAGCGATTCAAAATTCCCAACCTTTTGATAGATGCGAAATACAAAGGAGCATCATGATGAAGTTGAAGAGAAACACTGACTTCATCTTGGACCTGAAAAAGACGAAGTTAAAATTGACATGAAAACAGCTCCATCTTTTAACTAACCTTCAAGCCTTGCTAATCAACAGTATAAAAATCATTTCAAAGACACCAAGGACAGATCCTCAAGACTGAACTAATTTGTTTTAACAACAAAAACGCGAAGGCTTACTTGAAAGATTGACGTTGTAGCTTCACTTTTGTCTGGAAAAAACTGTAATGTATAGAAGAAATATCTTTAAACTCAGGTCCACAAGAACTTGGCTCTTTCTTGGCCTGGCCCGTTTTATTATTGGTGACCAGTATTAGTTTACAGGTTTTGCAAACGCTGCTGTCTGACGCAAGAATGCGATTGAATTAATTAAGCTCGTAAGTTGACATCTTCTGCCTGCCATACCAGTAAGCGTAAAAATTGTGTCATCTGCTCGGAATTATGCCGGCAGAATTAATTCAAGCTTAGGCAAGAAAAACTAATGACGTGCAGTGAATTTTGGTGAATTTGAATTTTTTGAGTGAAATTTAGTGGTAAGCAACCGGGTTGATTTGTTTTTCGCTTGCTTGACATAAGGTTGCATCACTTGGGCTATTATGGATAAGAATTTTAGAATATTGTTAATATAACATAAGAGCATAAGAATTTATCAACAGGTTTTTAACAGTATGCTTGACTAGGTTCATGTCTTTTCATGCCTGTCGGTCAAGACTACGCCTGGATCAATTCGCGAATTGACATATTCTGCCTGTCCGTTGTCTATTCCGCTCAAAATTCTGCCAGCAGAATTTACTCAAGCCATTAGTAGTATAAGGTCTATAAGTAAGTAGTCGTTTATGTAAACATTTTAAAGTGAACACCCATTTAATTGCTTTTACTAAGCAAATAATATACGAAATCTGACATATTTTCTTTTCGTGCCAATCTGTTCAATGTGGCAGTTTATTTGTGTTAATAGTAACAAAACGTGGTCGATTTAGCTTTCCGTGATGACAACACATATACATTCTAGTTAAAGTCAAGTAAAGCGCGACTCTAGCAGGTAGATGCATCTGGAGAGGGAAATCACTTCCGCTATTCGTAAACGGAAGTACTGGAGCCGGATCACGCAAATCGCCAAATCAAAAATTAGACAAGCTTAAGTTTCCGTCGTTTACAGCTTAGATCATAAGAAAACTTACGCCAGCGAACCGGAACGCAGGTTCTTTAAATATTCCTTCATTACATAATTCTGCCTCGTTTTGCAGGTTGAATTCTGTCCCATAGCTATCTATTTGCATTTCATCTTTTTAAAATTTAAAATTTAGTGTTTTTAATCACGGCCAACCGATAATTTTCACCATTCTGTGAACTGATTTTAGCTACAAGTGCTGAGGAAGAACTTTGAAAACAAATCAAGCTGTAAGTAATTTTCTAATTTGTTTCTTGATTTCGTCGTTTTTTGTTCTTTTCTTTTTCTGTATATTAGTACACCTTAAATCAGATCAAAATATTTTTTTATCCGTTGGACATCAACATCTCATCCACTAACAAGCACACTCGAATAGACCAACCAGTGTTTTCTCGTAACTTCTAAAGTGTTATCAGATTCCCATGTGTTAAACGCTGTTCACGCAGCAAAATATGCTTTTTATTTTTATTCGCACAGTCAAAACAGTATTTTTTTAATACTTACAGGAGGCAGCGTGGCCTGGTGGTTAGGTCGCTGGACTTGTAATCCGGAGGTCTCGGGTTCAAATCCTCCTCCCTGCCGCTAGATGGATTTGTCTTCGGTGGTCCCGAATTCAACTCCTACACGCTTTGTAAATAGGTGACTGGTTAGCCTCCTACCAGTTGGGATTTTTAACAAATTTCTGTTCGCAATTTACAATATTTGTTTGTTTATTTACAGTGTCCCAAATTAGCACAGCCGTGCTAAATACATTGACACTTAAATAAAGTTATTATTATTATTATTACTGTTTAATAGACTGCCTTGTAGCGTGCGCCCATTAGCCTCAGGAATCGTTGGAGTGTTTCCACCCAACTTTCAACCTGAGTTCACCCCTACACCACGTTGAGGCACCTCCAAGGAGGTGGGGACCGTGAGATCCCTGGGCGCTCCGACTTCCGTAGGGGTTAGCAAAATATTGCAGGGTTCGAAATGCGACAGCGGACCCTTTTAGTCATGTTTGGTCAAGTTTGTGTGATAGCGAAAATTGACCAGTCGGCTCTTTTACGGACTGTGTGTTCAAGTGCAGACTTTTTTTTATTGTAAAGCGAACAGTATTTTTACTTTAAAATTTATACCGCGACGTCACTAACAAGTATCATGTCTTTTTTTCACAGTACAGAGATGAGCACTCTCTTCGCCGTATTTGTGGGATGGGCAATGCTTCTAATGGGCTTGCACTTTGGTAACGTACTATATTAACCCCCCCTTATCTCTGTTAAGCCCCCCTCTCTAATAAGTCCCCATCCCACTTTTTTTCGTTTATATGCACCCTTACTGGTATATGATTTGAAATACGTCCTCCCGTCTCTTGGAAACCCCTTACTCTATTAAAACCTCCCCCACCCCTACAAGGTCTTGAAAAGAAAAAAGCCCCCCCCCCCCACCCTCCCGGGAGAGCTTATATAACGTTTACGGTAGTTTTAAAACATCTTATAAAGATAAACAGATTGGTGTGGAAAATTCTTTAATTTTAAGAACGAATCACAGTATGAATCAACGCTGTTGGTAAAATAACAAGGCGTTTCCACGTGCTCACATATAATGAACTGAACAGTGTTAAGATATATTTGGAGTTACAGAGCGGTAAACCGAGTAACTCTTCCTTAATTCTCCCTGCTAAAACATATCTTTATTTGAGTAGTCATTAGTGTTTAAAAATGTTTGAATATTCAACATTTTTTTAAGGTCAAGCATCATCGTTTTTGTATGATCGACTTAACGAAACCGGGTTGATCGAAGGTAAGTTGTGAATGTTAAACAGCTGATACTTTCTTTTCGCCGATGAATATTTAACAACTATTCACTAAGGCGAATAGTTATTTTGTGTATACTAAAACAGTGAGATAATATAACCAAAAACCGATTACAGTTCTCGCGCGTGAGTTGCTCGGAGGTGAATAGCAAAGGATATCGCATGTTTGAGTAGCCAATCAGCACGGGCCAACGACGTTATCCACTGTTTTAGTATATACTAAAATGAGCCATTTATGGTTTTCCTGCAGCTGTCGAACAAGGTCCATGGATTAGACATTGGATGGGTGAAACGTTTATGTAATTTTTCAGATCGATTTGCGATTTGTAGATACGGCCGCACTCTTTGCAGATCAACCGAAGTTAACGTTTACCATCTTTCTTCATTTATCATTGAGAGTTTTCTGTTAACAGAAACAATAGCATTTTCATATGAGTTAGAGATATTGTCACTGAAAAGCCCTTTTCAGGGAGATGTATTGTATAGTTTCCAAACTCTCCTGGGCGGTTTGCTTTGCGAAAGCGAGGAGTTTACCGATTGACCAAATCAAATCCGAAGCCGTGACATGACATGTAAGATACCGTGTCATACTTACATAATGAGATAATATATTTTTTTTCTGAAAAAAAAAGACTGCCGCCTTTTAAATGAGACATTGTAGTGCATATTGCTGTAAAAACCTGCCGAAATATTAAACAAACATTAATTTTGGCCAAATTTGCGTTTTTTATGCATGTGTGACCAAAATGAGGCAAACAGTTTATACCATGAGAAAGCTCCAATATTTGAACAGTTTATAAATATGTTTTTCAGAAGATAAAAGACAGCAGTGCAATTTTCCCAAGTTTCCAAGAACAATTCAAGTGCGAGATATATTGATAGGTGCACTTAGTAAAACGGAACAGGAAGTTGACTGTCTTTTCAATTACGGTTGCTGGTGTGGTACACGCGGAAGGGGAAAAGTTGTGGACAACTTTGATTTGTAAGTATGAACTTTCTTTTACCATTGAAGTCAAAATAGCAATAAAATATAAGTAGAAATTGTCTTCGTTCTTGAGCCTCGGACGTTGTTTCGTTGTCGTTGTTATTGTTTGTTTTACTTCGCGAGCTCCATGATTTGGGATTAGTCAGGTATAGCAAGTTAGACCAGTCCTTTAAAACATTAACATCTATAACCTCAATAACTGTTACAATCTATAAGAAACTATAAAATATAAAATCTACAATTGGTTAAATTGAGGAAAAAGAACCGTCAGCCGTTAGAATTACGAATAGCTTGCAAAACTCAGCAGAGGTTGGTGTTTGCTGATTACAAGTCCAGCGCCCCAACCACTAGACCACGCTGCCTCGCCCGTCCACAGTTAGTGATCCGTTTCTATTTGAAATATATTTTTGAATTATTTGGCCTTGAATCATTCAAAATTCTCCTTTCTACCTCTAAAATCAATGTTCGTTCGACAAAATTGCATCAGCAGCAAACGCTTTTAGATACTGGTGTAACTTTAAGCCTCCGAGGTCTTGCTTGTGGACCGTTCAACGCTTAAGACCGGTGGTAAAAGGTAAAGTCGTATTCTGAAAAACAAGCTTGCACATTTTAGCTGAAAGAAAATATCAAAATATTGAAAAAGACAAGATGGCAGTGAAACATTCTTATTCGGCACGAGATCAGACGTTGTGATGTCAGCTTATTCCAAAGTTCCGATTCCACCGTCCACTTTAGAGAGAGTTTTCTTCGAAAAGTTGCGTTTTCGATCACCGTTTTCACCGGATACGCGTGGACGGATGGCTAGTCCGCAAAGGAAAGGTTGCGTTTACAAACGAAAACGGATATTACGGACAAATATGACCCAAATAGCCTTAAAAAGAAACTAGAAATCGCACTTAAATCGCGTTAAACTGCTTTGTTTTCGGTAGTGATAACTTCAAAATGCGTTCAGAAATATTTTTAAGCCTAGGATAGAAAAGGATGAGTCATAAACGACTGGAAAACTGGTTTTCACTTTATTTTGCTCAAGTTCCAACAAAAGGCATGCGCTTTTATCTCCGTCTGACGTTGAAAAACATCTCTTCTGCTTTTTGTTGCAAAGTGTTTAGAAAAAATACCGTTATGTTGATATATTTTTGAATAAGGCAAAATTTTACATTTTTCAATTTTATTTTGCATTTATCTTAATCTTAGCCAATTTTAAATTTTGGTTGTTTATTATCGTTTGTTTTGTTCATATGTCGCATGTGATGGTGACAGTAAAAACATCTGGGAACATTAGCATTTGTAATTGGCGCACCCGAAAAACGACACAAACAAACTTTGAAAACACCGTTTGCACAGAAGATCTGGTACAATGTCATTGGATTCGGAATTCAAACTACGATACCGTAGTCTAAAACAAATTAAAACTTTTTGTGGGGTGAGTCATGATCTTAGAAAAATTATCACGAATTTGAAACTTTTGCTAAAACGTAATCGCGGCGTCCGTTTCACCATCTTTTGCTTAAAACAGGTTTCGTTACTAAAAGTCGATTCCCTATTCAAGTTTTTAAATAAACTATTTAGTTATTATGTAGTTCTATTTATTATAAATATGTTTTTATTCCCCATCCCTTCCTTTCCTTCTTTGCCTGTTTCCACCGCCTGTTTTTCTCTCCTTGCGTTATTCTCATTATTATTTATTTTGCCATTTTCTTTAGCTGCTGCAAAGCCCATGATTTTTGTGAAAATGAAGTTTTGGCAAGGGCGGATAAGTGTAATGTTGACCAAGGAACCACATATTTTCAACAAACGTTCAAGTACAACAGAGCTACTTACAAGTGTGGTAAGTATGTTCAGCGCAGAATGTTTTAAGTTGTGAGAAAATGAAAGTATTCTATGAGGGAGGACTGTAATGAAAATGACTTCCCAAAGTCAAGAGCCAAAAGGCTTATTTCCATCACTGGAAACCTAAAAATAATGTTCTGGTTAATTACAGTTTGATAAAATTTACCATAGCAATACACTGAAGCTATTAAAGGGGTGTTGTCATTATCATTGGAGAAGGCTGGCAGTATTTTTCAAATTCTACCCTTGTGTCTTATAAAAATCGCCAAAACCTCATTACAATTTGTTCTCCTACAGCATTTCACTTAATATCTTCATCTCGGTGTTCTATTGGCTATTTGGGGTATGAGCTAGGTACTAAGTCAAACTTTTAGCACATTTAAAACCCAAAATGCTGGTCTTTTTCATCTGCGAGTATAATACGCACTCACAAAATGGACAGTCGCCCTGATAGCTCAGGTGGTAAAGCACTGCACCAGGTTTTAATCACGTTCAAGATTGATGTAGTATTATAAAACGCACAGTTCTAAAATGGGGGTTATCATTAATTTCTCAAATTTCTTCACAAAAATATTTTAAATCGATTGAACACTGCGTATTTCGATCCCATCCGTTTAGTTCAGGCCAGTTCGTGTAAATTAACGTGATCAGTAATTAAGGTATTTAATGCGTTTTTTTTTCATTGTTTTTTTTTTCTAAAGTACGTTAATGCTTTGTAAATCATGCAGCAATAATAAGCTTATTGAGTTTGAGAGAAAATTGGGGGTCACTGTTTATGACCCAATAATGGCACGACCATACCCATACCCATTTTTTCTCTCAAACCCATTTGACGTGTCTTGCGTATTACTGAGCAGAAATTATGAAACCAAGCTGAACCAGGCTACATTTTACTAGGTGTACGATCTCACTTGGCGTTCGAATTCATTCGGCATGTTCTAAAGTCAAACCTACTCAGCCGGTATTTCTATGTAGTGTGATGTTATTTTACTTGTAATTGTAGCTCCACTGAGTGCATATACCGATACAAGCAATGAAGACTAATTGTTTCACGAATAGACCGTTTTCCTATACTAATTCCAACTCAACTGGAAAAAATGTTTAGCTAGATTTACTTTTAATTTTTATTGTAGCTCCAGTAAGTGAATATCGGGCAAAAAAGGACGAGGAGAAGCGATGTAGGTATGCCAACTGTCTTTGCGACATGGAGATGGTTCGGTGTATGAAGCACTACAAAGATGAAATCGACACCGATAACATTTTATATCAACAATGTTCTATCAAAGGTAACATTTTTGTTCTATATCGATGTTATTTGATCGTAATTCCCACCATTTATTCAGAGATCAATACCCAGAATAATTCAGAATTTGCATTTGCAAGATGAGAACAATATTGAATGTATGTTTTCCTTCTCCGTAGCAGACTTTCTGTATACATATACTAACTAATAGACAACTGTATGAAAAGTTAAATCAACAGCAATTTATAAAGATCCATACCTTGTTTGAAACAGAAAATTATATGCGCCGGATGAAAATGCTCACGTTTTAGCTCGAATTGAAAAATTCTTTAAAAATATTTTCCTAGGAGGGGAATTATTTTTACTTACCCTTACTTTTCAGTCCTTTCAGCATTCACCTTTTTAACCAACGTTTTAAACCTTATAGCTCAATCAATCGCCTTCTCTCTTGATTCTCTTTCACTTAGGACAGATGGTGAAGACGCTTCAGTCAGTTCAGCAAAGAAGCCTTTTCAAAATCCTGCTCAAAATCAAAAGTTTATTTCAACAAAGTCACTTTCCAAATGAACACAGAAAGGTGTTGAGATTTTCCCCAAATCGTTTTTCTAAATACAATCAAAACTTATTTCAGTAGTATACCCTATGATGATTAAGGCACCCTAACTCGAATAACTCGTTTTTTGAGCGACAGAAAGGCATATGCGAACATCGAGAGACTCTGAACCTTGGGCCACGCATGTATTACATTTACAGTGTACTCAAAATATCGTGTAAAATAGTGGAGCATTAGATAATTTAATTTCAAAGTTTTGATTGGCGTAGCGACGTTGGATATCACTCTTTAAGGTGGCTCGACTGGATTATTTAGGGGCAACACCGCTCAAGTTTGAGAACTAACCAGACTGTCATTAACAATGCCATCGAAAAACGATCACAACAGCTGAATTAGGTAAAGATGAAAATTTGTTATGACCAGTGTTATTTTGACATCGGTGTTGCATAGCAACGTAATGACGTCATCATGTTTATCAATTTCGTTCGTATTGCTCGACACCAGGAGATTTTTTCGGAAATCGCTCAAGGGAGCATGTACCTCCTATACCTGCCTCAATGTTGGCAAAGTTTGAACAAATTCTGTGAGAGCGTTATCGAAATTTTTGGGGATGAAGTGTCGAGGGTTATAAATACAGTGAAAAACATACTATTGAGATAATAGGGTAATATCTGAAGAACACGACGCGCTTTGGGGATGCAGTTTCATCTCATAGTAGTTTGATGCCATTTAAAATTGTGTATACAAAATTATGGGGATCGCCACGACCGATTGCGAAAAAAACGGATTTGATGAGCGTGCATTCAGGTGCTCTTGTTGCCACTTTTGTAAATAATTTGGTCTACACCTACAAATGTGATAATTATTTGGAAACCGCTGGATGAATTTTTTTAAAAACTTGTCAATCTCGAGGTTTGTCATCAGTTTATATGGCCTGCAAGTTTCAAGGTCATTGAAAACATTTAAGACAATAAAATCAGGGCTCCAATGTACTACTTTTCTCTCGCAGATTTTGTGTTTACAAGTGAGTGTCCTCATTATTCACGTGTATTGTTTTTTACTTTCATTTCCACGTGCACAACTCAGCAAAAAATTCATTTGCATTAAACAGAACGCTCAATTGCTTTCTAAAAATGTTCGAGAAACATGCTGATATGACTTGAAAACTGTAATAATATTTGTCAGCCATTAGACTGTAATACAGCAATGCCGAGGGTCTCTTTCTCCAGGAAACGAAAAGCTATTTTTGTGTAGAACAACAGATCAGGAAAAAAGTTTAAACTCACTGATAAAATGGAAATGAATTTTTTGCTGAGTTGTGCACGTGAAAATGAAAGTTGAAAAAATCCAGTCGAGCCACCTTAAATCATCCCCAATAACGGCCGATGAAGACTAACTGTAGATTAAGTAAAAGCAGAAGTTCATGATTTTCTGCGGGGAAAAAGATTGACACCGACCATCTCATATCCAACGCTCGCTGGAATAATAAGCAGTTAAAAAAACACCAACACGTGATTGATCAACAGAAAACCAGGGCTGATTTAAAATTTTAAGACTACCTTGTGAATTCCCAGTAAAACTGTATAAAACTGCAATAACGTTTTTCATAATAATTACAGCCGATGATTCTTGCAAGCCCAAGGCAGATGTGGTTGTCCTGATACAAGACAGTCAGGGTATAAGCACCGCGACAGTTGATAACATTAAAACTGTAGTGCGAAGACTGCTGCCTGGTCTAAGCAGTGAAGTAATAGACTACAACTTTGCATTGGCAACTTACGCCACGTCACGGCAAATGAGTTGTTTTGGCAACGCAGCCGACACAGTCAGTTACATGGACAGGGAATACCAGCATGGACAACGCGGTACCCAAAATCTCTTGAAAGATGCTCTGGGAGAAATGATCTTAAAGCAGTTTAACAAACGTCGCAACGACAGAAAAGGCAAAGACACAGCAAAGGTAAGTTTTAATTGTGACTACTTTCCGTTTTTGTCCAAACTGTGTGATCAAATCAGACCTCAGTTATATGACTGCAAATACCGAAATAAACTGCGATTTAGTCAGTTATTAATGTCTTAAATACAAATACAACGTCCATCCTAATTGCTTATATTATTATTCAACAAATCGTCAACAAATCTCAAGATTCTAGTCATATTCTCAGACGGGAACACGGAGGATGAGAATGGGGACGTTATGGACACGTTCCGACTTGAGCAATCAGCAAAGCTGTTAAGAGATGATCATAACATCCAAATATTTGGTGCCATTATTCCCAACTCTCAAAATACACAACGGATACAAGAGCTGAAGGGCATCGCATCGGAAAAACAAGATGTCATAACCGTCCCGTTTTCTGCTGCTAACCTCAACGATATCGCAGATCGTCTTGTGGCTCGAGTGAAACAATTCATGACCTGCCCAGGTAATAATTTTATTTTAATTCACAAGACCTCACATTCTTTCACAGGAGCTCTATCGTCTTATTACTCTGTAGAAAACTAAGAAATTTTGTTGGTAAATTCTGATGGACTTCATGAGTTGTCTCCTTCCCGGTGGGCGGGTGGGGGGAGGGGTGGGGTAAGATAGAGTTTCTACTTTGGTGGAGTAATGTTGTCCAGTTTCAAATCCTGAGCCATTATTAGAGTAGTAAAGGTAACATTTCTCGTTTGAAAGTCCGATTAAATGAGTTTTATGTGTTTCTGTGAATAATAATACTCTTTTGGTCTCTCCTGTATATTATTAGCCGGGCATTAGCCATTTTTGATAGCCGTAAAACCATACCCAGTTTGAGATAAAATTAGGAACATCTATGACAAAAACAGTTCAAAACCGAAAGCCTTTGTGGCGGCCTATACTAATACAGCTTATATATACCAGGGTACTAGATTCCCTGCTTTAACTACCTGTATCATTAAAGCTTTACATCCCCGGTTCCTCTTTTACCGCGTTCAGATCAGATGCACTTGCGGACGGTCTCCCAGCTGGTTGCAGAGCTCTTTGATTTTATTTTCCAAAGAGAATAAAAAGTAGTACCATGGCATTTCTTTTGGCTGTTTAATTTTTTTATACAAAATATGGAACTTCGATTATTATAACGAACGAACTTAAACCGCGACGCAAAATAATTCCAACTGAAATTAAAAAGTGATCCATACAGAATGTAATTTTTATGATTCTGTTCCTATTTGCGCATGCTCATTATAGAAAATATACTGTCATTCTCGTACCTGGAGTCTTTGCTCCTTACTGCGCAAGCTTGACGAAACGAGCGACTCTCGAAAGTTCCGTCGCAGGATCGATTTTGATTGGCTTAAAAAAACATTAGAAATGGCCGGAAGTAAAAAGCCAAGGATTTCGTTGAGCCATTCCTTTGAAAGCTAGGCGTGCGCAATTCAATCGGAAGTCGGATATTTTCGGACTTCAAATCTGATCTTTCCAGGGTCGCTCGTTTCCGGACCGCTGGTCAAATGGAACGAAGACCTTGGGTATGAGGATGATATACGGTCTGTCTGGTAAAAAAAAAAAAGAAAAAACATTTCGACTCATATAATAGCGGAGCTCCTGCAAGCCAGCCGAGCAGCCATACCTATACAGATTGGTAAACCTATCAAGCCCAGAAAATTTGGTTATGACATCATGTCCGTCCAAACGACTGTACGCCCGGATTAGGCCCGGGGACAAGTTTGCTCTGTCCTTGATTTGGAGTCCTTCTTACGCAAAATTCACACAAAAACATTTTCGGCTCGCTGCATTACTTCACAGTTTTTTTCTCGCGTTAAAAAAAATGATCTGGACATTTCATTTCAACTCAAACGAAGCGATTGTATGAAAAGGCCCCAAAATCGTTGGCACGTTGTTCGCTTTTTATATTAGGCTGACTGAAAGACTTGAAGAAAGCACGCTCCAGAACATATGATCTTCGTGAATATTTCCCGCGCATTAACTCATCTTCATCATGGAAACATATGCCAAAAGATTTAGGATAACTTCTGAACGGGAAGATCCGAAACCCTAAGGTTAAATCACTTTATTTGTACATATATACAGGCATCGTGTATTAAATGTTTCGTTTGAAATTTAATGTTTTAGTTAGTGGAGTTCACTTTTGGATTTTGAAGAGTGTATTAAAACCCTAGTAAGTTATTCAGCTGCGCGGATCAAAACACGATTTCGCCATTGTGAATTACAAACTATATACTCGTACAGAAAAATCCCGCAAACTAGTCAAAGCAAAAACGAGTAAAGCTTAAAATATATTTAAGCAATTTATTATCCAACAGCTGTATTTTACTCGCTTGCATCGTTTTATTTCAATGATTGTCTTGAGCATGAAATCTCGCACGCGTTGTATTAGATGCGTAAACGAATATTTAGGCCGGTTTCGTTGCGAGTCATCTGTGCTTGGGTGACTGAGTTCAGACTTTTTCTAACGCATATTTGCTTACCAGGAACGAAGAAAATTCATTCGGTTCTCTGCTGTACATAAAATTCTCTAAGGTATTTAGCAACGCGTACGATAAAACAAAACCGACGGTTCAAAACTACATTGTAAGCTTATTAGAGAGTGATCACCACTTCTTTAATTAAAATTGCCACAACTTTGACACAAACAAGTGCTTTAAAATAATTTACATAACTGGCTGCCAGTGATTATTTGCTGAGTTTGTTTTGCCGTAGTGACTTTCTTTGTTGGAGCGTTAGTCCATTTTGTTTAGCTGCGAGTTGATTCTGTTTGGCCACATTATTTTTGCCTTGACTGTTTAGAAGTAAATCAAAACAAACTTCTTCGCCTTCATAAAGGTCCTTTTTACATTGAATAACTCTTAGAGGGGAATAAATGTATGGTAAAAGTTCTAAAACGTTTTACTTTAAATTTGATGTTTGCGCCTACGTGGGTACGTGAGGAACCCAATAATTGCAGTGACATCAATTTCAATTTTACTGTAATTTTAGTTGTTGTGTCGTCTCATTTTTTTAAAAATATACCTATATCTAGTTTCATTGTATACTCCTTTCATAATCATTTTGTTTATTTCAACAGCTGACTACATGATCGAAATTTACGGCCCTGTCACATCTGCGAAAAAATTGTTCACGAGGATTCGTGTTCAGATCACAGGAGGAGATCAAGAAACTACATGGCACCAATTCTATTCTCCAACCATAACGGAAGAAAAGCAAGGGTATGATATGTATTAGTTACATTCAGTCGAGTACAGGGCCCCGGCGGAGGATCTTCGACATAAAAGTGACGTGGACTATCGTTGCGCCTTTTGCTGCATAAAATTTATTGTACGGTAGAGCTTAGTGTTTTGAATGTAAAAATGACTACGGTGGCGGAAAAGTGGCTAGTACGCTGGACTCCAGATTGAGCTGTTTGGCTTCCAGCCCTGGCAGGGGGTTTGGCAATACGTCTAGTCGCCTCACGCTTCAGAAGCCGTTAGTGCCACCCACGTTAAAGGCCCCTTGCTAGGCTCGAATGCAGACTTAAGCTTCCTTTCTTAATCAAGGATTCAAACAGCTCGGGATATATGTTGCTTTAACCCTCTCTTTCAAGTGGCCTTTTCTCACCGCTTCCCGCTCTAGTGAGAATTAATTGATCAAGTTAATTATGCTAATTGAACATTAAATCTAAAAAAGACAAAAAATTTTTGATTCTTTTTGCGAAACATATTTTGAATGATTGCCGATTGTTTTGTTTTCGTTAGAAACCAATTCGTCGCCAAAGTCCAGTTCACCGATGTAAATGTGGGCCTTATAAAGTCTATTTCGATGTGGCCAGAAACGAGTCGCAATTGGACTCTTAGAAAGGTGCTGTGATATTATTTCCGGTAAAATATTTTGTAATGAGGTAACGTAAAATCCGAAAATTAGCCTCAGGCTGATATTTCTTTACTATTCCTTTCATGTAGGCTTATTTTCAGGGAGGGGCTATATACAGGGGGGCTTATCGTACGCGTTTGCAACATTGTATGTTATTATCGAAAGAAATTTTGTTCGCGAAATTTTGGGGGCTTGTTTTGTAGAGGGAGGAGGGTCTTATTTTCGGAACTTTGTGTGAGTTTTTAACGTAAGTGACATTTGTAGAAGCAGCAGCAGAATCGAACGACTTTCTCTTCTGAAAATATTTTTCTCTTCTTTCCTTAGAAAAGTAACATACTAGCACTAAACTAAAACATAAAATAGATGTCGCTCTGTGTATCCCAGACGCCTAGTAATAGTGACTTTAAAATATTTGTCTTTTGATGTATCAGGTAAAGATTAAAACGGGAAGCCAAACAGTAACTGCGGCAATCAATAAAAAGCTTCGAGCATGGATTGAGACTTCTGTTTGGGGTACGTAAGTCCTCATGCTCTTACAAGTTGAGAACATCTATTGGTTTCGATTATAATGACGGTGTCCATTTTATAAGTCATACTTCAGCAGTTTAACTTTAAC
Organism: Meandrina meandrites; assembly: GCA_963693305.1. Lineage (NCBI taxonomy): Eukaryota > Metazoa > Cnidaria > Anthozoa > Scleractinia > Meandrinidae > Meandrina > Meandrina meandrites. Next base: position 22,877,473 of record OY855916.1, on the reverse strand, counting down.
CTACATGTAGAAGAAACGCTTTCAAGGTGGCCCGCGGGTATTTATTGGTCTGACAGGTCCCTTTTTAAAACGTGTTTTTGAAAAAAAAAAAAAAAAAGTGATTCCTTCGAATTTTAAAGCCCGATAAAAGAATCCTAAAATAATATAGAATCATAGAAATTGTGGCGATCATGCAAGATTTGTCTAAGTTCCGTAGAGTACAGTATTGTAAGCATGCTTTAAGTATTGTTATGTAGTGTTAATGATAATAATAATAATAATAATAATAATAATAATAATAATAATAATAATAATAATAATAATATCCGGGGCCAGTGAAACACTGAAACAAATATTTTAAATAGACATAACGTGGTTAAGAATCTCAACTGGCAGGAAGGAGACCATTGTCGCAGGCTATTGTAAAACGAATCCAAGACGTTGAACTCGGGTCTACCAAGAGTAAAGTTTTTATGAGTCAAATGAGTCAATGAGTCACGAGTCAAATTCTAAATTGCAGTTATTAATTTGAACATAGTGCTGCCCTTACTGACTAATAAAAGCTAACCGCAAGCAAACCAGCTTGGAACTAACCGCAAGCAAACCAGCTTGGAGCTAACCGCAAGCAAACCGGAGTGGAACTAACGGCAAGCAAACCAAAGTTCGACAGAATGGAACTAACTGCAAGCAAACTGGAGTAGAACTAACCGCAAGCAAACCAGAGTTCGACTGAGTGGAACTAACTGCAAGCAAACTGGTGTGAAACTAGCTGCAAGCAAACCAGAGTAGAACTAACCGTACGCAAAGTGGAGTGCTTCTAAGCTAACTTGAATACAGGCAAATACCCTACTTGTTTAAAAATCACCTTGACTCATCGACTCATAACGCATGACTCATAGACTCATTTAACTCATAAAACAGGGGACCTCGGGTCTATTGCGGGCAACACAAGCTAGTAGCTAGATTGGGACTTGAACCCGTGTAAAACCCAGAGCTCTTACCACTCAGCTGACTTCCTGGCACCCGGATGTTGTTTAACTCATTAAACGTCCAAGATAAGCAGATGTTATCGACTGACCAAAGTAATTTTTTTTGCAGGTCCCACAACGCCGTCTGACTGAACCTCCAAATGAGGAATAAAAAGCAGTGAATCAGGAAAAGGACCTCCAAAAAAAACCATCAATTACTGTAAAAGAAATGAGTTAAAATATAATCAGAATTAAAGTACTCTATAACTGGAATGGTTGTTACGACTTAATTCAAGTCTAATTTTGTGTGAGTGTACTTGAGATTTGTTCATTGCCTTTACAATTTTCAACCAACTGAAGGCAATTTGATTGCCTAAGCAGTTGATTTATTGGAGTAGTTTAAAGCTTACCCTAAAGTGAAAACACAGTGAGCTCACATAGCTTTCACCCTGTTACACTACGAGCAGTCCTTTTCTTTAAGGTCCGTCGCGGGAGTGAAAAGTGGCCGTTGGAAACTGGGGCATCTTCTGGCTCGCGCTCTTTTCTTACTCTCGGAGCAGAGAGTTCAGTTGTAGGTCACTAGTTTTTGAGCCCTCGCAAAGGGGGTAAGTCACTCAATCTCGAGCTAGTCAAAGAAGATGTGTTATCATATTTTTGATTCAAATACGTTACAAAACAGACAGAAACTCACCGTGTCGTTTTGTGATTTAAAGACCATCGAGCTTTTTTTGAGTATGTTAGCTGTTATCTATCTCTACTAAGTTTAAAAATTGTTGACGGGCCTGCACCACTCCTGCAGTTCGCAAGTAGATGATTGTATAGCCTTTATAGCTTAGCTTTGACAAGGATGTCTTTTAGGGATTTTCCTTTGCGGTATGATAGGAGGGGTGGCTCCTTGAAGATATTTCTTAGTTGTGGTTGGTTCTGTATCAAGTGCCACTTACCCATGAGTATTTCTTTTATGTTAGGCAACGCCGGGTGGTACTGCGTGACAAAGGGTAGAATTTTCTTTTGTGCGGTTTTGTTTTTATTTTTCAGCGACGTTTTTCTTTCAGAAAATTTGACTTCTGAGAGATGTTTTTGTACTGTTGCTGCTGGGTAACCTCTATTCTTAAGGCGTACGGCAAAGTTTCTAATGTTTTCCTCAAAAGTAAGTTGTGAGGAATTTGTTCTTAGAAGCCTCAACGCTTCCCCTTTAATAAAGCCTTTCGTGACGCCTGCCGGGTGACACGAATAAAAATTCGTGTACTGAAAGGTCTCTGTGGGTTTGAAATGTGTTCGCACATCTAGTATAGACTCCTTGAGGAATCTGTCACCTTTGTATACTATAGTGTCCAAGAAAGTCGTTTCTGTTTCTGATATTTCATCCGTGAACTTGATAGTAGGGTGAAAGCTGTTTGCCTTCAAGAGAAATTCTTCTATTTTGTCTCTGTTTGTGTCCCACATTAATATGATGTCATCAATAAATCTTTTCCAGATAATGGGCGTTGTGTTACCTTGTCTCAGTAATTCGCTTTCTATTTTGGCCATGAAAATATTAGCAAATGCTACGGCCATTTTCGTGCCCATTGCTGTTCCGTGAGATTGAAGATAATCTTTTCCGTTAAATTGGAATGAGTTTTCTTGTAGGATCAGGCTGAGCATTTCTCTAAGGTATCTGGTGGGTATGGGGGATTCCCCTGATAAAATTCTTCGTATGCTTCGCAGACAGTGTTGATACGTTCTAATTGTGGTATGTTGGTATAGAGACTAGTGACATCCATTGAGACTAGGATGGTATTTGAAGGCAATTTTGTCTTCTCTACAAAGTTGATGAAGTCTGTTGTATCTTTAAGATACGAAGGTTGTATTTGTGCTATTGGCCGAAGGAGGTGATCTACAAAGGCTGAGATACGTTCTGTGGGGCCATCGCACCCTGATATAATAGGTCTACCGACAGGGGTCGGTTTGTGAATCTTAGTGAGTGTGTAAAATACTGGTATTCTCGGAGGACTTGGCGTAAGGGAGACCCATTTCGCCGTCATGTCATCAATGTGGCTTTCTTGAAGCAGTGATTTAATCACTCGCTGTACTTTTTTGGCTGTGGTGCCAACCATAGGTTCTTCTAGGGGTCTATAGTTGTTAATGTCATTAAGTAGGACTTGACCCTCGTGTATTTTGTGCTCTCTATTCATTATGACGGTTGTGGATCCCTTATCAGCTTTCCTGAGTATAATGTTTTTGTCACGCGAGAGTTCTTTGAGCACACATCGCTCCCATGTGTTAGATTGTCTTTAGGCTTCTCAATATTAGTTATAGCAAGCTCAAATCTAACTTCTTCTAAGGTTTCTAACGCTACAGAATGTTGAACTGGTGGATTCCAGTCTGACTTGGGTGAGGTTCTTTTTCCTGCCCGTAGAAGATATATTGGAGGCGCATTCGTCTAGAAAATTGATCAAAATCTGCGAGTAGTTGGCGCCTGATGAGGTTTTCTCTTGTTACGGGCACTGGAATGAATTTTAAACCACGTGATAGTGGAGTGATTTGTTCATCTGTCAAATGTGTGTTTGACAGATTTTTGATATGTTTTTTGCGTGACTCAATGGCGTTACGGAAACGATTTTTGTTCTGTTCTTTTCTCCTTTCTTTTCTTTTGCGGTTTTTCGCCGCTTTGTTGTTGTGTTTGTTTTTTGTCCCCTCTTCCTTTATTACTAAAGGGTCAGATAAAACATCAGGATAAGCTTCACTCTTTTTATTATTCACTACGCCACCTTTTACCTTGCAATACATTGTACACTAAGTGCTATTTACATTGTAGTAGATACAGCTATTTCGAGAAAGGTTGTCGGAAAAAAAAAACATCAAAGTGTACGCGACAAGACCGAAAGGTGGTCTAGGTATTCACTGGAATTTTGCATATTGGCCTAAGGGAAATTTACAAGTTTGTTTTTTTGCACGTGGAAAATTTGTTTTTCCTCTCAGGGGCCTATATCTGCAGCTTTACTTTTACTGTCGCATGTCTTTGAGTGAGGAAAATTCTTCTAAAGTTTAGAGAGGCTAAACGTACTTTGTTTCTACATGTCTGAAAAGAAAGAAAACCTGAAATTCGCGCTTATTTTGTTGTTATATCTCATTAGTATTCAACACGTGCAGTAGCTCAATGCGTCTACCCATACTATCTTTCGGAATTGGCTTGTGCAGTTTTGTGCTTTTTTTTCCGACAACGTTTCTCAAAATAGCTGTATTTTGCCTATATTATTGTTTAAAGTATCTTTGTTGTACCATTTAAAGAGACATGAAGGACAATATTAAGGCTCTATTATAGCTATAACTGTAGACTAAACAATATGACCGAGGAGTTGATCTCGGGTCTACCACGAACAACACAAGTTAATACTTAGAATGGGACTTAAACCCGCGTCAAATCCAGAGCTCTAACCACTCAACTGACTCCCTGGCACCTGGATGTTGTTAAACTGATTAAACGTCCAAGAAAAGCAGCTGTTATCAACTGTCTAATGTAATTTTGTTTTGCAGGTAGCGCAACGCCGTCTGAACCACCGACTGACGAATAATAATCAGTGGAATCTGGAAAAGGACCTGCAAAAAAGCATTAATTAATTTTGTGTGACTATGCGTGCGTGTGTGTTATCTGTGTTGTGCATATTTGCCTTTTACGATTTTCAACCAACAGAAGGCAATTTTATTGCCTAAGCAGTCGATTTAGTACAAAAAAATCGAACCGCAGTAGTTTAAATATACCCTAAAGTGAAAATATAGTAAGCTCCCAAACTTCTTTTTTATAATTATAATTATAATTATAATAATAATAATAATTATAATTAGCTTTCACTCCGTTAGACTACAAGCAGTCCTTTTCTCCTTTGTCCGTGTCGTGAGTGTTAATAGCGCATTTTTAATTCACGCTCATTTTTCGCTTAGCCTTTTGCAGTTTAGCCTTTTTTGGGCTTGGGAGGGGCTACGTTGCGGTGCCTGGACAAGTAGCGTGTGCAAAGGCACAGAGACGGTTACACTCGCGGCATACTCCCCGAACATAAAACGTTCCTCCTTTATTGTGCAACACCAAAGCACTGGGAAACTGTGACTGTAAAGAGGGTGACTTTCTCATTCAATTTGAGTAAAAGCCAATTGAAGCTGTAGTGGATATCGTATATGTAGATGTCCGTATCATCCTAAACTTCATTATGCATGCGTGCAGTTACTTGTTGAAAGGACACAATAACTCAAATGAAATAACAGAGTGCCTTAATTGTTTTGGGATTAGCTGTTATAGTTCAATACAACTTTCCGTACACTTTTTTCGTATATTAATGTTTCGTATTTTTTTAAATTCAAGAAATATTTGGACAGCGTTCTATATCATCTACACCATTATTATTTTTAAGTTAAGACTTTCTTATTGTTGTATTTAATTAAAATTACTGCGTGTATAAGTAATTGCATGTTTCCTCGTAAAATTAAGGATTTATATCACTTGTGTTTTCAGAAGTTGCAGAAATTGCCCGAGTCGGGAAAAAGCGAAAAAGCATAAAATGAAAGAAATGGGAATAAAATTAAGAGCTAAATATTATTTTGTTATTGTTGAGTTATTTTTCACTATTAGGGAAATAAGGCGTGGGAAATGTGAAGAGAGAACAGGATCAACCCCGCCTCTCCCCTGTTAAATTCGAAGTGGGTGCTAAGTCCCCTGTTAATTTAAAGTCTGCTAGTGGCCCATCTCTCAGTTGCAGCAGAAACATTGTTTTTAAATTTTAAGAGATTATGTGTAATAAATAAAGAAGATGACAAATTTAAAGCTCGGTCAATAAATGTTAAAATAAATGAAATATCATCTTTATCTTTTAAGAGATTATTACTACAGAAGTAGCCTTTATAAAGTTTCACTGAAGCACCCGGATCACAACATTATGCGCAGTTAGGTGTGTGCAGTGCAAAACAAAGAAATCGCCTTAATAGCAATAGCAAATCTAGGAGGAGATTTGGGTCTTTAAACACTTTTCGTAGAACAAAAACAAACAGAGAAACCCAAAACTAAATAAGTTCAAAAACAATATTTTCGTGCTGTCTTTAACACTTGTTTATTTTTTAGTCAGCTGTTTTATTTTACTCACATTTTATTTTTCACTAATAGTGATATTATGTACTTAAATTACAGTCAGTAAATTTGGGTTCAAAAGTAAGCATCAAAAATTTTCACAGATTTATCCACGTGGAATTTGCCCATAGTCAAAATTGCATTGGACATTATTAAAGTGACCTAACTGATTTTGATAGTCGGCATTAATTTCCCCACAATCTTCCACGACGTGCCAAGTAGAAGGCTCGTACGTCTGCCAGCGGCTGTCATCTGTAGCCACGACGACACCAGGAGAACCTGCCTCGGTCCATTTCCACGTTTCACCTTCTTTACGCAGACCAATGTACCAGTGCGTGTAGCTTCCGCTCTTCGTCACTTTCTCTGCGATAAAGCTCTTCACTTTGTTCCACTCTTCGGTTGTTTCCATGGTAACCAGGTGAGCTCCCATTTTGCGACAAGCTTCTTGAGCCTTGTTCCATGTAAGGGCAACGTCATGGAGAGTGTAGCAGTTGTTTACAGGGTTGTCGCCTGATGAACTATCCTGAGCTGAAATATTTGACCACATGATCCTTAGAACTTTACAAAAATATATCATTTAAATGTTTCTCAATTTACTTGCTTACTTATCCTCTTTGGGACCATAAAGACGTTTGAAGCCACAAAGTCTCAATTTGGTGTCTTAAAATCAATGTTTGCACTTGGCTTATGCTACAAACATCAATCAAACTTGATCAGGAACAAGAAATACCCAGATGATTACCGCTTTCTAAAAATCCTCAGACGTTATTGTTTACATATTGCCTGACTGGCATAGGGTTTTGCGTGGAGAAGGCATCATGGTATAGATGAATTGACTTCAGATATTTTTACAGTTGTAACACTGAATACTCAACGACCTCTATGCGTGTAATATTGAAGGAAAAATTAGCTTTCAAAAACTGCAAAATTTCTGTGGGGCAAAAGCGCTAATGAGCCCATACTTATTTTGCAGGTCCTCACCGAACAACACATACGGGACATTGAAATTGAAGTGACAGACTATGCACTATTTGTGGGCATAATGTTGAAGATGAAACCCATTTACTATTTCACTGCCCAAGATATTCATCACTTAGAGATAACTTTTTCAGTAAAATAGATCATGTAATTTCGAATCCCAAGCAGTTATCAATTTCAGCCTTGATTGTGCAATTAATGAACTCCACTGACTATTATGTTAATATGCAATTAGTGCAGTTTATATCGTCCTGTTTTGAAATGAGAGACAAATTGTTATCAATTTTTTGATCACTGATTATTTGATTAGTTTTGTTTAATGACTTTTTATTGTAAAATTGTTATTGTTATTATTATTGTTATGCTTTTGCAATACTGTAATGTTTTATGGTCATGCAAATAAAGCGCAAGTGTTGTTGTTGTTGTTGAAATTAACGTTAATATTCGATTGTTTTAGTAAATCAACAAAAATATTTAGTTATTTCAATTTTCGTGCGACAGAGAGAATGAAAGTGTGAAGGAGTTGAATTCGGGACCACCAAACTCTAATCCATCCATTGGTAGGGAGAAGGATTAATCATGTTTTAATTTTTGATCTCCTTTTCCTCGCTGGCTTATTCTAGCCTGAGGTGTTTGCGAGGGAGAGCCCCCGATGAGAAAACCCCAATCTTAAAAAAGTACTACGAATGAATCAGATCACTACAAACTGAAAATTACGAACTTGACAATTATTCATTTCATGAATCTAATGTCATACTTTACAAACTGAAGACTGGCTAGTACTTGGGGAAAAGAGTAGGTGGGGAATTTTCATGGTTGCGGTGTTGACAGCGAACCTCTTCAAAATCGACTGCTATGCCAGTATCAGTACACCAAGGTGCCTAGAACTATTAACGCCAGTGCTTGAAATCATAGCATTTGTCTCTCAACAGAAAAAGAAACAGTTTAAAAATGAGTTGAGCAAACAAAATTGGGCATATCTGCCTCAATCAGGAAATATTGGTAAATCGTGTTAATTTGTAAAAAACCACCCATCAGGCTAAAACTAGTAATTCAACATTTTAGCGCAAACCCGAAACTCAAGCTCATGCAATGGACAACCCTTCATTCGAACAGCTTGGCTTACTGACTGTCTTCATAAAACCATATTCTTCGTAAAAATCAAATCTTAAAGAGCGATTCAAAATTCCCAACCTTTTGATAGATGCGAAATGCAAAGGAGCATCGTAATGAAGTTGAAGAGAAACACCGACTTCATCTTGGACCTGAAAAAGACGAAGTTAAAATTGACATGAAAACAGCAGCATCTTTTAACTAACCTTCAAGCCTTGCTAATCAACAGTATAAAAATCATTTCAAAGACACCAAGGACAGATCCTCAAGACTGAACTAATTTGTTTTAACAACAAAAACGCGAAGGCTTACTTGAAAGATTGACGTTGTAGCTTCACTTTTGTCTGGAAAAAACTGTAATGTATAGAAGAAATATCTTTAAACTCAGGTCCACAAGAACTTGGCTCTTTCTTGGCCTAGCCCGTTTTATTATTGGTGACCAGTATTAGTTTACAGGTTTTGCAAACGCTGCTGTCTGACGCAAGAATGCGATTGAATTAATTAAGCTCGTAAGTTGACATCTTCTGCCTGCCATACCAGTAAGCGTAAAAATTGTGTCATCTGCTCGGAATTATGCCGGCAGAATTAGTTCAAGCTTAGGCAAGAAAAACTAATGACGTGCAGTGAATTTTGGCGAATTTGATTTTTTTTGAGTGAAATTTAGTGGTAAGCAACCGGGTTGATTTGTTTTTCGCTTGCTTGACATAAGGTTGCATCACTTGGGCTATTATGGAAAAGAATTTTAGAATATTGTTAATATAACATAAGAGCATAAGAATTTAACAACAGGTTTTTAACAGTATGCTCGACTAGGTTCATGTCTTTTCACGCCTGTCGGTCAAGACTACGCCTGGATCAATTCGCAAATTGACATATTCTGCCTGCCCGGCGAAAGAATTGTCTATTCCGCTCAAAATTCTGCCAGCAGAATTTACTCAAGCCATTAGCAGTATAAGGTCTATAAATAATTAGTCGTTTATATAAACATTTTAAAGTGAACACCCATTTAATTGCTTTTATTAAGCGAATAATATACGAAATCTGACATATTTTCTTCTCGTGCAAATCTGTTCAAATGTGGTCGATTTAGCTTTCCGTGATGACAGCACATATACATTCTAGGTAAAGTCAAGTAAGCGCGACTCTAGCAGGTAGATGCGTCTGGAGAGGGAAATCACTTCCGCTATTCGTAAACGGAAAAATACTGGAGCCAGATCACGCAAATCGCCAAATCAAAAATTAGACAAGCTTATAGTTTCCGTCGTTTACAGCTTAGATCATAAGAAAACTTACGCCAGCGAACCGGAACGCGGGTTCTTTAAATATTCCTTCATTACATAATTCTGCCTCGTTTTGCAGGTTGAATTCTGTCCCATAGCTATCTATTTGCATGTCATCTTTTTAAAATTTAAAATCTAGTGTTTTTAATCACGGCCAACCGATAATTTTCACCATTCTGTGAACTGATATTAGCTACAAGTGCTGAGGAAGAACTTTGAAAACAAACCAAGCTGTAAGTAATTTTCTAATTTGTTTCTTGATTTCGTCGTTTTTTGTTCTTTTCTTTTTCTGTATATCAGTACACCCTAAATCAGATCAAAATATTTTTTATCCGTTGGACATCAACATCTCATCCACTAACAAGCACACTCGAATAGACCAACCAGTGTTTTCTCGTAACTTCTAAAGTGTTATCTGATTTCCATGTGTTAAACGCTGTTCACGCAGCAAAATATGCTTTTTATTTTTATTGGCACAGTCAAAACAGTATTTTTTAATACTTACAGGAGGCAGCGTGGCCTAGTGGTTAGGGCGCTGGACTTGTAATCCGGAGGTCTCGGGTTCAAATCCTCCACCCTGCCGCTAGATGGATTTGTCTTCGGTGGTCCCGAATTCAACTCCTACACGCTTTGTAAATAGCTGACTGGTTAGCCTCCTACCAGTTGGGATTTTTAACAAATTTCTGTTCGCAATTTACAATATTTGTTTGTTTATTTACAGTGTCCCCAATTAGCACAGCCGTGCTAAATACATTGACACTTAAATAAATTTATTATTATTATTATTATTACTGTTTAATAGACTGCCTTGTAGCGTGCGCCCATTAGCCTCAGGAATCGTTGGAGTGTTTCCACCCAACTTTCAACCTGAGTTCACCCCTACACCACGTTGAGGCACCTCCAAGGAGGTGGGGACCATGAGATCCCTGGGCGCTCCGACTTCCGTAGGGGTTAGCAAAATATTGCAGGGTTCGAAATGCGACAGCGGACCCTTTTAGTCATGTTTGGTCAAGTTTGTGTGATAGCGAAAATTGACCAGTCGGCTCTTTTACGGACTGTGTGTTCAAGTGCAGACTTTTTTTCATTGTAAAGCGAACAGTATTTTTACTTTAAAATTTATACCGCGACGTCACTAACAAGTATCATGTCTTTTTTTCACAGTACAGAGATGAGCACTCTCTTCGCCGTATTTGTGGGATGGGCAATGCTTCTAATGGGCTTGCACTTTGGTAACGTACTATATTAACCCCCCCCCCCCCTTATCTCTGTTAAGCCCCCCTCTCTAATAAGTCCCCATTCCACTTTATTTCTTTTATATGTACCCTTACTGGTATATGATTTGAAATAAGTCCTCCCGTCTCTTGGAAACCCCTTACTCTATTAAAACCTCCCCCACCCCTACAAGGTCTTGAAAAGAAAAAAGCCTCCCCCCCTTCCCGGGAGAGCTTATATAACGTTTACGGTAGTTTTAAAACATCTTATAAGGATAAACAGATTGGTGTGGAAAATTCTTTAATTTTAAGAACGAATCACAGTATGAATCAACGCTGTTGGTAAAATAAGAAGGCGTTTCCACGTGCTCACATATAATGAACTGAACAGTGTTAAGATATATTTGGAGTTACAGAGCGGTAAACCGAGTAACTCTTCCTTAATTCTCCCTGCTAAAACATATCTTTATTTGAGTAGTCATCAGTGTTTAAAAATGTTTGAATATTCAACATTTTTTTAAGGTCGAGCATCATCTTTCTTGTATGATCGACTTAACGAAACCGGGTTGATAGAAGGTAAGTTGTGAATGTGTAAAACAGCTGATACTTTCTTTTCGCCGATGAATATTTAACAACTGTTCACTAAGGCGAATAGTTATTTTGTATATACTAAAACAGTGAGATAATATAACCAAAAACCGATTACAGTTTTCGCGCGTGAGTTGCTCGGAGGCCAATAGCAAAGAATATCGCATGTTTGAGTAGCCAATCAGCACGCGCCAACGACGTTATCCACTGTTTTAGTATATACTAAAATGAGCCATTTATGGTTTTCCTGCAGCTGTCGAACAAGGTCCATGGATTAGACATTGGATGGGTGAAACGTTTATGTGATTTTTCAGATCGATTTGGGATTTGTAGATACGGCCACACTCTTTGCACATCACCGGAAGTTAACTTTTACCATCTTTCTTTATTTATCATTGAGAGTTTTCTGTTTACAGAAACAGTAGCATTTTCATATGAGGTAGATATATTGTCACTGAAAAGCCCTTTTCAGGGAGATGTCAATACAGTTTGTATTGTATAGTTTCCAAACTTTCCTGGGCGGTTTGCTTTGCGAAAGCGAGGAGTTTACCGATTGACCAAATCAAATCCGAAGACGTGACATGACATGTAAGATACCGTGTCATACTTACATAATGAGATAATATATTTTTTTTTCTGAAAAAAAAAAGACTGCCGCCTTTTAAATGAGACATTGTAGTGCACATTGCTGTAAAAACCTGCCGAAATATTAAACAAACATTAATTCTGGTCAAATTTGCGTTTTTATGCATGTGTGACCAAAATGAGGCAAACAGTTTATGCCATGAGAAAGCTCCAATATTTGAACAGTTTATAAATATGTTTTTCAGAAGATAAAAGACAGCAGTGCACTTTCCCCGAGTTTCCAAGAACAATTCAAGTGCGAGATATATTGGTAGGTGCACTAAGTAAAACAGAACAGGAAGTTGCTTGTCTTTTCAATTACGGTTGCTGGTGTGGTCAACGCGGAAGGGGAAAAGTTGTGGACAGCTTTGATTTGTAAGTATCACCTTTCTTTTACCATTGAAGTCAAAATAGCAATAAAATATAAGTAGAAATTGTCTTCGTTCTTTGAGCCTCGGACGTTGTTTCGTTGTCGTTGTTATTGTTTGTTTTACTTCGCGAACTCCATGATTTGGAATTAGTCAGGTATAGCAAGTTAGGCCAGTCCTAGAAAACATTAACATCTATAACCTCAATAACTGTTAAATCTATAAGAAACTATAAAATATAAAATCTACAATTGGTTAAATTGAGGAAAAAGAACCGTCAGCCGTTAGAATTACGAAGAGCTTGCAAAACTCAGCAGAGGCTGGTGTTCGCTGATTACAAGTCCAGCGCCCTAACCACTAGACCACGCTGCCTCGCCCGTCCACAGTTAGTGATCCGTTTCTATTTGAAATATATTTTTGAATTATTTGGCCTTGAATCATTCAAAATTCTCCTTTCTACCTCTAAAATCAATGTTCGTTCGACAAAATTGCATCAGCAGCAAACGCTTTTAGATACTGGTGTCACTTTAAGCCTCCGAGGTCTTGCTTGTGGACCGTTCAACGCTTAAGACCGGTGGTAAAAGGTAAAGTCGTATTCTGAAAAAACAAGCTTGCACATTTTAGCTGAAAGAAAATATCAAAATATTGAAGAAGACAAGATGGCTGTGAAACATTCTTATTCAGCACGAGATCATCTTATTCAAAAGTTTCGATTCCACCGTCCACACGCAAACTCGAAAACGGCATTTTCCACTTTAGAGAGAGTTTTCTTCGAAAAGTTGCGTTTTCGATCACCGTTTTCACCGGATACGTGTGGACGGATGGCCAGTCCGCAAAGGAAAGGTTGCGTTTACAAACGAAAACGGACATTACGGACAAATATGACCCAAATAGCCTTAAAAAGAAACTAGAAATCGCACTTAAATGGCGTTAAACTGCTTTGCTTTCGGTAGTGATAACTTCAAAATGCGTTCAGAAATATTTTTAAGCCTAGGATAGAAAAGGATGAGACATAAACGACTGGAAAACTGGTTCTCATTTTATTTTGCTCAAGTTCAAACAAAAGGCATGCGCTTTTATTTCCGTCTGACGTTGAAAAACATCTCTTCTGCTTTTTGTTGCAAAGTGGTTAGAAAAAAATACCGTTATGTTGATATATTTTTGAATAAGGCAAAATTTTACATTTTTCAATTTTATTTTGCATTTATGTTTATCTTAGCCAATTTTAAATTTTGGTTGTTTATTATCGTTTGTTTTGTTCATATGTCGCATGTGATGGTGACAGTAAAAACATCTGGGAACATTAGCATTTGTAATTGGCGCACCCGAAAAACGGCACAAACAAACTTTGAAAACACCGTTTGCACAGAAGATCTGGTACAATGTCATTGGATTCGGAATTCAAATAACGATACTGTAGTCTAAAACAAATTAAAACTTTTTGTGGGGTGAGTCATGATCTTAGAAAAATTATCACGAATTTGAAACTTTTGCTAAAACGTAATCCCGGCGTCCGTTTCACCTTCTTTTGCTTAAAACAAGTTTCGTTACTAAAAGTCGATTCCCTATTCAAGTTTTTAAACAACTATTTAGTTATTATATAGTTCTATTTATTATAAATATGTTTTTTTATTCCCCATCCCTTCCTTTCCTTCTTTGCTTGTTTCCACGGCCTGTTTTTCTTTCCTTGCGTTGTTCTCATTATTATTTATTTTGCCATTTTCTTTAGCTGCTGCAAAGCCCATGATTTTTGTGAAAAAGAACTTTTTGCAAGGGCGGATAAGTGTAATGTTGTGGATGGAACCACATATTATCAACAAACGTTCAAGTACAACAGAGCTACTTACAAGTGTGGTAAGTATGTTCAGCGCAGAATGTTTTAAGTTGTGAGAAAATGAAAGTATTCTATGAGGGAGAACTATGATGAAAATGACTTCCCAAAGTCAAGAGCCAAAAGGCTTATTTCCACCACTGGAAACCTAAAAATAATGTTCTGATTAATTAAAGTTTGATAAAAATTACCATAGCAATACACTGAAGCTATTTAAGGGGTGTGGTCATTATCATTGGAGAAGGCTGGCAGTATTTTTCAAATTCTACCCTTGTGTCGTATAAAAATCGCCAAAACCTCATTACAATTTGTTCTCCTACAGCATTCCACTTAATATCTTCATCTCGGTGTTCTATTTGGTGTTCTATGAGCTAGGTACTAAGTCAAACTTTTAGCACTTTTAAAACCCAAAATGCTGGTCTTTATCATCTGCGGGTATACGAACTTACAAAATGAACAGTCACCTGATAGCTCAGGTGGTAGAGCACTGCACCAGGTTTAAATCACGTTCAAGATTGATGTAGTGTTATAAAACGCACAGTTCTAAAATGGGGTTATCATGAATTTCTCACATTTCTTCACAAAAATATCTTTAAATCGATTAAACACTGCGTATTTCGATCCCAGCCTTTTAGTTCAGGCCAGTTCGTTTAAATCAACGTGATCAGGAATTAAGGTATTTAATGCGTTTCTTTTCATTGTTTTTTTTCTAAGGTACGTTCATGCTTCGTAAATCATGCAGCAGTAATAAGCTTATTGGGTTTGAGACAAAATTGGGGGTCACTGTTTATGACTCAATAATGGCACGACCATACCCAATTTTCTCTCAAACCCATTTGACGTGTCTTGCGTATTACTGAGCAGAAATTATGAAACCAAGCTGAACCAGGCTGCATTTTACTAGGTGTACGATCTCACTTGGCGTTCGAATTCATTCGGCAACGTTCTAAAGTCAAACCTACTCAGCCGGTATTTCTATGTAGTGTGATGTTATTTTACTTGTAATTGTAGCTCCACTGAGTGCATATACCGATGCAAGCAATGAAGACGAAAAGCAGTGTCGGCGTGCCAACTGTCTTTGCGACATGGAGATGGTTCGGTGTATGAAGCACTACAAAGATGAAATCAACACCGATAACATTTTATATCAACAATGTTCTATCAAAGGTAACATTTTTGTTCTATATCGATGTGATTTGAGCGTAATTCCCACCATTTATTCAGAGATCAATACCCAGGATAATTCAGAATTTGCATTTGCAAGATGAGAACAATATTCAAATTCAAAAGTTTATTTCAACAAAGTCACTTTTCCAATTGAACACAGAAAGGTGTTAAGATTTTCCCCAAATCGTTTTTCTAAATACAATCAAAACTTATTTTAGTAGTATACCTATGATGATTAAGGCACCCCAACTCGACTAACTCGTTTTTTGAGCGACATAAAGGCATATGCGAACATCGAGAGACTCTGAACCTTGGGCCACACATGCATGTACTACATTTACACTGTACTCAAAGTATCGTGTAAAATAGTGGAGCATTAGATAATTTAATTTCAAAGTTTTGATTGGCGTAGCGACGTTGGATATCACTCTTTAAATCCTCCCAATAACGGCCGATGAAGACTGACTGTAGATTAAGTAAAAGCAGAAGTTCATGATTTTCTGCGGGGAAAAAGATTGACACCGACCATCTCATATCCAACGCTCGCTGGAATAATAAGCAGCTAAAAAAACACCAACACGTGATTGATCAACAGAAAACCAGGGCTGATTTAAAATTTTAAGACTACCTTGTGAATTCCCAGTAAAACTGTATAAAACTGCAATAACGTTTTTCATAATAATTACAGCCGATGATTCTTGCAAGCCCAAGGCAGATGTGGTTGTCCTGATACAAGACAGTCAGGGTATAAGCACTGCGACAGTTGATAACATTAAAACTGTAGTCCGAAGACTGCTGCCTGGTCTAAGCAGTGAAGTAATAGACTACAACTTTGCATTGGCAACTTACGCCACGTCACGGCAAATGAGTTGTTTTGGCAACGCAGCCGACACAGTCAGTTACATGGACAGGGAATACCAGCATGGACAACGCGGTACCCAAAATCTCTTGAAAGATGCTCTGGGAGAAATGATCTTAAAGCAGTTTGACAAACGTCGTAACGACAGAAAAGGCAAAGACACAGCAAAGGTAAGTTTTAATTGTGACTGCTTTCCGTTTTTGTCCAAACTGTGTGATCAAATCATACCTAAGTTATATGACTGCAAATACCGAAATAAACTGCGATTTAGTCAGTTATTAATGTCTTAAATACAAATACAACGTCCATCCTAATTGCTTATATTATTACTCAACAAATCGTCAACAAATCTCAAGATTCTAGTCATATTCTCAGACGGGAACACGGAGGATGAGAATGGGGACGTAATGGACACGTTCCGACTTGAGCAATCAGCAAAGCTGTTAAGAGATGATCATAACATCCAAATATTTGGTGCCATTATTCCCAACTCTCAAAATACACAACGGATACAAGAGCTGAAGGGCATCGCATCGGAAAAACAAGATGTCATAACCGTCCCGTTTTCTGCTGCTAACCTCAACGATATCGCAGATCGTCTTGTGGCTCGAGTGAAACAATTCATGACCTGCCCAGGTAATAATTTTATTTTAATTCATAAGACCTCAAAATCTTTCACAGGAGCTCTATCGTCTTATTACTCTGTAAAAAATTAAGAATTTTGTTGGTAAATTCTGATGGACTTCATGAGTTGTCTCCTTCCCGGTAGGCGGGTGGGGGGAGGGGCGGGGTAAGATAGAGGTTCTACTTTGGTGGAGTAATGTTGTCCAGTTTCAAATCCTGAGCCATTATTAGAGTAGTACAGGTAACATTTCTCGTTTGAAAGTCCGATTAAATGAGTTTTATGTGTTTCTGTTAATAATAATACTCTTTTGGTCTCTCCTGTATATTATTAGCCGGGCATTAGCCATTTTTGATAGCCGTAAAACCATACCCAGTTTGAGATAAAATTAGAAACATCTATGACAAAAACAGTTCAAAACCGAAAGCCTTTGTGGCGGCCTATACTAATACAGCTTATATATACCAGGGTACTAGATTCCCTGCTTTAACTACCTGTATCATTAAAGCTTACATTGTAGAGTACTACCCCGGCCTTGCTTTACATCCCCGGTTCCTCTTTTACCGCGTTCAGATCAGACACACTTGCGGAAGGTCTCTCTGGTTGCAGAGCTCTTTGATTTTATTTTCCAAAGTGAATAAAAAGTAGTACCATGGCATTTCTTTTGGCTGTTTAATTTTTTTATACAAAATATGGAATTCGATTCCTATAACGAACGAACTTAAACCGCGACGCAAAATAATTCCAACTGAAATTAAAAAGTGATCCATACAGAATGTAATTTTTATGATTCTGTTCCTATTTGCGCATGCTCATTATAGAAAATATACCGTCATTCTCGTACCTGGAGTTTTTGTTCCTTACTGCGCAAGCTTGACGAAACGAGCGACTCTCAAAAGGTCCGTCGCAGGATCGATTTTGATTGGTTTAAAAAACATTAGAAATGGCCGGAAGTAAAACGCCAAGGATTTCGTTGAGCCATTCTTTTGAAAGCTAGGCGTGTGCAATTCAACCGGAAGTCTGATATTTTCGGACTTCAAATCTGATCTTTCCGATCTTTCCAGGGTCGCTCGTTTCCGGACCGCTGGTCAAAGGGAACGAAGACCTTATAATAGGGAACGAAGACCATATAATAGCGGAGCTCCTGCAAGCCAGCCGAGCAGCCATACCTATACAGATTGGTAAACCTATCAAGCCGAGAAAATTTGGTTATGACGTCATGTCCGTCCAAACGACTGTACGCCCGGATTAGGCCTGGGGACAAGTTTGCTCTGTCCTTGATTTGGAGTCCTTCTTACGCAAAAAGTCACACAAAAACATTTTCGGCTCGCTGCATTACTTCACAATTTTTTTCTCGCGTTAAAAAAAATGATCTGGACATTTCATTTCAACTCAAACGAAGCGATTGTATGAAAAGGCCCCAAAATCGTTGGCACGTTGTTCGCTTTTTATATTAGGCTGACTGAAAGACTTGAAGAAAGCACGCTCCAGAACATATGATCTTCGTGAATATTTCCCGCGCCATTAACTCATCTTCATCATGGAAACATATGCCAAAAGATTTAGGATAACTTCTGAACGGGAAGATCCGAAACCCTAAGGTTAAATCACTTAAATATTTAAGCAATTTATTATCCAACAGCTGATTTTACTCGCTTGCATCATTTTATTTCAATGAGTGTCTTGGAATCTCGCACGCGTTATATTAGATGCTTAAACGAATATTTAGGCCGGTTTCGTTGCGAGTCATCTGTGCTTGGGTGACTGAGTTCAGACTTTTTCTAACGCATATTTGCTTACCAGGAACGAAGAAAATTCATTCGGTTCTCTGCTGTACATAAAATTCTCTAAGGTATTTAGCAACGCGTACGATAAAACAAAACCGACGGTTCAAAACTACATTGTAAGCTTATTAGAGAGTGATCACCACTTCTTTAATCAAAAATTGCCACAACTTTGACACAAGCAAGTGCTTTAAAATAACTTACATAACTGGCTGCCAGTGATTATGTGCTGAGTTTGTTTTGCCGTAGTGACTTTCTTTGTTGGAGCGTTAGTCCATTTTGTTTAGCTGCGAGTTGATTCTGTTTGGCCACATTATTTTTGCCTTGACTATTTAGAAGTAAATCAAAACAAACTTCTTCGCCTTCATAAAGGTCCTTTTTACATTGAATAACTCTTAGAGGTGAATAAGTGTATGGTAAAAGTTCTAAAACGTTTTACTTTAAATTTGATGTTTGCGCCTACGTGCGTACGTGAGGAACCCAATAATTGCAGCGACATCAATTTCAATTTTACTGTAATTTTAGTTGTTGTGTCGTCTCATTTTTTTAAAATATATCTATATCTAGTTTCATTGTATACTCCTTTCATAGTCATTTTGTTCATTTCAACAGCTGACTACATATTCGAAATTTACGGCCCTGTCATATCTGCGAAAAAATTGTTCTCGAGGATTCGTATTGAGATCACAGGAGGAGAGCAAGTAACTACATGGCACCAATTCTATTCTCCAAGCATAACGGAAGAAAAGCAAGGGTATGATATGTATTAGTTATATTCAGTCGAGTACAGGGCCCCGGCGGAGGATCTTCGACATAAAAGTGACGTGGACTATCGTTGCGCCTTTTGCTGCATAAAATTTATTGTACGGTAGAGCTAAGTGTTTAAGACGGAATCCACCAGGAAGTCGAGTAATATTTATTTACGTTGGACAAAAATCGAGTACCAGAATAATTTAAATCCTATTGCGTTATTTTCTACCCTAAATAAAAGGTAAAGATGTAAGTAATTATCACTGATAACACCAACAACAATTTCTTATCAGAGTCTTAGAAAATGAATTTCAAAGTTCACAAGCTATAGGGAAATTCTCACGTGCAGCCAGTTTGTAAAATCGTCTTTAAGCGACTCAGTGGAATTCAGTGAAATTTCAAAATTTGTTTTCGGTGTTTGGTGTCGTTAGAAAAGATTTCTTTTGATAAGATATTTGAAGCAGTAACACAAAAGTTTTGCAATGAGGTGTAAATAATTTTGGTACAGCAATTTCCTATCAGAGCCTGAGAAAATGAAATTTAATGTTCACAAGCTATAGGCAAAAGCTCGCGTCTTTTAAGCGATTTAGTGGAATTCAGCGGAACTTCGAGATTGGTTTTCAATGTTTGGTGTTGTTAGAAAAGATTTCTTTTGATAAGATATTTGAAGCAGTAACACAAGAGTTTGCAATAAGGCGTAAATAATTTTGGTACATAATTTTGTCCAACAAATACTCGAAGTCCTGGCGGATTCCGTCTTAAACGTAAAAATGACTACGGTGGCGGAAAAGTGGCTAGTACGCTGGACTCCAGATTGAGCTGTTTGGCTTCCAGCCCTGGCAGGGGGTTTTTGCGTTTTGTTCTGGTGGGGTGGGGGGGGGGGGGGGTACTCATGGCATGGCAATACGTCTTGTCGCCTCACGCTTCAGAAGCCGTTAATGCCACCCACGTTAAAGGCCCCTTGCTAGGCTCGAACGCAATCTTTAGCTACCTATCTTAATCAAGGATTGAAACAGCTAGGGATATATGTCGCTTTAACCCTCTCTATCAAGTGGCCTTTTCCCACCGCTTCCCTCTCTAGTGAGAATTAATTAATCAAGTTAATTATGCTAATTGAACATCAAATCTAAAAAAGACAACAAATTTTTGATTCTTTTTGCGAAACATATTTTGAATGATTGCCGATTGTTTTGTTTTCGTTAGAAACCAATTTGTCGTCAAACTCCAGTTCACCGATGTAAATGTGGGCCTTATAAAGTCTATTTGGATGTGGGCAGAAACGAGGCACGATTGGACTCTTAAAAAGGTGCTGTGATATTATTTCCGGTAAAATATTTTGTAATGAGGTAACGTAAAATCCGAAAATTAGCCTCAAGCTAATATTTCTTTACTATTCCTTTCATGTGGGCTTATTTTCAGGGAGGGGCTATATACAGGGGGGCTTATCGTACGCTTTTGCAACATTGTATGTTATTATCGAAAGAAATTTTGCTTGCGAAATTTTGGGGGCTTGTTTTGTAGAGGGAGGAGGGTCTTATTTTCGGAACTTTACGTGAGTTTTGAACGTAAGTGACATTTGTAGAAGCAGCAGCAGAAACGGACGACTTTCTCTTCTGAAGATATTTTTCTTTTCTTTCCTTAGAAAAGTAACATACTAGCACTAAACTAAAACATAAAATGTAAAAAAATGTAAAAAGTAATGTAGTGTATCCCAGACGCCTGGAAAAAGTGACTTTAAAATATTTGTCTTTTGATGTATCAGGTAAAGATTAAAACGGGAAGCCAAACAGTAACTGCGGAATTCAATGAAAATCTTCGAGAATGGATTGAGACTTCTGTTTTGGGTACGTAAGTCCTCATGCAAAAATATCTTCTTACAAGTTGAGAACATCTTTTGGTTTCGATTATAATGACGGTGTCCATTTTATAACTCATACTTAAGCAGTTTAACTTTAACCTACATGTAGAAGAAACGCTTTCAAGGTGGCCCGCGGGTATTTATTGGTCTGACAGGTCCCTTTTTAAAACGTGTTTTTGAAAAAAAAACATCAAGTGATTCCTTCGAATTTTAAAGCCCGATAAAAGAATCCTAAAATAATATAGAATCATAGAAATTGTGGCGATCATGCAAGATTTGTCTAAGTTCCGTAGAGTACAGTATTGTGAGTATGCTTTAAGTATTGTTATGTAATAATAATAATAATAATAATAATAATAATAATAATAATAATAATAATAATAATAATAATAATAATAATAATATCCGAGGCCAGTGAAACACTGAAACAAATATTTTAAATAGACATAACGTGGTTAAGAATCCCAACTGGCAGGAAGGAGACCATTGTCGCAGGCTATTGTAAAACGAATCCAAGGTGTTGAACTCGGGTCTACCAAGAGTAAAGTTTTTATGAGTCAAATGAGTCAATGAGTCACGAGTCAAATTCTAAATTGCAGTTATTAATTTTAACATAGTGCTGCCCTTACCAACTAATAAAAGCTAACCGCAAACAAACCAGATTGGAACTAACCGCAAGCAAACCAGCTTGGAACTAACCGCAAGCAAACCGGAGTGGAACTAACGGCAAGCAAACCAAAGTTCGACAGAATGGAACTAACTGCAAGCAAACTGGAGTAGAACTAACCGCAAGCAAACCAGAGTTCGACTGAGTGGAACTAACTGCAAGCAAACTGGTGTGAAACTAGCTGCAAGCAAACCAGAGTAGAACTAACCGTACTCAAAGTGGAGTGCTTCTAAGCTAACTTGAATACAGGCAAACCGCGGTTCAATACATGATACCCTACTTGTTTAAAAATCACCTTGACTCATTGACTCATAACGCATGACTCATAGACTCATTTAACTCATAAAACAGGGGACCTCGGGTCTATTGCAGGCAACACAAGTTAGTAGCTAGATTGGGACTTGAACCCGTGTAAAACCCAGAGCTCTTACCACTCAGCTGACTTCCTGGCACCCGGATGTTGTTAAACTCATTAAACGTCCAAGATAAGCAGCTGTTATCGACTGACCAAAGTAATTTTTTTTGCAGGTCCCACAACGCCGTCTGACTGAACCTCCAAATGAGGAATAAAAAGCAGTGAATCGGGAAAAGGACCTCCAAAAAAAACATCAATTACTGTAAAAGAAATGAGTTAAAATATAATCAGAATTAAAGTACTCTATAACTGGAACGGTTGTTACGACTTAATTCAAGTCTAATTTTGTGTGAGTGTGCATGAGATTTGTTTATTGCCTTTACAATTTTCAACCAACTGAAGGCAATTTGATTGCCTAAGCAGTTGATTTATTGGAGT
Organism: Meandrina meandrites; assembly: GCA_963693305.1. Classification (NCBI taxonomy): domain Eukaryota; kingdom Metazoa; phylum Cnidaria; class Anthozoa; order Scleractinia; family Meandrinidae; genus Meandrina; species Meandrina meandrites. The sequence continues at coordinate 22,854,938 of OY855916.1, read as the reverse complement.
AGTTTAAACAGGAAGTTCCGGTATAAAAGGGGCCAGGCCTGGCCATTCTCACGCCTAGTTGTCAATAAACCATCAAAGCGTAAACAGCTGACAAACAACCCGCGCTTTCTCCGTGACAGTTGCTGGTAAAATGTGCTTCATTTTGTTGAGAATGCTATGCTAAAACGTTAACAAGTTATATTTTACTTTTGTAAAGGGTATCTTTTGGTTTCATGAGGTTTTGAGGCGTATTTAATTTGCAGGACGTTTGACTCTGCAACGTGCCATGAATGCAAGAGTGAAAATTTGCATTTCGCGCCCAAAAGGTGTGAAATGTGGGAGGTGCCTTCCCTTTTATAGTGGAACTTCTTATTTAAGGCTTACCCTAAAGTGAAAATACAGTGAGCTCATATAGCTTTCACCCTGTTACACTACGAGCAGTCCTTTTCTTTAAGGTCCGTCGCGGGAGTGAAAAGTGGCCGTGGGATACTGGGGTATCTTCTGGCTCGCGCTCTTTTCTTACTCTCGGAGCAGAGAGTGGGTAGGTCACTAGTTTTTGAGCCCTCGCAAAGGGGGTTAGTCACTCAATTTCGAGCTAGTCAAAGAGGATGTGTCATCATATTTTTGATTCAAATACTTTACAAAACAGACAGAAACTCACCGTGTCGTCTTGTGATTTAAACACCATCGAGCTTTTTTTGAGTATGTTACCTGTTATCTATCTCTACTAAGCCAAAGTGGCACATAAGGCTTTTCGAATATGTAGCCAACATTTGAATTAGAGTACCTCATTCAAGATAGATTAAAAAAGTATTGACGGCCTGCACGACTCCTGCAGTTTCTAAGGGGTCGATTACAGTCAACTGTCGCCTTGCGGACATCTCGCTATTATGGACACTTATTATTACGAAAAAAATCTAGATCCCCGGCGAAAGCTATAGAAGTTTGACTGGAAATGACTCTCTCTATTACAGAATTACGGACACTTTATTATTTGACTCTCGATAAGGTGGACACCATGAACTTCTCAGTCTGATGCTTACTTTTTCGTCAAAACACACCTTAATTAAAAGACTTCTGGAATATTTATTTTGGCATCAATTTCTTCAGTAGCTGTACAACAGACTTTGCTTTTTCACTTTAGCTTGCGCCTTTTCCTTCCAGACTCTTTAGGAGAGAGAGCAAACCCTCGTCCATTATCATCCTCCATTCCCAACAACTGCTTAACCGAGTTTTATAAGTTTGATAAGCTCGTCATAGCCTATATCATTTAACGTATGTTAATGGCACTTTTTTCTCACACCAAGACAGTCTTTACCGTTGAATTGGAACGAGTTTTCTTGTAAGATCTGATATTTTGTTTTGTATTTTTGTGAACTGAAGGAGTCCTTCAGGCCCGTCAACACTTTTAAACTCAAAGACTGGAGAGTGTTAGTGAGAGTGATTTGCCATTATGTGTGCACTCCATGTTACTTAATTAATTGTTTTAAGTCGTGGGCAACAATCAAGAAATAATTTATGCATGCACAACATGAAGAACATGCAGATTTCGCAAAACTAGAATTTTGTTGTGAGGGAGTGGGTCATTTAATTTCAAACTTTCGATCAGGGGTGGGCCAGTCGATTTTGAGCCAAGGGGAAGGGGTGTGTCTCATGTCTTACAACCGGTGCTTTCACATATGCTCCGACCCACCCCCTCCCCCTGTACTTTCTGACCAGTCCCTAAGTTGTTCCACAACCTAGCAACCCTGTATGAAAAACTTTTCTTTAAATAGTCGGTGCGTAGTTGTGGAAGAGCTATTTTGTTTTCAGTGTCGCTGAAACGGTAAGCATTTAGGCAATCGCGAAAAACAAAACTTGATGTCAAATAATCTGGTGTCAGCGCATGGAAGGCCTTCTACATCTTGATAGCTTCCTTTTCTAACCTTTGATGACAGAGTTCCCGCCACCCTAGTACCCGAAACAAATCGTTCAAGTTACTTTCATAGCCAGCAGACATCAATAGGTGGGCTGCTTTTCATATCATATCATATTGTACTTCACTGTTGAGGAAGGATACACCTCTATCCATCGTAGAAACGTCATTCCTTTGTGCTTCTTGTCTTTTTGTGCTTTATCGACCGTATTTTCTGATTGTAAACCGTTGCCTTAAGGTTGCTTACTGTTTCTATCACTGTTTCAAGTGTAGTTTCTATGCCTTCCCGCTTTCATGAAATAAGCATCAGTGGATTAGTGATATATTCAATATATATGTTATAAGAAATGGCGTCTTCCCGAAGTTGTCAATAAAGGTTAGTTCCTTTTGGAGAGTGCATGCAAGTTTCGCTAACAGTCGAGGTCCCACCACCGAGTTCGCATCCTACCGTTGTCCTTCGGGTTGGATGGTTCCGCTGTTCGAGTGGCTTGTGTATCTGTTTTCCTTTCGAGCATTTAAAAAAATCTCCCATGTACAGAAAATTTCTCAGCAACGCCACAAAATTCAGGAGCGTAAAGAAACCTTCTCCAGTGGATAGTAGAGAATGTGTCATTGCCACCTTGCCCTTGTTACTCCTTATAGCATACTTAAAAAGTAGTATTTCTTTCACCACCGGTCTCGAAAAGCGTTAAACGACTCATGAGAGGTCCAAAATCAAGACTTCGAAGCTTCCATGTAAGGCCAGCATGTAAAATTGTTTGGTGATACAACGTTTTTGGCCAACCATTGATTTGAAAAGAAGAGAGGACGAATTTTAGAATGAGGCCAGGCCAATCCTTACAAAAATATCTCCGTTTTCAAACAGAAGTGGATGGACATGGATTGGGCCTAAGCCTTAACTCGTCAGTAAATGTTTATTAATAGAAATTAATAGAAAATTGTCAGTAATTTCTTTTAAAAACGCTGTGACAACTCATCATTTTTAAGTAAGTGGTTTTATTTCAGTTACACTGCTACCAGCATTTCTAATCAATTAAGCGGTTAACTCACAATAATTTGTGGTTTTATTTTTGATTTTCACATATATATCCACGTGGATCTACAGGTGTGCCGTCGTATTTTCTTCTTTGCATATATCTGACATTGCACTCGACATTATTGAAGTGCGAGGCCTGACCTCGATAGAAAGCATTGACTTCTCCACAAGGTTCAAACGGGTGGCCGGTGGTAGGCTCGTCGAGCTGCCAGCGAGGGTCATCATTAGCCACAGCGACACCGGGCGAACCTTCCCCGACCCATCTCCACGTTCCACTTTCATTACGGAGTCCAATATACCAGTGCACGTAATTACTGTCACCCTTCGCCACTTTTTCTGCGATAAACTTCTTCACTAAGTTCCACTCTTCGGTTGTTTCCATGGTGACCAGGTGAGCTCCCATTGCACGGCACTCCTTGCGGGCCTCTTCCCATGTACTGTCAACGTCATGAAAGGTGTAGCAATTGTTCACAGCACTGTCGCTAAATGAACTCCCTTGAGCTGAAATTTGTATTTATTAACAATTTCACTTTCGAAAAGGAGAGTTCTGTGATTACAAATAAATTAGATCACTTTTACTATTATTGAAACCACTAATTTTTACTTTAATTTTTATTACTCTCATACTGTATATATTTGGTCTTTCATTTTTTATTAGATGTAAATATTGTAACTTAGTAACGCAGGTCCACATCAGCCTATGGCTGCCAGATTTTTAACCTGCGTGACCAAATAAAGTATGTATGTGTGTGTGTATGTATGTATGTATGTATGTATGTAGTCACCGATAGCTTACAGCTCTACTAATGCGATATACTGCTTAAGTTGCACTCTGCAAGTCCTATAAAATGCTATTCTTTGTGGCGACAGGAAGGAGACTAGGAGATCGCTATCGCGATGTAGAAAACAAGATGCCTTTTAACTCTTTTGTAAACAAAATTGTACTTGACAGCTGTACAACCCTTGTCCTTAGCAGCAAGGTCGACTTAGACTGAATTCGTACGTTTTCCAAGTATGTTTTAATTTTATGTTCATTTAAAAGTTGTTAAAATGATAATGTAATAATAGTTTCTGAAATATTCCAACAGAAAGAAGGTGAAATTGTTACCATAATCATATACGACGAGTGACAATCTTTGTGTCCAGAGATCTAGAAAAACTGTGTGGGCGAAACTCGAGTAATTGTCAACTGAAGTTCTATTTTTACTTGTATTTCGATTTGAATTTATTTGTAACGAGAATATTTACTTAGTTGTTTATAATGTAAATGTATAAATATATAAAATGTTACCCTTTCATTGATTTAATTTAGGGCTAACTGACCGGAGCCTAACCCAGGCAACTCGAAGAGCTTCTAAGACAAAGGATAGTAATAATTTTTGCCAATTAAACTGAAAACTCGACTTGAAAACTCTGGAAACTTAAACTTATAAAATGGCAATTAAATTTCCTGAAACGAACGCCCTGGCTACATTGACTTGCTCGACAGTAAAAGTTAAATTTATGCGAATAACTGAGACCCTCATTACATCAAAGACCCGTAAAAATCAAACACATTGAAAGCAATTCCATTATAATTCCTAAAAATGATGATTCCAATAAAGAGAAACTCCCAACCTTTTGTTAGATGTAAAATAAAAAAGAGCGACACACAGAACTTGAATAGAAACACTGACATCATCTTCAACCTGAAAAAGACCGAGTTAGAAATTTGACATTAAAAATGGCTGCATCTTAATCCTGATTAAAATGATTTAACCAAAATCGTAACCTTATCCTCGAGTTCCAGCGAGACTTTTTAGAAGTCTTACTAGCTAAAGGCATAGACGTATTTTGTACACGATGAAGGAAAGATCCGGGTAAAAAAGTACTGAATTATTCGACAAAACGCGACAACTTGAAAGGCGTTAACTTACTTTGGAAGTTAATGTTTGCTTGCTTTATCTTTAGCTTGAAAAAGGCTATCATGTACTGAAGAAATACTCTAACCTCACACAGTGAGAACATGGCTCTTTCATGGTGTCATTAATTGTTTGTGGGTGACATATTTGTTTACGGGTTGCACAGTATGCTTGACTAGGTTAGGGTGGTTTCACGCTATCTGGGGCAAGACTTTGCTTGCTTGGATGAATTCTGCTCGTAAGGCATTTTTTACAGTAAAGTTATTATCTAAGTGTAAGCAGTTAATAAAGGGAGTATATCACGGTATCATGGGTCTAGCTTTTCTACCTGCCCTTACAGTGGGCGTAATTAAAGTCTATTCACCACGAAATTTTGCAAGCAGAATTTCTCAAGCGTAAACAAGTGTAAGGCCCGGTTCAGACGCCGTACTTTTCATGAGCCGAACTCAATTCGAATTTGGAGCGACCCAAATTGACAAAAGTACGCCTCTTGATTCAGACGCCGTACTTTTAGGCCGTTCCTAATACAGTTCCAATAAAACCAGGCAAAATACATTATAATAATTTATGAATTAGGATCGGCACATGAAAAGTACGGCGTCTGAATCAAAGCCGTTCGAAAGGCGTTCCACAGGCGAAATTCTCGGCCAAGCCAGGCGGGAAGAACGGGTGAGCCGTTCCAAATTGAAATAGCCGTTCTAATTTGATTCAGACGCCGATCTTTTCATGTACTTAATTCAAGGAATTAGGTTCGGCTCATGAAAAGATCGGCGTCTGAACCGGGCCTAACTTATGAAAAGAGTAATCTGCTAAAGAAATTATCGTTAATTAAAACGCCTTAAAATGAGCAAACTTTCAACGTATTTGTAAGCGTCTTGTAAAACCAAAACTTTCATCTTGTCGTTCTAATAAAAGCTTATCTGTTTACGATTTAACATTCTGTGATTCACAGTACTGGACAATCCCATTACCTTAGCAGGTTGCTGCCATGACGGGGGTTGAAAAATCGAGTCTAAATTTTTCACGTTTTTCCAATCCGTCTCAGTCATAACTATCCAAGTCATTCTTATATGATTGCTTCTGTGGTAATTTAAAGTTTTTCCTCGATTTGAAGGTAACTTTATAGTCATAAAAATTACCAAATTACTGACTCGTGATACCGTGACATACCCCTTTTATTAACTGCTTACACTTAGATAATAACCTTACTGTAAAAAATGCCTTGCTTTTTTCCTGTTCCAATCTGTTCACTCCAATAGTTTAGTGATGTTCGATTCAGTGTTCTGTAATGAAAAGCACCGGGTAACCTTACAATGAGCAGGTTGTTTCCCTCCTCAGTTGGCAAGTTCATATATTCACTCTTTGGTAAACAAAACTATGGGAGCAAGACTAAGCAAATCACTTTGGCTTGTTTCTTCATAGAAATCAATAGAGAATTGTCGGTTGTTTCGCAGGGAGAGTAAATAAGCTGTGATATACAAATTTTAATAAATTTTGCTAATATTAGGTAAGCAGTTTCTCAAATTCATAAATATTCAATCAAGGAAATCCTAATCCTGTGATGTGAATATCAGAGCTTGATTAACAATGATTTTTATATTTTCTCACTGTTCTTATTTCTTGTTTGTATTGTGTTTTTTCTTACTGTTACTGTTACTGTTTTTTTTTACTTTGGCGAGAAACATTTTCAGAGAAATAGATATCCGAAAAGGGGAATTTTTTTTACAAGTGGAACAGCTTTCCAAAGCAAATCGAGCTTAACCAATCATCAGTAACCATTCAAAAGGTGCGTGGGTCGCTAACAAATATTTCCACATGCTTTGTTCTGCAGGTTGAACTTTGTCTCTTGACCTTCTATTTACACTTTAGATCATAAAATTTTAATCTTCGGTCGGTCTTTTACAGTCCCCACTCTCAGGGGAACTGGCATTAACTATATGAGCTCAGCAAGCACTGAAGAACAGTTTGCCAAAGGAGGATTAAATTTAGCTGCCCGAAGTTTTCAGCGTAAGTTATCTAATGACGTATCGACTCCTTCAAAAAAAATTGTTCTGTCTTGCTATGGTTAATTCCTTCTTAGTACATTTACAAACCGTTCTGGAAAATCAAAATATATTATACTTTGCATATATCAATATTTCATCAACTGAAAGTAAAGAGGAAAATACGAGCAGAGTTTTATCATGTAACTCTACTCTACACTTTATAACAGTTACCGATGAATTTGTGAGTATAATTTGTTGTACGAAAAAACTGATACTCTATTTATTCCCCATTCTTGCGGTTAAATAACTACTGTTCTGTTTTGTAACAGGTCAGCCCGTACATTGCGGCTTGACTTGTTATAATGGCTACATTTTTATCTTAGCTTTCATTGTATTTTCTGGCCCTATCCCTCAACTGGGGCAAAGAACTAAGCTTCATTGTATTTTAGTATTTTTAAATAATATTGAACTTTGTTAGCTTTTATTTGTATGTTAGAATTTTAAAATACTATTGTTAGTTGGGGAGTAACCCAAGAGTGGGAATCAAGACTCCCCTTGGAAGTTCTCCCTTCACGTATTTCTTTATTTAAATAATTTGCTGTGCAGTATGACAAATGGGGAAAAGACCAAGAGGAAATGCTTTGCAGCTAGGTGAATTAAGAAATGATCCCCCTCCACTTTCTCCCATCTGGGAGGCCATGGGTTCAATTCCCGTCAGGGAATCAGAATTGTTTTCTTTATCCCACGCTCGTGACAAATGAAAATATAGCAGTTCGCCCTTCACTCCTAGCTGAAACCAACTCTTGCCCATGGACTTGCCCCCTGCTTCTAGCGAACGTCTCCAGGTGTTCCGTGGACAACCTCTTTTTCGTCTCCCTTGAGGATTCCAAGTCAAAGCTTGTCTGGTGATGGCAAAAGAAGGCTTCCGTAGGGTGTGACCTAGCCATTTCCATTTCCTTCTCTTGAATAGTTTTAAAAAATTCATGACCCTTAAACTAGTAGCTTGTGGCAAGAATACTTTGCTAGCTGTGCCGTGCTGCAATGTTCGGTTTTTTTATTTAACACGCGGTAATTAGGTGCAGAGGAATTGTCTTTCAAACTGAACAAAAATCCGCTGAATGTGATCCTCCCACACTTACTGTCCAGTATTCCAGTACTTCGATTTGAAGTTGTACCGTGACGACACTAATCACGTGTCATGTCTTCATTGAACAGGACAGAGATGACCGCTCACTCCGTCGTGTTTGTGGCATGGGCAATGCTTCTAATGGGATTAAGCTTAGGTAAAGTAACTTCTTGTGATACTTACAATACTCTTGACGCAAAGCATGAAGGAAAAGCGCCTTTTTAACATGAGCTTCAAATTATTTAAAAAATAACTTGGAATTCGTGTTTTCCATGTGTAGTATGTTTTTTTTATAGCATATTGTTTTCGAAATAATACGCTTCGTGCTTTTAACTCGTAACATTAGCAGTTTAGTGTTTTTAGAGTAGTCACCAGTTGTTTGCAAACTATATGCAAATGCGATACCTAGAAAAGAAATGTATTACAATAAATGTCTGAATTTACCACATATTTCGCGATAAGAGTTCCCAAAAGCATTTAAAAACGGTTAATATTAAAACTCTTTTTATAGGTCGAAAATCTCCTATCCATGACGGAATGAAAGAAAATGGTCTGATGGAAGGTAAAATGTAATTATTTGCTGGTATAAACCAACTAAAATTCCATTCCCAATATGCATTCCCTCGAAAAAAGGTGAACTAAGCTTTCACGTGTGTTTCAGTAAATAATAAGCTTTACGTCTTCAAACCCTGTTGTTCTTATATACAAGATAGTGGATAAACCCGGGTCAATTTTTTGGTCAACAAACGAGCTTTGTTTACTAATCATAAGCAATCATTCAAAGCGTTAACTATAAATGGTACCTTAAAGGGACATTGTCACCAAGTTTTTGGGTAAGTTTGAAAAGCCAAAAGACATTCTTATCTGCTAGTAAAACGACAATCATCAACTTCATCATTACCTAAAAGAAATTTAGAAAGAAATTTTGCTAATGAATTTATTAATGAGCAAGGGCCCTGCGAGACCTTAAGAAATGTTTGCAGGGAAAACTATAAAAAACCGTTATAACCAGTTTGACTGAATTGCCTATTATAGAGACCTAACGCTTACTTCATTTCTTATACAAGTTATGCTTTTCTACGTACATTTTCTATCAGGAATTTTAAAGAATGAATTTCATTTTTGCTTGTTTCACACACACACACTTAAAGTGCTACTATGATGAAATTCGCATGTTTTCTTTCGCAACCGTTTTAAAATATTAACAAGTACTCTATATGAGAAACAAAACGCCGTTTACTGTTTTTCAATACCTCTTTTCGTTCCAGAGATATTCAAGTTTTTAAAATATGCAAATTAGCAAAGTAGTGACGTCATACACTCAACCAAATTCTGATTAAATACTAAGAAAGTGATATCTCAGCCAATTTGTATTGAAAGTCTCTGATTCTTTGCAGTAACACTCTGCTAGTTGTGTTTCACAACATGAACTTGGCAACTTGGTTACCATGGCAACATACTAGGTTCCAGATCCCCCAAATGCTTAACGCCTTTCTGGCCAATTCTGGCATTCTCTGTTAATATTTGTAAATAATGCTTTACATGCGAGATCTAGCAAGCATATCAATGGATTTGGCAGACGTCTTGCCGGGGTTTAATTTTTCCAAACTGAAAAATTCTGAAATATTAAAATAAAATTGATGGGGACTGGAAAAGAGTGAGTTGCCATGGTAACATAATTTTATTACAGCTGTAGGTGTGTCACCTGAGGAACTATTAGTCTGCCAAGTTTCATTGGTCTCTGCAGAAAAATGACCGAGATAACTTAATTTTTGTACTTGACAAAAAATTGGGTTGAGTAGATGACGTCATCAGTTCCCTAATTTGCATATTTTACTATTTTTTTAAGCTTAAATATCTCTGGAACTAAAATAGATATTTGAAAACGGTAAACGACATTTTTAATCTTTCATTTAATACTCTTTGAAACACCTAAAATTGCAAGGGGTGAAAATTTGATCATAGTACCACTTTAAAGAGTCCAGGAAACGAACTTCCAGCGTAATAATGGATAATTTTTCAAAATGTATTTTTTAGAAAGGAAAGGACAGAAAAGGGTTGATGTTTTCTCACCCAGATTACGTCAAGTGCAAGACTTGGTGCAAAACGCTACAGGTTTTAATGACACAACTGTCAGTGATGTTTACAACTATGGTTGTTGGTGTGGTCCGGGTGGAGAAGGAATAGATGTGGATAATTTTGATTAGTAAGTAACAGTATTCGCATAAGTAACATTGCCTTTGCTCATAGAGACCCGGTGTTCCCCATTTTTCCAGTTATTACAAAGTACGTTTCATAACGTAAGGAGAAAAGAGACCCTGCTGGGGGTGAGGTGGGGTCCCATGTCGCTTGTCTGAAGTTAAAAATGTCACCGGTAGGTGTTTTATCTTACTTTACGACGCCGGACATCACTGTCGGTTTTTCGTCGATCTAAAAAGGATTTCTTTTGTCGCGATTTCATTGTATGTGCCGTTGCTACTTTTTGGGTCATCTCGCTTGTCGGAGATACTGTACCAACGAAGGACGAAGAAGTGTTCAAATGTCAACGAGCGTTTCGTTTCGCTTCCATTTTCGTTTTTTCTTGTTTCCTCCGTGTCGTTTCTGTTTCCCTTTCCGTTCATTTTATATTTTTTTCTTCAGCTGCTGCAAAGTCCATGATTTTTGTGAACTTGACGTGTTCACAGATGAGTGTGGTTTTCAGGGTGGATATGTCTCTTTCGACAGAGAATTCAAGCACGATGGATTTCAATGTTGTAAGTATATTTTTTGGAGTATATTTATAGTTAAAACCGAGAGAAGTGTTTTGTTTATATTTGCTGTTTAATGTTGAGATAAACACATCAAAAATAGACAAAACACAAAAACGCTGTTTTTACAAATTGGAAAGATAACAATTGGTTTCCCTCCAGCCCTGGATAAACAAACAGAAGTTTGAATAATATCGAACAAATTTGAACAACAAATATTCCAGAAATAATCCGATTTATTTATACTTTTTCTACTTTTTTAGGTTGCTATTGTTCCGCAATTAAAAGCTTCACAGAAGTACACTTCAGTAGAGGATAATTGAAAATTTTCCTGTCATCCAAAATTTTCTCCACAACATTCTTCCTCTTCCAAAAATGACTCTTGAGTGCTTAATCGGTGTACTTGCATTATAATTATTATCACTTAAAACTGGAATTTTTCGGTATAAACTTCTTAGTTTAGTTTTCAAAAGGAAAACTATTTTAGGTGTCGAGACCACATTTTCAATTCTGTTATACTAATGCTTCATGTCATGCAGTGGAACCTTTTGTAAAACCATGCATGTTCTGAATTCAAAACCTGCCGAACCGGTATTGTTTTGAAGTAGTAAAATGTTTCTTTACCATTATTGCAGCTCCATTGAGTGCATATACTGACACAACCAATGAAAACGAGAAAAAGTGTCGGCGTGCCAATTGTCTCTGCGACATGGAGTTGGTTCGGTGTTTGGGGCACTTCAAAGCGGAATTCGACCCAGATAACGTTGGATGGGTAACAACACAACAGAGATCGTGTGCGGTACCAGGTAAATAATAAGTTTAAGACGATGCGATTTTCATCTTTAACTACTTAAAAATGAGATGCATAAAAGTAATTTTGCATTTGCTACTGGAAGATGTATTTCCCGTTTCCTTTTTAACCAAAAAGAACCATTTATGAAGTGCCAAGTTAACATTTTAAGGTTGAGAATGCAAAGTATAAGAAAACATTCGAAAAAAAACTTGTCTTCAATCAATGTTTTGTTTGATTTAACTGCTTCACAAAACGGTTTGAATCCCTGGCAACGAATGCGACGAGACACGACAATTTAAACACGATGCGTTTTTTTCTATTGTTCAACCTTTCAACCCACTTCTAAGGAACCTTGGCTAAACCAAACTTTATTTTATAAGTGGATAATAAACTTTTTATTCGTTAGTTTAAAATATAATACGAGCGGACCTAATTGCTCGTATTTTTCCTCGTACCTTCGGGGCTCGGAAAAAATACTACGCAACTCGCAAAATATCCGCGCGTATCATATGTTAAACCATCGAATAATGGGTATGTCTTCAAAATACGATTTTATTGAAATAATTATAAAAACAATTATAATGATGATGACGATGATGAAATGATGTTTTCAAAGCGCCTATACACATGCTCAATATCTTGTCTAAATTAAAAATTAGAATATATAAAATTAGTAAGTTCACAAAAAATAATGATAAATTACACGTTACCCAATAGGAACCCAGTGTACCTTTCGATGTATCTGTGTTATATTTTCATGTTTTCTATCATCATCTTCATCATCACATCCTTTATTAAACACGATCAGATTTTAAGCACAATGCTTGTGGGGTCATATATGTGGCCAGTTCTATGCCATGCCAAATTTTAGATTGCCCTTGGCAGTTGCCAACAAATGTGTGGAATATGAAATGAAGAACTTATTTCAAGCATCATATAATTGATCAAAGTTGGATAACAGGAACTGACTGTTTGGGGACACCTAGTCAACATTCATGCACTAGATCCGCAAATACAAAATGGAGAAAACGTATTTTATCCGAATGTTCAGTTCCAGAGGGTGATTTGTGCAAGCCCAAGGCAGATGTAATTGTTCTGATACAAGACAGTGGGGGTATCAGCATAGCGACAGTTGGAAACATTAAAACTGTGGTGCGAAGACTGCTGACAACTCTAGGCAATGAAACACAGGACTACAACTTTGCCTTGGCAATTTATGCAAGTTCGCGGGATATAAGTTGTTTTGGTAATGCAGCAGACACAATCAGTTACATGGACAGGGAATACCAACATGGACAACACGGTACCCAAAACCTCTTGAAACGTGCTCTGGAAAAAATGATCTTAAAGCAGTTTAGTAAACGTCGTGACGACCGACAAGGCAATGACACAGTGAAGGTCAGTTTTACTTTATGGCTATGTATCTCGTTTTTGTCTAAACAGGGTGAGAAATTGATATCAATACATACCCGAGAGTTAAGGGTTCGGATACAGTTTAAAGGAGCTTTGTCACGGATTTTAACAGATTTTTGAACAGCCAAAATATATATTTGTGTCGTAGGAAACGTAAAAACGATGGTCCATTTCTTTTAACAATTGCTATATTAAAGCACTGAAACCGTTAACAAGCGTCTTTGGCTGCGGATGGCAAGGATGGAAATGGATTACAACTTCAAAAATTCAAGCTAAACTTTGTTTCCGCGCGTCGTCAAAAAATCGGTTTTTATAGCGGTGGTATGATTTTTCTCCACATATTAAGGTTATATCTTTCTTAAGATGTTCAGAGATAATGTTTTTTTTATGGTTTAAGTTGCCTATCACTAATTTAGAATAGTTTCGACCAAAAATCTACCAAATCCCTGATAAGTAGCTACTCCCCTTGCATTGTTGTAGAGACAGAAACGAAAAAAGTCTAAAATACGAGTCTGTTAGTTAAATACTTCTAGTGCAATTAGGGATAATTGCAGGCACTATAAAATTGTAAATAAAAGTTAAACTAGCTTCTAAATAGTTAAATAGTAGATAAAAGTTTAGTTAATAAAACAATTTTTAAATACATTTATTTACACCAATTGGATCGATGACAAATGCCAAGATTCTGGCAATGTTTACCGACGGGAACGCGGAGGAAAAATTTGGGAGAGTTGTGGACACCTATGAACTTGAACAAACAGCAAGGGTGTTAAGAGATGACAACAACATCAGAATGGCTGGTGCTCTTATTCCCAACACTCAAAATACCCAACGAATAGAACAGCTTAAAGGCATCGTCTCTCATCCAGACGATGCCATCGACGTCGAGTTTTCTCCTGCTAACCTTGACAACATCGCAGATCAGCTTGCGGAACGAGTAAAACGAATGGTCTGTCCAGGTAAGAAAATTTCTATTTTCTATGAATAGAATTAGGCTGAACAATGATGGGAAAAATAGCATAAAGTATAAAAACCCGGCAAGTTGAAAGATTTGAACAAAACCTTTGATAAATTTCTCTTGCCGGCCAACGGATTCGATCACTTGCTGTACATGCATATTGCGATATTGGAAGCTTCATTTCAGGCAAGCTGAGCTCACCTTAATATTTTGAAAACAATTGTTAAAACAACTGCTCCAAGTACTTATTTTTGGTTTCTCCTGTTGTCTTTTCGTTTCAATATTTAAACCCAATGAAAGGAGGTGTATTGCACTTACTTGTTTAGGATCTTTAAAAAACAAATTTAGCAATAAAACTTTAAAATGCACTGCGTTACCTTGTCCCTTTATCTTTATCTTAATATCGTATAAATGTTTAAATGCGTATAATCATACAATATTCTTCTCTCAATAAAATCTGCTTTGTCTTCTACTTACATATTAAGCGATAGTTGGAAAGTTTAACCGGTCTTATTTGAAAATCACTGGTTGACGAGTTGAGTTGCCTTACTGGGAGGATTTAACCTATGAATTTTACGCATGAACAGCAGTAATCGGCAACCGAATGAAACTTGACGTCACATTTTAATTCTACTAGGCTTAAAAGAGATCACCCGCCCGAGCGCCTTGGGTGCCAGACGATTCTTTACAACTTCGGTATCGGCCAGAGATATAGTGTTTTCCAAGAAAAGCTTTTGGTGTCTAGGAAACCAGCCTCCACTTTTCTATTTCATTTAATTTAATTTTATTGATTTAATTAAGTTATGTGAACCTGTAAATTACAATGCCCTCTTGCACATTATGTCCATTATAATTTGTTTATTCCAACAGTTAGGTACACAGTTGAGATTTTCACCCCAGAAACATTTGTGCGCACAGAGTACAGATTTTTTATTTCCGTCAAGGGACAAGGGGAACTGAAAACAACATATCAACTCTTGACAGTAACAGGAGGTGAAATGCAAGGGTATGATATGCACATGTTCTTATACGAGCTAGCAGTGTGGCCTGCGACCAAAGATTAGGTTTAAGTTGTAAACATTGGGAAATTGAAATTTTCTTTCAAAACATGCTATGATCGATATTCTCTTTAGAAACGAATATGTGATCCAAGGCGAGTTCTTCGACAGTGTTGACGTGGGTACTATAACGGAAGTCGAGTTTCTACCAGATAGAATCGTCCAAGGAAATCGTAGGTGGACCCTTCAACAGGTACTGTGATGTATCCAGCAATATCGTAAACCCAATTAAGCTCTGGGATCTTACCTTTTAACTTGTAGGGGGGGGGGGGGGGGGGGGGGGGGGCAACAAAGAGACGGTTTATTTAAGAGGGGTGGGTGCTTATTTCAAATAATATATCAGGTAATGGTAGACCAAAAGGATTTATGACATACCTAGCACAGCCGTGGAATCAAATTCATTATAAGCATGCACCGTAATTTGTTAGTAAAAATTTTACTGGTATACTAATGGTAAACAATCTGATTGGTTGAGCTACTCGCATACTATCAGCCGTTAGTATACGAGTACGCGCGAGCTCGGAATGCTTAACGATTAATTATTTAATTTATTTAGCGGTACAAGCAGCAGACAAGGCTTTTTCTTTTAAAAGTATATCTTTGCCCCCCCCCCCCCCCCCCCCCCAAAAAAAAATGGAAATTATTCGTACTAACTGTACTTAACTTAAAAGTCCCCTTAAAGTTCCCCTGCTTTGCATCTCTCGAACGATGAGTAAAAGTGACTTAAACAATCACCACTAAAAGAGGGATTCACACCTTTTACGCGTAAAATGCACATTTGTATTTTGGTACGTTGCAGAGTCCAGGCTACAAAATGAACACACTTTAAAATCCTGTGAAACCAAAAGATACACTGCACAAAAGTAAATAGTCAATGCTTAAAAATTAAAAGAAAATGTTTTACTGCCGTTTTTAAATGTTAGTCAGTTGTTTACTCTTTTTTTTTTCGCTTCGATAAATGAGCTTGTATGGCAAGGCCAGGCCTCCTTTGTGCCAGAATTCCTTGTTTGAAAACCTTTTTTTCTTTATGTATCAGATAAAGGTCACGAAGGGAGAGGAAACAGTAACTGCAGTATTTAATCAACGGATTCCCGTCTTTCCTTTCACACGATTAACTGGTAAGTAGAAATGAAAAAAATAAGTGCTAAAATTAAAAAAAAAAATTAAAGGTTATGTGAACCTTACGTGAGCTGGACATTAGTAATTGCTATCACTCACATTTTCCTAGAGTAAAATGTTTTCTGAGATATCAAACTTAATCAGCACTACCGTACAAAAACTCCCCCATTATTGTTAATTTCGATGCTAATTTTTCTGGTGTTTGCACTTTCTCCATCCTCGCCTTTTTATATACCCAACAGAAAGATTTTCAAGCTTATAAAACGAACTGACTTTTAATAGTTTCGGGAGTGGCACCTGGATATTAAACTGTTAAACTGATGATAAAGATGAAATGTTTCACGAGGTTGAGACAAGAAAAAACCTGAGTCTCCGACGGGAATCGAGCCAATGGTCGCCCAGGTACTGGTTGGGCGTTCTAACTACTGAGCTACGAGAGAATCTTTATTAATTGTTAAATTGATAATTACAAGTCCAAAGTAAACAGCTTATATCAGTTGAATAAAGAAATTTTGTTTTGCAGCTCCCGCAACACCATCTGAACCACCGAGTGAGGAATAACAATCAGCTGAATCAGGAAAAGGGCCACCAATAAAGCACTTAAGATACCATAAAAGAAATGAGCTAAAAAGTAATCAGAATTAATTCAAGTACTTCATAGCTGGAATGGTTGTTCCTACTTAATAAAAGTCTAACCATTGTGTGCATGAGATCTGTATTGTGAAAACGTTTTGTAGTTATCAACCAGCTGAAGGCCATTTGATTGCCTCAGTAGTTGTATTGCAAAAAAAGATCGAGCCCAAGTAGTGAAAATATTACCCTAAGCTGAAATACAGTAATCAGTTTATTTTGCCAATTAACTTTCACCCTCCCCCAGTTTTATGCATGATCTGTTAGTCCCTGGTAAGTGAGTCAATAATAACAAAAGTGTTTAAATGGGAAAATAAAGTTGGCTCACAACTCTCTCCCTCCCCCCACCCCCACAAGGTACCCTAACCTTTATAGCAACAACCTACAGCCAGGGCCACCCTGTCCCCCACCCCGAGCCTACGTTTATCATATAAAATGGTCTGCACCCAGGGTTACCCTACTTCCCCAAACTCTTGCTAACTTTGTGAATTCTCATATAAATGGTTCTGGGTGACGTCTTTCTTAGCAACGGCTTGATTGAGAAATGATTCGCATCGTTGCCTGCAACTGCTATGTTTTCAAAGAAAAGTGCGGACTTTCTTCCCCACCCCGGTCAGATATCAATGCTGGGCGCTTCCCTTTATTTTTCCTATTCCAAACAAAGCCATAAAAAATTGAATTCGCCTCTTTAATTAATTCGCCAGAATCGCTATAAAAGAATCTCTGAATCTCTCTGCTTTGGGATAACGAAGATTTGATGAATCGATTGATTGGTTAATTAATTGACAATTTAATTCATTTCGTTCGCTTGCTTAAATTGAAGTTGTCCCATTGTACCATTGTCTTTCGTCATAACCATAATATATTCCTGGAATTTTAATACTTTCGCAAAAACTGTGTTTTGGAAGTATGCATTGTGAAGAAAATTATTTTCACAAGCAAAGATTTCTGTTCTTCCATCTTGCACCTTTTACCCAGAACAATCTCCAATAAGACTCCAGAATACAAAACAAATTTCGTATAAGAAGCTTTGTCTTTTATGTGTAGGTCAGGTTATCTGCAAACAGAGATAGCTTGATTATTTCCTTTTCAATTTGGAGACTCTACTAATTGCTGTCCTCTCTTGTTGTTGATCATTGTTATCGCTAAAATGTGAAGCGCTAAATAATGAGGTAAGGAAATAGGGGAACCCATTGTCTGACTCCTCTACCTAATGAAAAAGGACCGGTCGTAAAACCATTATCCATTACATACCTGCATGTATTTGTTTTTTTTTCACAGAACACGTATTCACTGAATAAAGGGAGGGCCGAAGTTAATTTTATGATTGAAGGCTACTTCTCATAAAAATTTTGCCGGGATTCAAACAGAAACGGATACATTTAGATGGTGCTAAGCATTAAAAAGTCAGTGTTTATGGATAGAAATTAATTGAAAATAATTTTCAACTGATCATTTTCAAGCAAGTGGTTTTATTTTGGTTACAATGCTACTTTTGAGACATTTCGAACATTTTTAATTAATCAGGTTATCTCACAATAGGTCTTGGTGTTATTAGTCATTTTCGCAGATGTATCCACGTGGATCTACAGGAGTGCCGTCGTATTTTGTTAATGTCGCCATATATCTGAGATCGCACTCGACATTATTGAAGTGCGAGGCCTGACCTCGATAGAAAGCATTGACTTCTCCACAAGGTTCAAACGGGTAGCCGGTGGTAGGCTCGTCGAGCTGCCAGCGAGGGTCATCATTAGCTACAGCGACACCAGGCGAACCTTCCCCGACCCACCTCCACGTTCCGCTTTCATTACGGAGTCCAATGTACCAGTGCGTGTAATTACTGTCACCCTTCGCCACTTTTTCTGCTATAAATTTCTTCACATTGTTCCACTCTTCTGTCGTTTCCATGGTGACCAGGTGAGCTCCCATTGCACGGCACTCTTTGCGGGCCTCTTCCCATGTACTGTCAACGTCAAAAAAAGTGTAGCAGTTGTTCACGGCACTGTCGCTAGATGAACTTTCCTGAGCTGAAATATGTATCACATATCAAAGTCACTGATCGCTTTAAAAACACCTTTACGAATGTGATATAATGCTCAACTTCCGCCTTCCTGTCTCTTCAAATTGTTGAAGAGACAGGAAGAAGTCAAGAAGATCGCTACCGCGAACATTAAGAAGATGTAGAAAACAACGACGAAGTTGCTTCTTAACCCGTTTCTAAAAACAGTCGTACTTGACGGCTGTGCAGCCCTTGTCCTCAGCGGCAAGGTCGACCGAGGCTGACTTCTTACTTTTTCCAAGAATGTTTTAGTTTTATACTTATTACAGAGTTATAAAAACGATAATGTAATAATAGTTTCTGAAATATTTTAAGGGGAAATTCTTACAACATTCATTGACGACGGAAGATAATCGTTGTGTTCAGAGATGTAAGAAAAATGTGCGCGCGAAACTTCGGTAACTGTCAGCTGACAGTTTTAATTTTTACTTCGTATTTCGCTTTGCATTTATTTGTATCAAGCTTGTATATAATTCTTGTTTATAGGGTAAATAATATATATAATGTTACCCCGTTTCAAATGGAACTTAGGCTAACCGAGTCTAAACCAGACGACTCGGAGAACTTCTTAGATAAAAGATAGCAAGTATACATTTTGTCAGTTTAACTGAAAACTCGACTTGGAAACAGGAAAAACTTTAAGATGGCCATGAAATTCTCCCAACGGACCCCCTACCTACATTGTCCGGCTCGGCTTTAACGGTTAAATATGCGATTAACTGATTCCCTTAGTAAACATAATTGTCCCCATAAAAGCCAAATCATTTTAAAAGCAATTATCATAATAATTTATACAATAATTCCAATAAAGAGAAACTCCCAACCTTTTGATAGATGTGAAATAAGAAAGAGCATCATAAAAAACCCGGATCTAAAAGCCAGTGACGACATGCTCGCCCTAAAAGGAGAAAGTTAACAATTGAGTGTAAACCCAGATTAATATATTTGAACAAGAAAGGCGACTTTGTCCTCGAGTTCCTGAAAGAGTTTTAAAGGATTTTAGCCAAATCCATGAACGCATTTTGAACACAACGAACGAAAGATCATAGGTAAAAAGAGAAGTAAATAATTCGACGAAAAAGCGATTACTTAATTGAAAGGTGTTAACTTACTTTGAAAGATAATACGTGCTTGATTTATCTCTAGGTTGCAGAAGGTTACCATGTACTAAGCAAATATTCCAACCTTAGGCAATGAGAACATGGCCCTTTCTTGGAGTCATAAATTGTTAACGGCCGGTGACATATATGTTCACGGGTTTTGCATAGTATGCTTGACCCGGTTTTAAGTGATTTCAAGCGACAAGACTTCGCTTGCTTGGATGAATTCTGCTCGTAAATTAGCTTTTCTACCTGCCTGTACAGTGGGCGTGAAAAAATTACATTCACCACGAAACTTTGCAAGCAGAATTTCTCATTCAAGCTTAAACAAGGATAACTTATGAAGCAAGTAATCTGTTATAGAAATAATCGTTGATTAAAACGTCCGGCTTTAAGGGAAAAGTAATGAAAAGCGTCTTGTAAAAACAAGACTTTCATCTTGTCGTTCCGATAAAAGCTTATCTGTTTTCGATTTTACGTTCCCACAGTACTAGACAATCCCATTATCTTCGCAGGTTGCTGCCATCACGGGGGTTGAAAAATCCAGTCTAAATTGTTCACGTTTTTCCATTAGCAATCCGTCTCAGTCATAACAATCCGTGTTCCTTGCATGCTTTATTATTGTTTCTGTAGTATTGTAAAGTTTTTCCTCGATTTGAAGGTAACTTTGTAGTCATAAAAAGTTACTGACTCATGATACTGTGACATACCCCTTTTATTAACTGCTTAAACTTAGATAATAACCTAACTGTAAAAATGTCTTATTCTCTTTCTCTTCCAATCTATTTTATCCAGTAGGTTCTGTCTTTTCGATTCAGTGTTCCGCGATGAAAAGTACCTGGTAAGCTGGTAAGCGTGACCTGATCAAGTAGTTCAAGTTCTCTCTTCAGTCAGCAGGTTATTATATTCACTTTTTGGTAAACGAAACTATAGGAGCAAGACTAAGCAAATAGTCAACTGCTTGTTTCTTTGCAGAAATTAATAGAGAATAGTCGATGATTTCGCGAGAAACCTGTGATGTACACAATATTGTAATAAACTTTACCTGATATTAGTAAGCAGTTTCTCGAAATTCGTGAATATTAATTATTATGTGGTTTTTTACCCTTAAGTGTACCTCTAATTTCGGTGTTTGGAAGTGCAATAAAACACTTATACTACTTCAACAATTTATTAGGCATAATTGGCGACAAACGTTTTAGGGAAATGGATCATCTGAAAAGAGGACATTCTTTAACAAGTAGAGCAGCAAAGCATTCAAAGCAAAGCATTCTTAACCAATCATCAGTAAACACAGTCCAAAGGTGCGTGGGTCGCTAACAAATATTTCCACATGCTTTGTTTTGCAGGTTGAACTTTGTCCCTTGACCAACTATTTACACTTCAGATCATCAAATTTTAAACTTCGGGCGATCTTTTACAATCACCACACTCAGGTGAACTGGCATTAGCTATATGAGCTCAGCAAGCACTGAAGAACATTTGTCAAAGGAGGATTATATTTAGCGGCCCGTTTTGTTTTTCAGCGTAAGTAATATCATAATGCTACTCCTTCAAAAATTGATTCTATCTTACTTTGGTTAATTCTTACTCAGTATATTTACCAACCTTTCTCGGAAATAAAAAAATATTATCCTTTGCATATATCAATATTTCATCCACTGAAAGTAAACAGGAAAAGACGAACGGAGTTTCGTCATGTAGTTCTACCCTCTTTAAACAGATAGCGATGGATTTGTAAGATCAATCGGTTTGAGACAAATCTGATACTGTATTCATTCCCCATTCTCACGGTGAGACAGTATTGTTCTTAAGTCTATTCTTGTTAACAATGTTTTGTAACAGGTCACCCTGGCCTGTACATTTGGCACTCGACTTCACTTGTTATGATGACTTTCTTTCTGTTCTTAGCTCTCATCCTATTTTCTGGCCCTATGCCTCACCTGGGGAAAAGAAAGCTTCATTGTATTTTTAAATAATATTGTAACTTTGTTATTTTTTGTTAGACTTTTTTAAATATTATTGCAAAATTTGTACCTTTTAGCCTGGAGTCTAGAATTTCGACAACAGATCTTTTAAATCAGTGACGTTTTTATACCAGCAAATTTCAGTTCAAGCAATTCGGTGAAGAATGCCGTTGTCTTTTAAACTTAAAAAAAATCCGCTGAATGTGATCCTCCCACACTTACTACCCAGTATTCCAGTATTTTGATTTGAAGTTGTACCGTGACGACACCAATCACGTGTCATTTCTTCTTTACACAGGACAGAGATGAGCACTTTCTTCGTCGTGTTTGTGGCATGGGTAATGCTTTTAATGGGATTAAGCTTAGGTAAAGCAACTTCTCACAATACTTACAATACTTTTGACGCATCAAAACATGATGGAAAAGATAATTTGACATGAATTTCAAATTATTGGAAAATTATTTGGAGGTCGTGTTTCCAATGTAAAGCATGTTCTCGGAAACATATTGTTTTCTGAAATAACATGCTTAACTCGGAATGGGCTCTAGATTGGTTGTAAGTCTGTTAGCCACTATTATGCCTTTCACACCCTAGCAATACAAACTATTTAATGTAACTTATCGGTACGGGCAGCACTCACCCTTATGCTATTATATTAATTAATTAATTAATTAATTAATTATTATAATTAATTTACAGGCGTTCAAAATATTTTATTACTTTAGCGCGTCAGTTTAGTGTGTTTTTATTGTAGTTACCAGTTGTTTGAGCTAAACGCAAATGCAATACCGAGGAAAGGAATGTCACTAAAAAATGTTTGAACAGTATTACGAGATAAGAGTTCCCTGAATGGCATTAAAATTCTCCTTATAGGTCGAAAATCATCTAACCATGACAGAATCAAAGAAACTGGTGCGATGAAAGGTAAACTGGGCAATCATTCGAAGTGTAAACTATAAATGGGAAAGATATTGAAAACCAATCACCCAATATGATCGAATTGTTATATTATAGTGACCTTTTGTTTAATTAATTTCTGATCCAAGTTAGGCTTTTCTACTTACATTATCTATCAGAAATTTTAAAGTATGGATTTCATTATTGTTTCACACACATTCGAAGTTCACGAAACGAAATTCCGGCAAAATATTGGAAAAGTTTTGAAACGTATTTTTCAGAAAGGAAAGGAGACAAAAGAATTGTTAGTCTCACACCCAGGTTACTTCAACTGCGAGGCCTGGTGAAGAGAGTTACAAATCTTAATGACACAACTGTCAATGGTGTTTATAACTACGGTTGCTGGTGTGGTCCGCGTGGAGAAGGAATAATTGTGGACAACTTTGATTAGTAAGTAACATAATTAGCATAATTAACATTGCCTTTGTTCATAGAGACCCAGTGTTTCCTATTTTCCCAGCTATAACAAAGTAAGCTAAATAATTCTTTAATGTACACTTCTCTAAAAATACTACTTTAATACTTTACTAGTATTTGTTATTTATATTTTTGATTTCTTTTTAAACCTTTCACTTTCACATTTTTTGTTTCTCTTTCTTTTCTTGTTTCCTTGTTTTCTACTTGTCGATTTTTGTTTCCCTTCCGGCGTTCATTATTTCTCACAGCATGGAAACATAACTTTACTGTGGGGTAAAGCTAAAGTAAAGCTGGCGTAAATTCGGAATTTTTTAAAGCTGTCCTTTAAACCAGCTTTACACTCATGTTTAAAGCTCGCTTAAAGAGACTAAAACTTTTAAGCGAGCTTTCAGTTGACGCTTAAAGTTCCTTAAATGCTAACTTTATATTTTGCCACATTCACGCCAAGTTTACGCACGGTAGCATAACCAACTTTAAGTAAGAGCGAAATACCTCGAACGGAGGTATTAATCCATATACATCCCGAGGGCCGTAGGCCCGAGGGATGTATATGGATTAATACCGACGTTCGAGGTATTTATCTGACTTATTTTATGATATTATTCATGAGGGATCATTATATAAAGCCCGTTTCCAAGAGGACAAAAGCCGTCTAATTAGTAGTACATCGGCTCCGAGCGTAAACAATGTAGTCTTTGTTGTTTTTTATTGTTGCCATTGTATGGTTTTCTCTGAATAGCCCGATCGTGCATTTCCACGGATTTCGCGATTTATTTTGATTGCAACCTTATTTGAATAACACAAGCTTGTTTTGATGGTTTGTTTTGCACTGTGTGTTGTTCGCAAGGTGCGGTTTAGCGTGTTTTGTACAGCGTCTAATGGTAGTAGTAAACGTACGAAGAAATTGAAACCTCGACAGGAACGGCTAAAAAAATATGAAGAGTTGAACTAAGGACAGGAACATGGGCTGCTCGAAACTCCAGATAAGTTGTAAGGAAACGTTTAGGATTCTCAATTTTTCAAGAGTGAGATGCACGTTGTTGTTGAACTCAAGAGGAAGGAATTTTTAACTGAGGCGGTGTGCAGCGACAATTAAATTTGAGAACGGCATGACGGAAATTCAACCGAACTTAGCTAATCTTTTATGATTCCATTGACATGAATTTTATATTTCCAAAATGAATTTAGAAATGGAAGAAGGCTTTGTTATTTCAAAGACTTAAACTTTTTAGGGAAAGTAAACTAAAAAAATATTTGGGCTGCCACTGCTATATAGCTTAAAGTATTTCGTATCAGGTTGCAGTAAAATTTTCATGTTGGAATTGCAGTGTTTAATTTGTCCAGAGAGTTTTATTTTGTCAGGAATAGATCAGAACCTAGAATATTAGAATGCTAATGAGAGGTTTTATAAATTATGCAGATAAAAGCCCTCGCATTTATCTGTATAAATCCCTGAAACGAGGGATTTATACAGATAAATCCCTCATTAATATTCATAAATTGATTCATCAGCCCCGCTCTTCCCTGCTACATTATCAAGCCCTCCCCGGACTTTCAGTTAGTTAATATTCAACAGGGTTGTAAGTTAAATAAAGGTTGTCGAATAACAAAAGAAAATGAGTCAATCATGAAATAAAGAGATTTAAACCACCTTTAATTTTCCGCAAATCTCCATTTTCGTGCTATGTCTATTGTTTCCCTCTACAGCTGCTGCAAAGTTCATGATTTTTGTGAAGTTGACGTACTCAGAAATGAGTGCGGTGTTCCGGGAGGAGAGGACTTTTTTGACAAAGAATTCGAGCACAATAGAATTCAATGTTGTAAGTATATTATGTGGAGAATTTTTACAGTTCAAACCGAGAGAAGCATTTTATTTGCATTGGATGGAATGCAAACCACAAAGTGGCAAGATAACAACTGGTTTCCCACCACCCCTCCCATCGGATACACATAAACAAGTATGAATGGAGTCGATTAAAATGTAAAGAAATAATATTCCAGAAGTAACCCCATTTATTAATACCATCTACTTTTTAGGTTGTTAGGTTAGGCTTCGCAATAACTTATACAGTTTACCATCACTATTATCGTAATTATTATTATCACTTAAAAGTGGAATTTTATGAGATGTAATTAAGATTATTAAGATATTGTTACTAAATTAAGCTTGCAAAACGAAAACAACTTGTCGAAACCAAATATTTGTCGACAACGTTTCCGCTGTTTACTTTCATCCTTCTCAAATCTATTGTACTTATGCTTTATGTCAATGAAGTCTTTCGTAAAAACAGCAATGCTCAACCGGTATTGCTTTGTAGTTAGATGTCATTTTACTAATTTTGCAGCTCCATTGAGTGCATATACTGACACAACCAATGAAAACGAGAAAAAGTGTCGGCGTGCCAACTGTCTCTGCGACTTGGAGTTGGTTAGGTGTATGAGACACTACAGAGAAGAATTCGACACCGATAACGTTGGATGGGTAACAGTACATCAGAGATCGTGTGCGTTACCTGCAGGTAGTCTTTATTTTAGGACGATATAATTTCATCTTCAACTTCTTCAAAACAAGATACATAAAAATTAGAATTTTGCATTTGCGACTGGAAGATGTGTTTCCTGTTTCTTCAGCAGCAGACCTTATTCTTTAGCTTCAAAGCTGAAACTTCAGAGTAGAAATAAAGTAATTTAAACGGTAATCCAACCAAAAAGAGCCAATTAAGAAATAACAACAAACTTTTTTTTTCTCCTTTGACAAGCCTGGCAACCTGTAATAACTAGAGAGTCAAAAGGGCAGCAGCCAGATTTACGAATATATCAAAACAAGTTTAGGTCGGTAGACACATCAACACAGAACTCAGAGTGAGCACTAATTACATGTCAATTTTTTTTTCAGTTTGGTACTTGCATGCAGCCAATTCTATAGTACACCATGTCAAACGTTTTAAAAAATGCTGTTGCCAGTTGTAGACAAATACGTGGGAAATGAATGGATTAAAAAAAATAGAATATCAAGTGAGACATGATTGATCAAAGTTGGATAACAGGAACTGACTGTTTGAGGACACCTAGCCAAGATTAATGCACTAGATCCGCAAATACAAAATAGGGAAAACGTCTTTCATTGCTAATCCGAATGTTCACTTACAGGAGATAATTCGTGCAAGCCCAAGGCAGATGTGATTGTTCTGATACAAGACAGTGAGGGCATAAGCAATACGACAGTTGGTTACATTCAAACCGTGGTGCAAAGACTGCTGACTGGTCTTGGCAGTCAGACACAAGACTACAACTTTGCCTTGGCAATTTATGCAAGGTCGCGGAGGATAAGTTGTTATGGTAACGCAACATACGCAATCAATTACATGGACAGGGAATACATTCATGGACGTCGCGATACCCAAAACCTCTTTAAACGTGCTCTGGAAGAAATGATCTTAAGGCAGTTTAATAGACGTCGCGACGACCGACAAGGCGAAGATACAGTAAAGGTCAGTTTATTTTGTGGCCATTTATCTCGTTTTTGTCCGAACTGAGTAACCAGCCAATTAAAGACAAATAAAACTTGATATCATTTCGTACCCATTATGTCAAAGGTTCGGTTTAAGACCGCTTGTACTGTTTTAGAAATGAACTGCGAGTTAGTTTTAATTTAAAATTGTAAATAGGAAAATAGATAAGAAAAAGAAAACATTTTTTTTAAATATTAAGTTACACCAATGCTAAAAATGCCAAAGCAAGAAACAAATGAAAGGCTAAAAATATGCTATGAATACTTTAACTGTGTACATGGGAGTGTGTATGGCTGGCTGTTATACAAAACACACGGGTGGCAGCAACTAAATTCCGATAGACTAAAGTCCATTTTATGAATGCTTCTTTTGAAAATGGATAGGGATGATGCTCCGCTTAATTTACTAGATAGTCTTGCCCATAGATGTGGTCCAAAGTACCTAATAGAATGTTTTCAGAACCTAACTGTTTTAAATCTTGGTAATGTCAAATCTGAGTTTCTCAAGTTGAGCTCTTATTGCTTGGACTAAACATGCGTCCCATCCCATGCTTTACTTTGTGCGCCAGTATAAGGCCCTATTAAGCTTAGTTCCCACTAGCAACATAAGGATCATAAACATAAACTTCTTATGTTCTAATGGGAACGGCCGCACTAAAAAGTCAAAGAACGCGTGTCTCTGTTGAAATGAACCGACCCGAAAGAACTGGACCTAGAATTTTATTGGCCAAAACACAATGACCCATGGCCAGTTGCGTCATTATGTTTCTGATTATGTCGTTATGATTTTCGCGTTCCCACTATAAAGAAAAGCAACATAGTCATAGCCATAGACATAATCATAATCATAAGAAAATGGTCGATCATTTTCTTATGATTATGATTATGTTTATCATAAGGGCGCTTATGATTATGTTTCTGGACGTTCCCACTAAGACATAAGCGACATAACAGCGTTTTGTTTGTGGTTATGATTATGATCGTTATGTCGCTAGTGGGAACTAGGCTTTAGTAAATCTTGCAATCTTCTGTAGTCAGAGATGGTAAGTAGGTTTGACTTCAGAATTAACCAATAGTTACTCATAAAGTAAATCATGCTTTTCTTTGTTCTTATTTGGATCGCTGTCAAATCTCAAGATTCTGGTAATGTTCACTGACGGAAACGCAGAGAAAGGCAATGGGAGAGTTGTGGACACCTGGGAACTTGAACAAACAGCAAAGGTGTTGAGAGATGAAAACAACATCAAAATGGTTGGTGCTCTTATTCCCAATACTAACAATACACAACGAATATCACAGCTTAAAGGCATCGTCTCTCATCCAGACGATGCCATAGACGTTGAGTTTTCTCCTGCTAACCTTGACAACATCGCAGATCAGCTTGCGGATCGAGTGAGACGATTGGTCTGCCGAGGTATGAATTTTATTTTAATTCATAGGAGGCTCTACCTCCCATATTAAAGAATTAGCCTGATCAATCTTTTAAGAAAAAAACGTCTTAAAAATCTAAATCTAATATTTACAGCTGTCGTTTGATTTCTCCGCGCAAATAAAAGTTACACCTTCCTTTAGATGTTATGTTTTTTTTCATGGGCGGTTAAGTTGCCTACTACTAATTTCAGAAAAGTTTAGACATAAAATTTGCGAAATCCCCGTGACATTGTTCCTTTAATGATCGCAAAATGGAAGAACAAAATTATGTGGACCTTATATTATAACCGAATATTATATTCATTATAATGCTGTTTCTTCCAATAGTTAGGTACACAGTGGAAATTTTCACCCCAGATGCATTTGTGCGCAGAGAGTACAGATTTTTTATTACCGTCAAGGGACAAGGGGAACTGACAACCACATATCAAGTCTTGACAGTAACAGGAGATGAAATGCAAGGGTATGATATGCACTTGTTGTTCTCAGTTGAATTAGCGGTGTGGCAAAATATTTTTGAGATTTTAGCTGTAACCAAAGATTAGGTTTAATTTGTAAAATTAATCGACCACATTTTCCATGGTCTTCACCCTTACAAACCAAAGAAATAACGTCATAAAATGTTCAAAACTCAAGGTGAACAATCAGTCGTTAGGCAGGCGGTCACGCCAAAACGCAAATCATGTAGACTGCAGACTACAGATCGTGGAAACCAGGCATGCTGTACAGATTACGGACTTACAGTAGTTCGAGATCACCCATACTTGAAGTGCAGTTATCAATCGTAGGTGACCTTCCGTGGAGAGTGATTGATAGCTGCAGTGCAAGAAAGTGCAAAACGGAGATACGTGCCATCCAATCATTAACTTTTCTCCTGACATTTGTGCTTGGAAGGTCGCCTGTATAATACAAGCAAGTGGAAAAAAAAAAGTGTGTTAAAAAAACTCTTGCCAGCTCAACCTGCGTTTTTGCGTGACTGTTGTGGGAAAATGTGGGTGATTTATACACAATATTTAACACGGAAATTTTTTTTGTGAATTAGATGGAAAATAAGTTCGAAAGATAAATTTCATTTCTCCAGTTGAAGCCGACGAGTGTGTGGGAAATCTCGTCTTAAATGCTCCACCTGACGTCATTTTCGCGGCCCACACTCTTTTCGACGATGCTTTTGACTATGACTGCGCGAGAATTCTTTTAGTTATTGCATATAACTACTAGTTCATGTTGTACAAATGCCACATTAGTATGTAAAACACTCGTAATCTCCACAGATCAGCTTGTAGGGTCTGAGCTTTAACAAGGATTCAAACAGCATGTGAATATATGCTGCTATAGACCTTTTCCTCACCACTTCCCTCTTAGAAGAATAGCAGGTTGCAGATTGTCTTGAACTCCAAATTTAAGACATTTTTCAAAACATGTTATAATCGATATTCTCTTTAGAAACCAACTTGTGATTAGGGGCGAGTTCTTCGACAGTGTTGATGTGGGCACTATAAGGGAGGTCGAGATACTACCAGATAGGATTGTCCAAGGAAATCGTAGATGGATGCTTAATCAGGTACTGTGGCGGTATCCTACCTTTTGATGGGGAGGGCTTAATAGAGAGGCTGCTTATTTAGGGGTGGGTGGGTACTTATTTTATTAATGAAAATTGAACTTCAAGTGGGGGGAACGTTGAGCTTTTATGGCCCAGGTTTAGGAAGTAGAAGCTTACCATTTCGAGAAGCGATAGCAGCAGCAATTAAGGTTTCTCAGTCAAAACATATATTTTGTTCCCCTAATAAAACTGACAGTTATCATACTGATGGTACTAAACCAAAACGTACCCTTCATATTACCTTTATTTAGCCCCGGATAAAGTTAGTGCCAATAAACGATGGGAAGTGACTTTTACAAAAATCAGCACTAAAAAAGGATGATTTCAAATTTGTATTTTGGCACGTTGCAGAGTCCAGGCTACAAACTGAACACGCTTTAAAATTTTGCGGAACCAAAAGATTCCCTGGACAAAAGTTACTAGTCAATGCTTTAACATTAAAAGAAAATATTTTTTTGACGTTTTTTAACTGCCCGGGGAGGGGGGGGGGGTACTTAAAAAAGTTTTATACGGGGAGGCTCCGCCCCGAGGTCCAACCCCTTACCCTTTTATATACCATTTTTTTCAAAAAAGGCACCCCTTTCGTATACCTTTTATTGGAAAAAGGCACCCCTTTCATATACCTCACTACTGTAATTTAATTTGTAACCACTCTCACTGACCCGCCTTATGAATAAATCGTTAAAACAGGAAGTCTTCTTGTCATTTTTTTCACGTAGCGCGTAATAAATTAAAATGAAACAGTCATAAGTTGCGTCTGCTTGATCTGTTTTAATTCAAGGCCCTTTTTAAAACCCGAACGAAGATTTTCCTACCCTTTCATATACCTAAACTTGTGAAATCCCTACCCTTTTATATACCTGAAGACTGAAAAAGGTACCCCTTTCGGGCGGAGCCTCCCCGTATAGGCCATTATAGGGAGTATCCCCCCCCCCCCCCGGGTTTAACTGTTTGCCAGTTGTTTACTTTTTTTCGCTTTTATAAATGATTGCATGACAAAGGAGCTAGTATGGCTAGGGCCAGGCCTCCTTTGTGCCAGAAGTTCTTGTTTGAAAATCTTTGTGATTTTTATGTATCAGGTAAAGGTTACGAAGGGAGAGGAAACGGTTACTGCAGTGTTTAATGAACGGATTCCCGTCTTTCCGTACATGCCGTTAACTGGTAAGTTAAAATGCAAAAATCTTGGGTGCTAAAATTAAAAACGGAATGTCCAAATTGCAATCAGTCGTATTTCCCGAGGGCGAAAATTTTTTCCGATATCAAAGTTAATTGGCGCTAGCGTACAAAGTCTGCCGCCACTGTGCACTGAAGCAAACAAGCCTGGAACGTCCTAAGCGTTCCTTCACAGAGACCTTCAGGTCCGTACGTGGTGTGGTGGTGGGGGACTCCCATATGAAATGGTCGCTCATGCTCGTTGTCTTGCTCAGGGGATGTAAATTAAGGATTTTGGCCTATAAACGCCGTGATACTGCGTTGGCCGCCGGGTGTAGACCTATCAGGCATGAATAATAGCATCTTTTGGGGATAAAAAAAGGTCGAGCCACGCCCAGTAATTCTAATTGTTTCACGAGCTTCCCCCTCCTTTTTTTATGGGATCGCCGCGCCCTTCCCCCCTCCTATGTTCGGAATTGCTAACTCTGATACTAGTGTACAGTAGTTCAGCAGTGCGTTTCAATGATGCTGTTTTTAAAAACTTTCTCCATTCTCGTCTTTTTATACGCCCAACTGAAAAGAGGTTCAAGATTATAAACCGAACAAACTTATAAACCCATAATAAAGATGAAATAACCATTTTCCATTATCACCCGTAATTCTTGGCAATATTATTATCACCATTTGTCGGGAGCATGGGGCAAAGGAAAACTCCGATTCCCTGACAGGACTCAGGTGTCGGGAATAGCACCAGAATTTAAACTGATAAATACAAGTCCAAAATAAAGAGCTTATATCAGCTGAATAAAGTTATTTTGTTTTGCAGCTCCCGCAACACCATCTGAACCACCGAGTGAGGCATAAAAATCAGTGGAATCAGGAAAACCACCTGCAAAAAAGCACTAATTACTGTAAAAGAAATGCAATAAAAAATAATTGGAGTTAATTAAAGTGCTTTGTAGCTGGAACAAATCTAAAAAGTCTAAAAATTGTGTTCGTGAAATCTGTATTGTGCATATTGTTTGTAATTTCAACCAACTTAAGGCTATTTTATTGCCTCAGTAGTTGTATTATTTCAAAAAATAAAAAGAATAAAAACAATTGGCCCACAGTAGTTAAAATTTATACATTTAGGATGAAAACAGAGTAAGGAGCCTATTTTGCCCATCAGTTTTCACCCTGTTTAATATCACCCTTTTAAATCAACAGAAGGTATCGAGGCCAAATGAAATGTTTTATTACATGTAAGTTCAGACTCAGGGGTGGGGGCTATTAAGGGAGCCGATCTCTTAAAATGGTGTCACATAAGGCCTCAAATCAAATTGCAAAAAAAAAAAAAAAAAATCGAGCCCCAGTAGTTAATATTACCCTAAGATGAAAATACAGTAAGCAGTTTATTTTGCCCATTAGCTTTCAACCTGTATAATAGGTAGCCTCCCCTCCCATCCTTGTAAGAAGTTTAAACTCAGGGGCTAGACAGCCTATCTCTTTGATGACTGGTGTCAATGCCTTTTCTGTAATTTTTTTTGTATGGGTGAGGGTTACTGACATGTAACTTGCCTCTGGCCAACCCCCAACCTGGAGGACCAGGGTGTTGTTTTGTCACAGCCCTTGGCTCTCATGCAGACCAATCCTGCAAAGAAAAACCTGTTGGACGCACAAGGCTCCTACCGGCACAGCTCTGGGAGTGGTTTAAAGGAAACACAAGCCTTGATGCTATGACAAGGCACAACACTGGGAGATATCACATCCCAACACACTTTTTAATTTATCTAATAAATGGTTTGCGCCCAGGATTACCCTGCCCCCGCCCTCCCACATAAATTGTATGTTGTACATTTTACCCTATTCATACATTAGGTTAGCTAAACTTCAAACTGTAGCTGATCGGTTGTCAGGAAATATTTTTTGTCTCATATACTATTTATTTGATAGCAATATAATGTCTCCAAAATTTATTTGTCATGGTCAATACACAAAAAAGGTTGCACTACATATATGCTTGCAGCAGGCATAGCTGATCTCAGTGTGGGGGAGGATGACTTTTTTACAAACCAGCTTATGGCAATTTGGTAATTCCTCTTGAATTGGGGGGGGGGGGGGGGGGAGGAGGAGGAGGTACGTACAGTGTAGACTATAGGGGAGGCCTGTACCTGACAGTGTACATTTTCAGGCTGCAGGTATATAAAAAATGCAGGGATTTGATTAGTTGAAGTATAGAAAGGGGAAGGGAAAGGGCCTTTCAAAATATTTTGAACAAACGATGGCAGACTCATTCAGGTATTTTACTGAAGGGGATACTCAAGTCAAAAAGTTTGAAAAGAGAAGGTTTGCAAAAGAGGTACCATTTTCTATGGAAGGCATAACAAAGGATAACTTTTTCTGTCACAGAAATGTTACATAAAGGGGTATGGGTTTGGACCAGAGAGCTAGCCACCTCTACGAAACTTTGATGAGTAGTCCTAGAAACAATCTGTCCAGGACTTAACACAACCACTGACATTGATTGTGTCTATGAATGAGCTTTTCAGAGGCATGACAACAAAAAATAGCCCCCAACTCTGAAACATATAACAAATACATGAGTAAATAAACAACAAACAAATAAATTAATAAATAAATAAAAGATGACATATTGAATCTTAAAATGCAATTTAGAATTCCCCACTCCCTATTCTCCACACAAAAATGATCCTCCCAAAAATATGTTCCCCAACCTCAGATGTTAAACTCCAGTAATCCATGTAAGCCTCACATTGGGTTTATCAGGATTGCATGTAGCTCTTAAAGAAACATAATTTATAGCTATATGGTCAGCCCTATACATGCACATGTATTTTGTAGTTTGTTTTGATTTTCTTTGAGTATCTCAGAGACCTGTGAACAAGAAAAGGAAAGACAAGACGTTATTATGACAATAAAAAAAATGAAATAAGTGGAGATTAAATTCACCGGTTGTTCCGTGTTTCATGTGTTCATTTTATATACCACTACTTAACTTGTTTTTACCTTTCGAATTATTATTATTGTTATTGTTATTATTACTATTATTATTTTAATTATTCATATGTCTGAAACTTCTCATTTCCTAATAAATATAATTTAAAAAAAGTTGGCCACCTAGTTGTAGTACCAGGATTTTTCCTAATGAGTTTTCAATCAACGTTTCAACCAGTCACTGGTCTTCGCCAGGCTTCATGATCTAAATTGGAGGTTAAAATGGTTTTCAATCAATGTTTTGACCAGTTTCACTTGTTTTTTTTTTCAGGCTTGATGATCCCACTTTAGATCATCAAGCCTGAAGAAGACCACTGAAACTGGTCGAAACCTCAATTGAAAACTAATTTTAATCTTGAAAAAATCCTGGCAAATAGACAAATTTTGAAATGTTAATTATGATGATGTTGATGATCATGATGTTTAGATAGTACATTATAATAGAAACAAAATACCATAATAAGCTTAATCTAATAAAGTTTGAAACCTTACATACTTCCACACATTGTAGTGCTTCTGTCTTTTTTGGACCAGGTAAATAACTGTCTGCAATAGAGACTGGTGCCCCTAATGACAGGTTCAACTGCAAAAAAAAAGCTCCAAAACATTATAAAGTGGATTTGTTTTCTTTTATTTAACAGTCTCTACAGTAACTGATATATGGCTTGAAATAAATGTCCCCCCCACCCTGGTCAATGTTCCCCCAATTCAAGGTGCAGAGCTTAAAGGAGCTTCATCACAGGGATTTTGTGGAATTTTCATCTAAAGAATTCTGAAATTAGTATTAGGCAACTAAACCGTTGAAAACAATTTATCTTTGTAACAGCTAAAGGAAGATATAACCTTAATTTGCAGAGAAATCAAACCGGCTTAAAAATAAATATCAATCTTTGGAAGACAGGCAGAAACAAGTCTTGAAAATTTTAGCCTTAATACAGTAAGTTGTAATCCATTTTCATCCAAATCATTTGCAGTCAACGACTCTAGTTAGCAGTTTCAGTGCTCTAAAATAATATACAAAATTGGAACATTATTTTTAGGTTTCCTAAATAAAAACTATATATTTTGGCTGCATGTTCAAAAATCTGTTAAAATCTGTGCCAAAATTTTAGCCCTTTAAGCTTACTCTTAACAAAATCTGGTGAAAATTATATTTTTCAAAATTGTATTTTTTACTCTTTAGTTAGTCAGACCTTTTGCAGCCTATTTGCTATTCTTTTGTGTTCATGCAAATTGCGCTTGAAGCCTTGTTAGCATGTACAAAGAACCAAAAGAATTTGAACCTGCAGTGAGGTTGGAGGGCAATTTGCATGTACACAAAAGAATATAACATTTATTTGATAGGCTGCAAAAGATCTATTTAACTTGGTTGAGGCATGTTTTTTTGTTAATTGCACTTTCCCTCTCCCTCATTTTGCCTTCTTTTCTGCTGATTTGACAAGCCAATGATTTTTTTCACTGCAAACTTTGATTCTCCCAAAATAAATAAAAATCGCTGTTGTAGTCTCCTTCACAGTCATGGTTTGGGCTCATCACGCAATGCTGACCTCTCCACCAATGGCAGCTCAAGCCTGAACCACATTCCTTTCCTTTTGTTTTGACCCCATGTGCAGTTGTTTTGACACCTGGCAAAAACATGACAGCTTCTGTTTCAGCTTCTGCTACTATATTGCTTCAAATCTTGAGCTTAGATTAATGTTGTGCTTGAAATTTTTTTTTTGGACATCAGGTTTCATATAATGAGACATGTTTTACTTTCGTAAATATTCGCTTTATTGATGTCTGCAGGTGTGCGTCAAATTCAAATTCAAACTGGCATGGTGTCTGATGACATTGCTGATGCTGGCTAGGGTCATGATAAGACACAAGTTTTAATTGGTTTAGTCAACGAGTTTTGGCACGACTGGCTCAGAAAAATGTGAGGGAAGCTGTGATGGGCTGAGCTGTTGAAAGGAATGTGATTTGAGCAGCCCTTTGTGGGAGTTTTGCGTGACTAACCCAAACAACGGCTGCGAATGTGACTAGTAATGTTGTGAAACCACAAAATCGCCTTGCCTATTATAATTTCAAGTCTTTGCACGAGACCAGCTGAAGGCTCTATATCGCATTTTCATTGGTTGGCAGTATGACCGCATTGACATCTGAGCTTAATTTCAATTGCCAGAGGAATACATGTATAAGTTTGAGTCTTACTAATATGCAATGCAGTGAGGTGTGCATTAAGCAAGGCAGCAAAGCATGCGAAAGAAGGTAGTGCGTGCAAGGCATGCAAGGCAGAAATCCCTAATCCAAATTAAAAGGCTAACGGGAAGCTTACTGTAGGCAAACCAACCAAAGTGTTATGTAGGCTAAATGGAATGGCTTGCATGCCTTGCTGCATTGCACTTTGTAACGACCCTATAGGTTTCTCAATCATTCACAACAAGTTTGCATGCATGTATACATACATGCAAATTATGACTGTAAATTATTCTTCATAAATAAAAAGGATGGAAATACATGTGCATTTACTATGAGTGCCCAAAAATTAATATGCAAGAGAATTTTTAGTGGATTAGGTGTGGTTTCAGGTTCTTTTGCGCATGATCGATATCACATTTGTGGGAATTCCTCTTGCAGCCAACAGGAAAGCACTGGTCAAAATAAACAATTTTAAAATGTCTTCCTATTAATTAGTCGAGAACCGGATTTCAAAGAATTCTCCAATTCTGACCTTCATAGAATATTTTCATTTGGTTACCATGCAAGGATGCAAATATGCCTAACATAATCTGATAGAGTATTTTTTTATGTTTTTAGTAAAGAGGCCGAGGTGAATGACATCCACTAAAACCACCTGGTAGGTATAGTAGGGGGATGCACCAGAAGTCTTGGCCCGCATTAGGAATATATGGGACATGCAGTCACTCCATGGTCAGTGGCTTTCATTTTTAAGCCACACAGAAATTTTGTATGCATTATTACATGTATGCTGACTTGCTCGTTCAATTGGATCATTCTGGAATCACTTAAGTGAAAAACTGCAAATTAAAATGCTTTTTAATGGATGAAAAATGACAAAAGACTGGTCATATTAGAGGGGAGAGGAACGGGCACTTTAATTTTTTATCTCCCTATTTTTTTACCTCATTTTCTCCCTCCTCCCTAATTTTTTCGGCCGTTTCTCCCTCCTCCCTGATTTTTCACGTTTCTCCCTGATTAGCCCTTTTAAGAGGCTTATTTTATGTCCTACTACACTGCAGTACCTCATTTTCGCATGCCTGAAGAAAAGGAAAACATACGAGACATTTTGCCATGTCGTTATAACTCGTTCTTCCCATACTACCTTTCGGTCCTTTCGGTTTTGTCACGTAAGCTTGAAGATCTGATCTTTACAAAATTCAGTTTTTATAATACTGTATAAAGGGCAGACTGGTTACTCATAACTTCTAGCTAGCTAGAACTTACTAAACATTTTTTTATAAGAACGCGTAAAATTTGCCTGAATCTGAGGCTGTTCTTATTTTAACCCACACATTTTCCAAGTGACCCGTAAAGCTCCCGCCTGAAAAATTACAGGGGGGGGGGGGGGAACCCTACGGTGGACTAGCATCCCATGCAGGGGGGATGGTTGCTTCATGCTAGAGAAACTGGGAAAGGCTCTGGCCAGTCGTGATATCTTGCAGGAATTTGAACCTGCCTGCTGCAACGCATACCTGCAGGCATGTTGCACTGGCCAATTTGTTCTTCCAGTTTAGTATCGTCACCGCTATTGGCCCTATCACTGTGCCCAGGCCAGGATTTTGTATGTGGGGGGGGGGGGGGGGGGGGGTGCGCATGAGCGCCTCCGACACTTAATCCCAAGCGCCACAGGCGCGAGAACATAGGGTTGGGGGTGGGGTGGTGGGGTATCCTTCCCCAGGAAATTTTGAAAAAATAGGTTATCTTAGACAGCATTTTGTGCGTTTTGAAGACAGTTTGTTAGGAAATAAGGCAGGTAAAAGTGAAGGACATGAGTTGGAATGTATCATTGAAATTAACCTAGAATCACATAATTTGGTCCAAAATATACTACACGAATCTACAAATGTATTGAATGTAAATAGTCGAAGCACAGAAAAACCATTTCCCTTTATCTATTTATTTTGATATTTTTTTCACAATTAGCGGACTTCCATTCTCGTGGAGGGGGGGTGCGGACGCACCCATCGCACCCCCCTCCCTACGGGCCTGGACTGCCCAATTTCAACAATATTCTTATAAGCAAATGGCATTTAATAGAAAAACAGCTTTTGCTTTGAGATATCTATAAACACTCTCCTCTACTTTCATAGAGAAAGGGGAGGCCCTTGAAAGACGTACTCGTTAGAGCAA
This sequence comes from Meandrina meandrites, assembly GCA_963693305.1. Taxonomy (NCBI): domain Eukaryota; kingdom Metazoa; phylum Cnidaria; class Anthozoa; order Scleractinia; family Meandrinidae; genus Meandrina; species Meandrina meandrites. Next base: position 22,816,733 of record OY855916.1, on the reverse strand, counting down.
AGCTTTGAAGGTCAACGGTTTCCTATCTTGACTAGTAGCTAGGAGTCGTGTTTGGCTTGCCATTGTTTTGTTAAATCATTGTAGTGGTCAAACTACAAGCAAAGATTCTTACTTCACAATTTTCACCAGTTCGTGTCCAAAGCTGCCCTCACCCGTGGGTCTATAAGGTCCTGCTAAGGCTTTAAACACTTATGTCACGTTTTTAAAGAACATTCTCCCTTCTCCCTTTTCCTGCTGGTTCTCCCGCCTCCCTTTATTTTTGCTTCCTTTCTCCCTCCTCCCTATCTTTTTTCGGTCGTTTCTCCCTCCTCCCTAAACCGTTCCTCTCCCCTCATATTATATGAAGTCTGTTGACTCACTGCACTGATCTCGAATTCTTTAAGACTTGATCTGTCAATGACCTTTTTGATATTATGATTAAATAAAACATGTTTTTGGGCCATCTGGATTCATGTTCATTGTTAAAAGTGTATATCGAGGGGCCTTTGCACGTGTAGCTCTTAAACTTATAATTATTAGTTTCTTGGCCTTGTTGGGATATCACCAGCTACGTTCATGTAGTGTCGCTGGGTTCGAAAAAATTATCGCATATCAGTAGCTGTACGTATAAAGGCTTTCTAAACTGAATGGCATACGTTGACAAACTTTAGCTTACCTTATAACTCGCTGTAGATCTCGTCCATGTTTCGCTGAAAAAGGACAACACGGCCAGCCAGCCACAACATCTGTGGGTATAAGCTGTAACGAAGTGTCAAACGATTTGTTGATGTCGAAGCAATTCCGTGTGTAAGAATCACAAACTGTAACATCTCAAACTTACTCAGAAAACAAACTAAATGAAAACAAAATTAAGAACTTCGTTGCAATTATCCACGATCTCCACGACCCGATCGGACCCAGGTCGACCATGAAGTGCAAAGTCAAATTAAATTAGAACAAGTTTCCGTGCCAGCGAGTAGGACTTCGCTCTTAGATTTCCAATGAGTAATTCAACAAGGAACACAATTAATATTTTTCTCCTAGCCTAGAAAAATGACTTAAATGTCGCAAATTAACTGTAAACTGTCTAGTACAGACAAACCTTTTGGAAAACTGAGAACTGAGCCTTTGCCGACGCGCGCGGGCTGAAAAAAGGCGCGAAAAAGCCCTTGTACTCAGTTCTTCTCGGTCACAGCAAGGAACGCCTGGCAAGCGATGTAACAACAACGGAAAGCTGAACAATAATTTCTCCGGCAAGTGTACCGGTAGATATAGGAACATTTTCGCACATTTCGTGAAAAGCAAAGAGTGTCAAAAGCGGTGTATTAACTAAAAGGGGAGAGGGGCTGGAGGGGAATGGAAGGGGAGGGGGAGGGGGAGGGGAGGGGGAACCTGGACTAAAAGATAGGGAAACAGGGAGTTAAGAACCCCATGCTACCCTCCTCCAACCGCTTATTATTACTGCATATGAGTTTTAAAATTATATACAACATCACCGAGCATTTGCTCGAGCATCCAGTTAGGGCGGACCATTAGAAAAGTAAACGAAGATAAGCGTGGATAATTCGCGCTGCTCAGATAACAACCCGTTTACCGTAAAAATCCTAGCTCAACGCCAAAGCATGCCAATATTTTCAGTTTGAAACATTTAGGTAATCCCAAACTGGGGGAAGGGTTTCGCGTGTTTCTTTTACCAACCTCCTGTCAATTTCCGGTAAAGGGCGAATCCGCTTTTAAAGAAGAGTTTTGCTTGGAAATTAAGCAAGGACTCCGCTTTCAAGAACAAGTTTCGTCAAGGTCATTTATGTTACCATGAAATTGACAGCTTGCTTGGCAGGCGGGGAAGGTTCCTTCGGCGTAATTTTCTCATGCGATTCTCAGAATTGTCAGCATTTAGTCGCATTTCAGCTACCGAACTACACCTTTTCTGTAAGTGATGGCCAACAAACTTTGGAAGACAATTGACATTAATTTTTCTTATTTTTTCAGAAGATCTTTGGTAGTCTCCAAATTCAAGTATGTGGCCACAAATAAGACAGGAAAGGACACGAAAAATGCCCGCCTAATAGAGGTAAGTAAGAGTTTAAAACTCTGGTCTTATATAATCACCAAATAAATTACGTTTTATTTAGAGACTTTAGAACAGGACTATTTCTGAGCAACTTTTACATATCGTCAGGCTTACATATCGTCTTTCTATCTGCATCCAAATATCTAAAATTGAAAAAACAAATGATCTAGGGTTTTCGAGAACGGGTTGTTCTTCCTAGTGTAAGAGAAACGCTGGGATTCGAACCCACGACCTTCGGGTTACAGTTCAATTGCTCCTCCCTTCTCTATATTTAGTGATTGTTTTGGTAAAACAATTACTCTACACGAACTTGTTGAATATGAGATGGTTATCAGTGGCGGATTCAGGGGAGGGGCCCGGGGGCCCGGCCATCCCCCCTATTTGTTCGGAAATAGCTTTGATCTGCCGGTATTATCTTCGCAAAATTTAACATTCACAGTCAAGCCTTCAAAAGTCCTCCCTCCTTAGCTGAAATTCTGGATCCGCCACTGGTTATAGCCGGCCATCTCTTATTCAGTGGTTTGCGCACTTATGGAGTAATTGTAAGTATACTAACTTTTTAGTTTTAAATCCCGTTCTAAGCTTATAAGACAGGAAGAAGACGTCGTTGACTGCTCGCGAGACTTTTTGCGGTAAAGTATGATTATGAATGACTACGTAGGGGTTTGTTTAACTGACAAGATATACGGCTACATGTAAGACCATGCAGGGCTTCAAAATCGTTTGCTTCAAAATACGGTCTTCAGCAACTGCTCTTGATCTGTAGTTAGAGTCTCCCCCCTTAATCTTGCGTTAAAATTAAATTCCAAATGAATTTGCGCTTTCTTTCGGTGTAGAGAGATCCTTGCGGCGGAACTTAGAACCGTGGCCTCCACTACAAGCCCGGTGTTTTCTTGGAGGTCTCCTTGCCCTAATTATGTATAATGTGTTAATAATTATCCTTGTTTTGTGGCAAATAAATAAATAAATAAATAAATAAATGATGATGATGATGATGATGGTGAATAGTGGTAATGGATCTTAATTTACAAATAAAATGTAGTAAATATAGTTTATACGCCAGCTGTTGACACAGTACGAGTTTGCGTGTATGTAGATTAGACGGACCATTATTTTTCTGTGTCAAAAAATTCTTTTTGCAGGGCCCAAAAAGACAAAATAAATTGTTGCAAACATGATGTGTAAAAAAAATTAGTTTGCATTTCGAAAAAAAAAAATGTTTGCAAAGGAAAATTTTTCATACCCCCCCTCCCCCCTCAAGGAAAATCATGGTCCGTCCCTAATAATAGTGGAATTGAAACGTTGCTTCATTGCTGGGTGGCAGAAGCAGGGAAGCGTTATTTTTATATTTTAAGATGCAGTTAAGGTATCAGTTTATCCCAAATGATCATCATGCGTTGAAGCTTTGTTACCGTCCACCGTTTAAGTTACTGAGTTTCCAGTTCACTCATTAAATTTTAACAATTAAAATTGCCTCCAAATGGAGATCATAAAAATATGGCTTGAGTTTAGTGAAAACAACAATTTTATCATTAATTGTTTATTATTTTTTATCATTTCTTTCATGGAAATTTATTCTTTTTTCGCTTCATGTCCGTCCCGCTGACCGTTATTCCGCAGTCGGTGGATTAGAAGCCCTTGCAGGCGCTGCAACACAAACCACGAAATCATTTTTTATTTAATTTATAATTAATATCTGTTTATATAAATAACTATACAAAATAGCTGCGATTCCCAAAACCTTGATAAATAGTCCGAGTCCGATTCATAAGATAACTATACGAAGAGTTTAGTCATCATACTGCCGTCTGAGGTAGATAAAACTTGGAAAAGCAACGCATAGTGGATATCACAAAGAAAAATAGGCAAATGAATTAGTTGAAACACCGATAACATCTCTAAACCTTTGCTTTTTCGCTCATTTCATTCATGGTAATATAATGTTGACGGCTAGTTGAGTCGAGAGAGCCAAAAAAGGATATTTCTAAGCCAGCTCTGTACTAGTACTTTCATTACGGTTTCTAAAAGCGTTTCATCTACATGTAGGGTAGAGTTAAAATTAAGTATCAGTTAGAAAATGGACACCGCCAGTATAATCCAAAAACAAAAGATATTCTCTATTTGTAAGAGATTTTTGCATTAGGATTTACGTACCAAAAAAATGTTCATCCACCCATGCTCGAACCTCTTCATTGAACTCCCCAGTTACTGTTTGGCTTCCCGTTTTAACCTTTACCTGAGACATCAAAAGAAAGATGGCGTCTGGGATACACAAAGCAGAGCGACTTCTATTATACGCAGTTAAGTTTAGTGCTAGCATGTTACTTTTCTATGGATAATAGTATTTCCCGAAAGAGAAAGCCGGCCGTGCTGCTTCTGCGTTGAGACCTAACGTAAGGTTCCGAAAATAAGACCCCCCTGCCCCTACAAAACCACCCCCACTCCTGCATCATTTCACAAGCAAAAAGTTGTTTCGATAATAAGCCCTCCCAAATGTAGGCACAAGGATATTTATTAATAAAATAAGATATAGCTTAATTTTATGCATTAGACCAGTCTGGGTTTTATCAGCCATCTCCATAGAAAGCTGTAGACATTGCTTAGCGATATTGTTTTCTGGTAAGCTTTGAAGATGAATCCAAAATTTTATTATCGAATATTTCAAATTCCTTTGGTTGAGAATCTGGCACCGGTCATCTTGAGAAAGCTACCTTTGTGACTCGAGGATCGCTTTTCTCGGAAAATTTTGGAAGGATGAAGGTCTAATTCGGTACAGGCACGGAAACATATCTCATCGATCGGATGCCGGTGTTTTCGAGGTCAAAATTTTAATGGTTTGGCATCAGTTCGAGCTTGAATTGGACAAGGTAGCGGCCGCCGGCTGTCAAGCTGCCTGCCTTGTCTCTTCTCTTACATGCAAGGCCAACGGTCAAAAGTGATTTAGTGAAATAATGCTTTAAACGGCACAGAAAAGCGGATTAAACGCCCCTCATTGTCGACTAACGTTTCATTTAACTTAACTGAGATATTCAGATCGAGATGAGCCTAAATATGTATCGTTCGGTGCTTTATTCATAACTGTCATAGATTTGTTAAAATTTCTCTTGATCGTCTTGTACATATATGTCAACAAATATTTAAGCGAAAACATAGGGTGGTCTGCCTGTGGTTTTACCATGTGATATTCTTGTATGCACCAAAAACTTTTATACCCAATATCCCTTTCAAATATAACAGGTTGCTTTATTTCAGTACATGATCATTATGCATACAGTGTTGCAAAAGCATAAGATCAGCCCCCTGTATAGGCCCTCCCTGAAAATAAGTCCACATCTGAATGGATGTTGAACAAATATAAGCCGAGGGCTAATGCTTGGGATATTACGTTACGTCATTACAAAATATTTTACCGGTGATAATATTACAGTACCTTATTAAAAGTCCAATCACGCCTCGTTACTGGCTTTATCCAGATACGCCGTATAGGGCCCACATTAAGACCGGTGAAATGGGCTTTGATGACGAATAGGTCTCTAACGAGAACAAAAGACAATCGTTCAAAACATTTCAATTTGTTGTCGCTTTTTAAATTTGAAGTTCAATTAGCATTAATGTTTTCTGTAAGTAATTGGATCACTTTATGTAGGAAAGTAAAGTCTGCGTTCGAGCCTAGCTACTGGCCCTTCAGGGAGGCGCTCATCATATCTTCGCTTTCCGTAGCATGAGGCGACTAGGAGTATTACTTTGCGTACTCCCCGGATGGGATGCTTCTACATTACAGGGTTACATCCAGCAATTAATCACCGGAACCGGTTTATACACCGAGTGGAAATAAGCAATGTGGCAGTAAAGCATCTTGCCCAGTAAGACTAATAACACAACGCGATAACCCCTACCAGGGCTGGCAGCCGAACAGTTCAATCTGGAGTCCAGCGTACTAGCCACTTTTCCACCACTGTGGTCATAAGCTCTACCATACCATATAAAAATTGTATGCACAAAAAGGCAAAACGATAATCCCCGTCAGTTTTACATCGGAGATCCCCCCCGCCGGGACCCTGCGCTCGGCTGAATTGCAGCTCATACATATCATACCCTTGCATTTCTTCTGTTTGAGTTGACAAAAGTTGAATTTTAGTTTGTTGTTCTTCTCCATAAAATCTAATAGAAAGGCTCAGAAACAAATTGTCTGCAGATGTCTCAGGGCTGTAAACTTCTACCATGTACTCGACTGTTGAAATAAACAAAAATAGGATTATGAAAGGAGTATGCACTGAAACTTAGCATGAAAAAGATACATTTCTGAACACTAAACACTGTCTTGTTGGTTTTCTTTTTAATTTCTAGGCCTTTTATCTTGCAAAAAAATAATTTCGATTTACTGAATTGTAGAAGAAGAAAACAATTGAGGTTCATTTGTTGTTTTAAGATTAAATAGGAAACTTAACTTGAGTCAAATAACAAGCTTGTCATACAAGTAATCTTCTAATAAGAAACCAAAAGTGCTTGGAAAAGCCTATTTGACGCGTTTTATTTCTAATCCAAGATTATCTTCGTTTATACCCCGAGTTAACTGTCTAGGGCTAGACACAAAATACAGCATATATTTACTGTGAATAAATACCAATTCACTGAATATCATCATTTTCAATTCTCTGATGAAAATTCAAACACTTAGCCTTGGGGAAAATAACAGGTTTTGGACGTTTTCTTCTCCTAGTATAAATTCTGCACCTGTAACATGGGCTCCCTGTGAATGATGCAAGCTATTAACAGCAATAAAGCCAATTTCAAAATTCTTATTTGACTTTTTCATTTTTACTTTTTCTACAATTAGGTGTGTGTTTAGCGATTACATTGTCTTCAGGTAGCAAAAAAGTTTACTTTGTCATATGCATATGTTTCTACAATTAGGTGTGTGTTTAGCGATCACATTGTCTTCAGATAGTAAAAAATTGCAGAAAAAACAAGGAACAGTAGGGACAAAAATCCCGTGTTCAACTGCTGTCATTATTCTTTGTTTCGTTTTCGCTGATTTCTTTCTTGGAAGTTTATACTGTTTTTGCTGCTTCATTTCCATTCTACTTACCGTAGGGTTGACTCCTTGCAGGAGCTGCAAAACAAAATGCGAAATCATTTTCTTCAGATAACGACAGCTGTTGCGAAGTTAGTCGGCTTGATATCATAATACCCAGGCACCATTACCAAAGTCCTCATTGAATCCCCCTGTTGTTGGGTAAATAACAAAGATGTGCAAGCAGCATCATTACTTAAAGGGGCACTGTATCGGAGATTTTTACGTTTTAGGGAGGAAATGTTCTAAAAGTCAAGAGAAGGAAATCTATTGATTTTCTCAAAGGAAGAACAAACCAAACTTGAAAAAACCAGCCTGATGTTTTCAATTTGCAGCCATTCGCATCCTGGCGATCCGCAGCTAAACACACTTAATTATAGACTCAGAGAACTGGTTGGGTAGTTTTAAGTGAAACTGAACCAGTATTTTTGGGTCTCCTGTGATGAGAATGTCTTTTGGATTTTCAAAATTATCCTAAAAATTGGTGACAGTGCCCCTTTAATTGAAACGAATTTAAGTTGAAATACTGACTTGAAAAATGTCTCTAAGGAAGCTTTTAGATTGCTTGCCTCTCTCGATCACCTAAATTTTTACCATTTTTTATGTTTATTTCGGCAAGGTAGGGACATGGTAAACTTTAACCATAAAGAGAGTATGGGTCGGGTGCGGGAGGAATCAGGGTCAGTGGTTAAAAGACAAAAATCAACGCAATTGGGTGCGTTTTCGTACCTTGGAAAACACGCTGATTAAACGGATTTAACTAAAAGAGATGCTGTAAAAAGCTACCGACGGCTATCCCTGGCCACTATCTGGGAAATTGTTGTCAAACTCACGGAAACCTCATTTGAACGTGCACATGCCTGTTTTAACTGATTCAGGTTGTAATTTTGAAGCAGTATTTTACTATCACGTGGAAGCATTAGCAGAAAACGAAAATTTCGGTGTTAAAAAAATAGCAGCTTGGGCTCTTCGTTTCTTCTATCGTTTTCCTTCCACTTTCTTTCTTGTTTTTGTTGGCTTTTGTATGTTTTTTTTAAAAATTAGTTCCCTTTTAGAGAGCAAATTTGCAGGTTTAATGCGTGTAATCTTGGTCCAAATCAACTTTTCGCCGTCTTCAGGTATGCTTATGAAAGGTCCTACTTTATCAGGTGATTATGAAAAACAGCTGTCGTGATGATTGACCCTCCTCCTTCCTAGCCTACGAAGGCAGACGTATTTCGGGCTGTCTTTTTGCAGGCTACCTCCTTCCCGGTTGTTATCAGATTCAGCAGTCAAAAGGTCAAGCGCACGCGTAGTTCTAAATGGAATTTGACTGTCAACTGAGTATTGGTCAAAGTTTTAACAGTGGGATGAGAAATTAGGCGTCTTTAAACTGATAGGTAAGCTTTCAGACCTGCAAAATTTAATTACTGCATGATAGCTGAGAAATGGCCTGAAATTTTAACTAATGGCTGGGAATCGAAATCGCCGAGCATTAATATTTAACAGATAACTGAGATTCCCTCACCAAGAGACTCTTCTTCAAGTTCATAGCTGAATCTATTGGCGTCTGAGATATAAACTGTGCAAATGGCCATGTTAGAATTTTGTAACAAAAGACGTTTTCTTACCAGAATACCAATCATCGTTTTGCGGCCAGATGTCAACATCATCTCTGAACACTGCAGTTAGGGTTTCCCCTCCTTTTTCAACCTTTACCTGATACAGAAATAAAACAGATGACGTAAAGTGTCGTTACTCGTCAAATTAGAATACATAAATCAGGGTGAAATAGCTTGTAATTAATGCTTTAATTTAGAGTTATACCAATTTTTAATATTAATTAAGAAAGCCGGTCTTTTCTAGCAAACATCAGTGCTTCTGCTTCCTGAACTGCTTTAAACCATTTTAGGAAATAACATGACATTACCTCTTGAAGGGTCCACCCTTGATTGTTATATCCGCTTATTATCCTTTTTGGTAGTATCTCAATCCTCTTCACAGTGCCCACATCACGATCAAAGAACTCGGATTTAATCACGTGTAGCTCTCTAAGGAGAACGAAAAAAAATGACTTGCAATGAAAATTTGTATACAGAGCTGACTTCAATATATAATTCATTTGACCAGGGTGATAGAAATTCATTTGATTAGTCACCGGTAATTTGTGTGCGTGCATGGCTTGAAACAATTTTCACCTATAAGAGAAGTCGTTCCAAAATGGTCTTTACAGATAGAAGAGGAAAATACACAAACTGATACAAAACCACGAATTAAAGGCGCCATAGTCATCCCACCCTGTCATTTCGCATGCCTCCCTTTGACCCTACAATCAGCTGAACACAGCAAGAACATACCATACCCCTGCGTTTCTTGTGTTGTATCGTACAAGACATGATCTGCAGTTTTTTGTTCCCCCTCTCCCTTAATCCTCACAGTCAGTCTATAATCGCTGTTTACATGCGAGTTGGGGGTATAAACTTTCACTCTGTATCTGACTGTTGAAATAAACAAAATTGTTATAAAGGTAGTAATGGAACACGATAGGCGGTTAGTACATTGTAGGTTTTGTACTCCAATCCTAAACAGAGTGTACAGTGCAGCAATTAGAAAACTTGCCCACATTCTATACTGAGCGATAGCCAACTCGGGTGCGCCTCGCTTACGGTTCCCTTCCAGAAAACTCGTGCTCGTAGTCTTTATTTGTCAAATATCTAGCATTTGCTGACAATAGTTAGCTAGATAAGCTCAAATAGCAACAGAATCATTCTAATTTTATCACTTCTAGGTAGATCACCTGAATGGTACCCTGAATTATTGTCTCCCGCTTTGTCTAAGTAGCTGGTTCAGTAATCTAATTCCATATTTTCGCACCAAAAAATTAAACAGCCAAAGCACTTATGAATTATGGCTTTGGTAGCTATGGTGCTACTTTAATACCCATGGAAAATAGAATCAAAGTCTTCTGTAGTCAAAAAGACAATCTGCCAGTGTGATCGGAGTGAGATAAATAGTAGCTCCTAAAGAGGGAATCGGGGGAGCGAGGCAGGGGGAGTACTCTAGTATAGAACCTTTTTCTCAAAAAGTATATATTCTCACTGCTTATATAATTAATGTGTCAGGTAGGCACGCCTCATTCCTTTAATCCCGAAGGTCCGGGTTGGTGGCGTCTAGTATGATCCTTTGCGGTCATTCCGGCATAAATTTGGCTGCGCGGCGCGAGATCTCGCAGTTTGACGAGAATGCCTTGGAAGGCGCTTTGCGCCCCTCCCTCCTCCCCTGGTGGCGGTGACCACCTCTCACCTAGCCTTGCTGCATATCTCTTGCCTCGGCGGTCGCGGATTTCTCCCATAACTTACTTCTTCGTGATCGCAACAATAGATATGCAGTGAGGATAAATTACGATTTTGGAAAACTGTTTACGTTCGGCACTTCCCCATCAAGTAGTATCTTGCCCCCCTCCCACGCCCTCCGCTTCCACTACCACCACCAGTCGTTCACCGGGAAGAGAGATTAGTCATAAAGGCGATTGTCATGTATTTAATTTAGAGTAATAGGAACATTAAAATAACGGGAGAATTAAAATAACACTCTTACCTCGGCAGACCAATTGTCTCACTCGAGCCGCAAGACGATCTGCGATATCGATTAGGTTAGCAGCGGAAAACTTGACGTTTATAGCATCGTCTGGATCAGAGAAGATGCCTTTAAGCTCTTGTATTCGTTGTGTATTTTCGGTGTTTGGAATAACGGCACCAACCATTCTGATGTTGTTATCATCTCTCAACACCTTTGCTGTTTGTTCAAGTACATAGGTGTCCATAACGTCCCCATTCTCATGCTCTGCCCTCCCGTCTGAGAATATGACTAGAATCTTAAAAGACAGGACGATTTGTCAAATAAAAAGAAAGAAAAAATACGATGAATATTAGTTTTGAATAACAGGCATTTGAATTTGGGGCGTTTCGTAGTTAATTTTCGTATTTGCAATTGCCTAGATGTGATCTGATTTGATCACACATCAGTTTTGAGTTTCTATTTTGGTCAAAAACGTAAAATGGTGAGAATTAAAACTCACTTTTGCCGTGTTGTCATCTTTTCTGTCGTCACGACGCTTGTCAAACTGTGCTAAGATCATTTCATTTAGCGTAAGTTTTAGCAGGTTGCGACCGGTTCCATCATGTTGGTATTCCGTGTCCATGTAACTGATTGTGTCTGCTGCGCTGCCAAAACAACTCATTCGCCGAGACGTAGCGTAAGTTGCCAGTGCAAAGTTGTAGTCTTGTGTTTCACTGCCAAGGAGAGTGAGAAGTCTTCGCACTACAGATTTGATGCTTTGAACTGTTTCCGCGGAAATTCTTTCGCTGTTTTGAATCAGAACAACCACATCCGCCTTGGTCTTGCAAAAAGCACGGGCTGTAAATATTATGAAAGACGTTTTTATTTGCAGTTTAGTTGGGGATTCATAACGTACTTTTTTCTGACTGCTGATCAATCATTTTATTAAAAACTAGCAATGGTATATTGCAATTCCTGAGATTTGATTGGCTAACAGGCAATGGTATATGAGCTCATATACCATTCACCACAAATTTCGTAGCCGATGCGCGTCAACGAAAACAGCTGGGGAGCTCAAATATTGCAATTCTTTTGGGCGTTTTTAATAAAACAATTATTCCACTCGCGCTTGTTGGATATGAGATCGTTATAGCCAACTCGGCGCTACGCGCCTCGTTGGCTATCTACCATCTCATATCCAACGCGCGCTCGTGGAATAATTGTAAAAGTATACTATACCAGTGCGCGTTGACAACGAAATGATAGGAATGAGCATGCACAGTCCTCTTTTTTCGCGATTTAGACCAAAGTTGTCTTTTAGACATTCCTGTCTTTTGCATTCCATGGTCTTTTATTACAGCTAGCCCGCTGGTGCGGCTAAAAAACATTTACTGAAAACCAATAACTGTTTTTTTGTGAGCCGTAGCGGATCCAAATTTGATCCAAATCTTTGCTGTGGCAACGTGAAAAGATGTATTAAGAAAAGCTCTTTTATATCATCCGTGTAAAACGTTCATTTTTGTAATTACCCACCCCCCCCCCCCCCATTTTATTCAGCCCCTTCTATTCATTCCTTGGTGGTGTATCAATTAATGTAACAAGGTAACTTTGCTATTGTAAAAAAGATTGTCGCCATACAGCACTATAGCGTTATAAAGTTAACGTTATTTCTTTCATAAGAACTGTAACTTCTATGGCAGGAGTTCGAGAGAGAGACTCTGGGAACGGGTTAGTTAGAAGCCCATCTTCAAAAGTGCGTTAACTGGTCTTTATAAGGGGGCTAACTCGAGCTTTTAGGGTATTCATTTGAGAAAGCAAAAGTAAATGTTACCTGGTACAGAACATTGCTCATAATTCATGTTATCAAAGTTGATCTCATTGTTGTAGTGCGTGATACATCGAATCAACTCCATGTCGCAGAGACATACAGCACGCCTGCACTTTTTCTCGTTTCGATTGCTTGTATCAGTATATGCATCCAATGAAGCTAGAATAAAGATAAACGTAAAGCAACTCAGAGTAGTTCTGAGAAGATCGACTGTTGGTTGGTGGCTGACGTTTCGACAACGTGAGCAGAAATCATCTTCAGAGTTGAAAATTGTTGTCAGTCGATGATGTCATAAGTCTGGTCTATTGTAGTTAATGGATCAGTTTTGCCGTGATGTTATTGACTGTAATAAGACTCGTGTAAAGTTTGCCAACAGTGATTGGTCAGTTTCTATCCGTCTTTTGTTAAACTTGCGACTCAAATTACGTCGTTCTGCTTACGGTGTTGTTTACATCGTGAATTAGTCGTTTAGCTGCCGGTAGTTGTAAACATCTGTTGAGAGGCGTCTGTTCTAAGTTCATGTACCAGGTCTACCAGCTTTCTACAGCCAGTGGTTGAAAATAACCAGTACTGTAGGTTAAGCATTCAGCAGAGACATATGCTAGTCGATTCTGTGGTTAATAACTCAAAGGCGTTCAGAAATGTGGTTATTAACATCGATCACATTTCATATTAAAAAGTTAGATAAAAAGAGAAGACAGATAAAAAATTCTTCCCTCGGCTTAAAATAATCTTACCACATTTCATAGTCTCTTTGTCGTACTTGAATCTTTTTCTCATGTACCGCTCTTTATTCCTAAAATCACACCTATCCTTACTTTCGTCTAGGTCTGCCTCACAAAAATCATGAACTTTGCAGCAGCTACAATTAAAACACCAAAATAAATAATAAAAAAAAGAAATCAAATGACACATTACTAGGAAAAGAAAAAAGTATTGGAAATAAAAGAAAGGGGTAATGTGAAGAAGAAAGAACGTAGAGTCAATGAAGATGTAAAGGATTTGGATTGTCAACAATTTCTACTTCTATTATACTGTTTTTTTTTTATCTCTCAGGGTATTGAAAAAGGTCGTACTTACAAATCAATGTTGTCCACATATCTTGAGCTTCCTTCTCCACGTAAGCCACACCAGCAACCGTATGTGTAAAGACAGTTAACTTCCGGTTTTTTTCTACCCAGTGCACCTGCCAATATATTTCGCACTTGAAAATTTCTTGGTGCATCTGGAAAAACACGTGGGCATCGTCTCTCTTCTGGAAAATATATATCCAAAACGATAACTTTACCAATATATTTTAGAAATATTATTACAGTAAAATATTATATTAGATAGCAGCTCTTTTCATTGGAATTGCTAGCTATTGCTCTTTGAGTGTTTCAAAAAGAAATGAAAATCATTTATCAAAATTACGAACAAAATATAAGTAAAAGAACACGAGATCTTGGCTGAGATATTATGCAGTGTGCACGAAATCCTAAATAAAAGACAGGGTGAATCAACTTTCTATTTCTTCCTTGTTTTGTTTGCAAAGCCCATTTGACATTAATAAGATCTTCTACATTTGGTTTAAATGACCTGGAAATTCATTTTCTGGCATCGCTCACTTTCAAGTTAAAAGTTGCGTACATCGTTCCTTCTTTTGCAAAGATACGGTTATTATCAAGGAAAAGTTGAAAATAAGTTCAATTTGAGTATTTAACGAGAATTTTGTTCATTTCAAGTAAGGAAATGTGCCATCTTTTTTGGCGTTCATACAAAGATTCAAAAAACCCCCAAAGATAAAAGTGAAATCTTGGAGAAGTTTGTATGAAGTCTCTTTTGTCAAAATATCAGAAGTTTGGTGGCACAACGGGTTTTTAGGCACTGCGGCCACATTTTAAGGATTCTCCTCGATTTTTGCAGCTCGGGAGATTTATTGTATAAATGCTAAGGAACAAGTACACTGGCTTATAAAAATGAAAGATTACTACTTGCCGTCTGCCTGCCGCCTGGTCTCGTTTCGTAGATCATTCAATGTATATAATGCGCGACCTATTAAAGAAAAAAACTTCCAATATTAACAACGCTATTAATGCAATTAATTAGCGTTACTAACTGTTAATAGTTAATTAGCGACTTAGTGCTGCCTGAGCTCACACGTACAGAATAGTACTGTAATATTTTAATATTACAGTCCTACAACTATTTGCAAACAATCTAGAGCCTATTGCGAGTTAACGGCACAATACTATTTCAAAAAATAATTATGCAAAAAAAACATCTCCATGACTCCTGCAGTCTTATTTTAATAGGATGTGTCAAAACTATCGTAAGAAACCAGATTACCATAACTCAAACCCATTAGAAGCATTGCCCATCCCACAAAAACGGTGCAAACAACATTCATCTCTGTCCTGTGTAAAGAGGACATGACACACAATAAGTGACATCATAGTACAACTTGTTTAAATCGACATGTTGGGCAGTAAGTGGGGGAGGAGTTACATTCAGAGGATTTTTGTTTGTTTGAAATGAAGGTACATCTGCACTACTTAGGGACTTTAAACGAATCGCTACGGCTGGTGCTACTACGGCTGCCGTGACTGAAAAGGTCTGGAGAGAGAACGCCTCAGCACTCTGCCAAATTCAAGTTTAAGGTGACTCCACTGAAAAAAGGAGTATTTAAAATTTTCTAAGACTTGGTCCAGTTCATAACTTTGTTATGAGCATTACAAAAATGCCATAAAAAAATGGGGTCACGGCGGTCACCGTGCTCGTTTTTGTGCAATCTGGATGGCTAATATAGTAAATATATTACCCACAAGGTTTATATTACAGATGTTAGGAACCCTAATAATCCGAAAAGGGAACTATCATTTTTAGAAAAACTCATTTCTTCCATTAAAATATCGAAGCAGTTCAACAAAATAGACTTAAATCTTATATAACAAACTATTTTAATGGGTAATTTTATATCGTACAATAACAACAATTTGTCCGATTTAAACTGTTTAAAGAGATGAATATATCTCAAAGAATATCGATGGAAAACAGAAACATTCCAGTATTAACCGAAGCAAAATGTTATCGTTTACGTATCCAGCTATAAAGCATCTTTACTTAACTCTCAAAGCAAACTTAACCGAAAAAGAGCAACGGTTTCAGAGAATGGAATTTCGGGCGAAACGACCGGTTACCGACAGACATACGCAGTGTCTCCGTTTCAGGAAATTTTCTCCAGTTTAGCGCCAGAAGTAGCGATCGCTTGTGCAGCGTGCTACACTGATTTGAGTCGTTTTTCTTTACAAAATTTTTGCAACTACACAAAATTTACCGAAAGGTTCCTCAGTGTAGTAGTTCCTAAGTAGCAGACTTCAGTAGACTTAACAATATTACAGACACATAAGTTTCCAGCCAATAAAAAATAGTGTTACAGGTATTTTAAAAATAAAATTAAGATTAGAAAAAAGTGTCCGCGAAGCAAAAAAGCAGCATATCCTTGGTGTTGAATTTTTAACAAAAGGAATGCAAATGAATTGAAAAGAATTGCCATCAACCTGCAAGTTTTGAAAGAACAATACTCGAACGTCATCTATGTGATCATGGGAAATTTATTGCTTTCAAAGACCTTGTTTTTTAGACAAACTTCACTTCAACGGAAACCATTATTCAGGGAAGGAAGGATTTGATATTTGAAAGTCTTGCTTTAATTATCCTAAGTTTCCAGAAGTTGTATTGTTATGGTTCTGAAACAGGAGCCTAAATATTTTTGTTTGAAGTGGCGTCTCCACCGTTCTCAGTTGTTGATGTTAGTATAGCTTAATCCATCAGGCTGAAAAGTCAGCTCTTGCTCGTTCATTACTTTGGAGAAAAAACACTACTACAAGTCAAATCGGGTGCTATCTCTCCAATCTTACAGGGTTAACATGTAATAAATTATATTTTGTAACTTGTAATACAGTAATATTGTGATCGTGCTCATGCAGAACAAAAATCAGTTCTTACTGTGGAAACGACATTAAGTGTATCGAAAACAGATAAATTGGCAATTCATCGCTGTTTTAAGAGGGTAGAATAAAGAGATAACTCGTTTTTCCATTCGATTTTGCTTTTTTAGTGGATAAAATATTGATATGTGCTAAGGATAAATATTTTGATCTTCTAGAAAGGCGTACAAATTTACGGAAAGGGTAAAGACAGTAAAGAGCATATGACAAGACAGAATCAGCCGGTGAAAAACTCAAATTATGAAATCACTTACGCTGAAAAACGTACAGCCGATAATTTGCCTCTTCTCCTCCTTTAGCAAAGTGTTCTTTAGCGACAACCGAGCTCCGATATAGTCAATGCCAGTCACGACAGGTTAGTCAAGTGTCTAGGAAAACGCACTCAGCTCGTAAAATTTTAATGATGTGGTTCAAGTGTTTAAAGATCGTTAAGAGACAAGTTTCAACCTGCAAAACACAGCGAGATGGAATATTTGAAACACAGTAGATCACGTTCCGTAACTATGTCGTATGTTCTCTAATGATCTAAGATCTAAACGACGCGGAGTTTAGCGTGTTTAGCTAAATATTTTTAATTCATATTTCTTTTTAAACAAATCACTGACAATTCTTTATTATTTTTTGCTTAGTCTGGCTCCTAAACTTTTGTTTACCAAAAGCAAAATGCACTGACCTGCCAAGTGGGCAACTAGTTGTTAAGAAGACAGCCTCTGCCTTGCCCAATAGTAATATGCTATTCTTGATCACGAAACTCTTTTAGAGTTAACAGATTGATACGAGAACAAAATAAGACTTTTACAACTGCGTTCTCATTCTTACCTAAATGAAAACAGTTCATAAAAGGGATTTTACTTGAAGATGTTTATATCAACATTTCCGTTGAAATATTACCTGCTAAGGCTTGTAGAATTTCATGATCAACCAAAACATTTTATTCTAGTGAAGTCTTGCCCAACAGCGTCAAATGACATAGACCTCGTCAAGCATACTGACTCATACTGTGCAAATCCTGTTAACAAATATGTCACCAGTAAGTAATTTATGACCCCAAGAAAGAGCCATTTTCTCTTTCTCCCTCTATTTGTTTTGTCCTAGATTGGAATATTTCTTTAGTACATGGTCGTCTTTCTCAATCTAAAGATCAATTAACAACGTTTAACCTCTTGAAGTAAGTTAACACCCTAGAAGTATTCGCGTTTCTGTTAACAAATGATTAGCTTGTTTTGTTGAAACAAATTCATTCTGCTTAAATCGGTCCTCGCTGTCTGAGAAATGGCTTAATACTGTTTTCGATCGCGATTTGAAAGTTCTTACATAAATTCCAGGACAATTATGGACAGCCTTCTGGTTACTTAGGGTTTATATGTAGCCATTTTGGTGTCTAATTTCCAACTTGGTCCGTTTCAGGTTCAAGATGATGTCGGTGGTTCTATTCAAGTTCATCGTGATGCTGCTTCTCATTTCGCGTCTATCAAAAGGTTGGAAGTTTTTCTTTATTGAAATTGATATGGGAATTGCTTTTGGTTTAACTTTTGGTTTAACGAGGGCTTAGTTAATCACATAAATTGAACTGTTACTGTCGAGCCAGGGCGCTCGTTTGGGGTGGGAGGTGGGAAATCCATTTCTGGAGTTCATATTTCGAGTTTGTATTTTTTTGAGAAGCACCGCTGTTATTCTGGGAATGGTGTAACTTGGTATAAATCCCTTTTCCCAGGCCAAGCTTTTCCCAAATTCCATTTCCCAGCCTATTATTTACCCAAAGTTTCCCAAATCCCATTCTCTCTTCCACTGTTATTTGTTTCTTATTCCCAGTCCCAGTGACCCATGTCCAGGTGACCCAAATCTCAAGTTCCCAGTGAACCTCTGAATTAAACTCCTAACTTGAAATCGATACGCGACCTTAAAATCATGAAAACTACAGATTTCAGATTTTATTATTTCACACTATTTACAGACATATTTTACTATCACACACTATTTACAGAAAATTCATTAATTAAAATAAGGAAAATATAATAATAGTAAAGCCAAAACAAAATGTGCTCAGTGACCAAAGAAGCATATGCTATCGTGTTGGTCACTGACACGTTAAAAAAGAAAAAAAAAGACACGACACATTAATTAATAAACACAATAGAATAAAGGAAGTAAAATGTGATTAACAAAAGTATGCGAATTAAACAAGTTAAGTGAATAAATCATAATTAAGTTATATACAGAATTCAGAGAAATTATGCTGAAGAGTAATACAGTAAACACCCGCATATAAGAACACACAATTTCAGAGGTCAGACTGATTGTGTTCTTATTTATCGGATGCTTAGTGAAAAATCAGCCTCAGGATGTTCTTAAATGTTCTTAAATTTTTCTTATGTTTTTCTCTATCGATACAGTAGTTTATAGTATTGTAAAGGCAAAAAAGGTAATTCATGATATTAGATATTCTGAAGAGAACAAAGGTGCCCAAAACTTAGCTAATACCATTGGTCAGCAGGTGTGTTTATGGTAATTTGTGTAATTTTGACACCCTTCCCATTTTATAAGAACATTATTTTTTTTCCAGGCTGATATTGTTCTTATAAAAGTGGTGCTTTATTTGCCAAATTTCAGCCTGATGTTCTTAATCCATGTGTTCTTATATGCGGGTGTTTAGCAGAGGGGCATTTTGTCTGCGCATGCGTAGCCTAGGATCTTCTAATGTAGGCATCCGCTGAAACGCGCCTGCTACGCGCGGACGGAAAATTAAAAATGGCGATGTTCGCGAGAACTTTTCGACGTCTCTTTCAAGTAGTTGCTGTTCTTTTCTTGGTTTTTAAATTATGTGATAGTGTTGGAAAGTATGAAAATGGTTGTGTGGTGTGCAGGAATATATCCCAACCGAGGCCATTCCAGAAAATAACAAGCCTACGTGAACGAGTTGGAGTTTTGTTTTGGTATTTTGCCAGGTGGGACGACCGGAAAAATATATGTGTCGGTTGCAGGAGAGCAGTGCAGGGATACTGACGTACTGGAAAACGAATTCATCACGTTAGTAATTTGGAGACATTATTGAACATTCAGTGTGCTTCGTCCCCTGTAAATTCGTTTTGTAAAAATAGGCTTCAATAAATAGCCTTGACATACATGTAAGTTTACTTTTTTGTTTAAGCTTTAAGTTTGTTGACATGAATCGCAACCCGGCAGAGAGGAAGAGTAAGGAAACAGAAAGGTTCAGTTTTAAGAACAGAAGAAAAGTCAGCTAGTAGAACAGAAGAGATGGTAGTTAAACCATAAGAAACGTTTTTAGAAAGGGGGGGGGGGGGGGGGAAGTGACGATAAGTAAATTTATTTGCTTTTGGTTCCTTCCATTCAACTTTGTAATGGAAGAATAAGTTATTTATGGACAGCATTCTCCTCATAACTGAAAAACCAGTATCAGACCTAAAAGCTACAATTTACACAGCAGAATAAATACAGTACCTTCAATAAGGAGTAACGTCGCAAGCCTTCACCCTTTCCCCCTGCCCTCCCCACCTGAAGTGTGGGCACAGTAGACAACACTTCACACAATTCTGTTGTTTTATGAGATAGCATGGGATGACATCAGGCTCATTACATCTCAGCTTTGGACCAGCATAAAGTTTCTTTTTTCCCCAGAGTATGCATGTTTCTTTCCCTACTCCAACTGGCAAAATGTGCCTCACCCCCAAACCATGACTTTTAAGGGGGGGGGGGGGGGGGGGTTGACAGATTTCTCATTGGCAAAATTCTTTCTTCCACTGATGAAAAAGACACAGGGTAGACATTTTTCTAGTTAAAAAGAAGTGCATGATTTCTTTGCTTGGGAGGCAGCAGGTTTGTTTTTAGTGGAGGCAGCAATGCAATTTGAGGATAAACTGTCATAGCAGAGACAAATTATCAAAATAAAGCAGCTGCAGGCCAAAATTAAAAGGCTTTCAAGGGAACTGGACCATGAAATCAGAGCTTTA
Source organism: Meandrina meandrites (assembly GCA_963693305.1). Classification (NCBI taxonomy): domain Eukaryota; kingdom Metazoa; phylum Cnidaria; class Anthozoa; order Scleractinia; family Meandrinidae; genus Meandrina; species Meandrina meandrites. Next base: position 22,796,287 of record OY855916.1, on the reverse strand, counting down.
GAGAAAATGTGAAGTGCTCTTTCAAAATGTTTTTTTTTTGTTTAAAACATGACTAAAAATTGTAAAGTAAAGTGGAAATATGTCAAGATTAAAAATGCAGATATGTTTAAGAATTGCAGAGCAAATATCTTCAGATTGACTTGAGAATTTACAGTGAAACGAACTCAACCGGGGCCACCCAACGTTTTTTAGCCAATCACAAGAAAAGATCAGGACAAAAGAATTGGAGTTCGTTCATCATCAGTTATATTTTTCCCTTACTGTGATTGGTCCGCTGATGAAGGAAGTCCAATTCTTTTGTTCTGAACTTGTCTTGTGAGTGGCTAAAAAACGTTGGGTGGCCCGGTTGAGTTCGTTTCACTATAAAAAAAATGATACTGAAAATTAAATTTGTAGTATACTGAAAATGGGATATAAAATATATTTCGTACAGAAAGAAAAAAAAAAGAATCGAGTGTAAGAAAATAGAAATCATTGTTAATGTTACATTATTTAAAATCAATACCAAGATTTTTCAAAATTTTAATAGCACATCAAAAATGAGTACAAATATGTTCAAGGCATATATTTATGCCTCACATCACAATCTTGGAACTATTTGTATATTCTACTAGTTGACCAAGGCATTACAACCAGTAGTTACACATTAATTAAATAAGTTCAAGAGAAAAAAGGCATCAAAATCAACCACATCAACTTTGTTTCAAGATCTACCACAAGACCATGCACAAGAACAACCACAGGGTCTCACATAGGGGAGCAACATCCCTCCTCTGGATATTACCCCTTAGTCACGTATTGAAGAAAAAGAGCAAAATATATTTTAATTAATTTCAAAGCAAGATGTATTCCTATGGGCATTACTGAAACCAAACAAACAGGTGCTGAAGGCACACACACCTTGCCATACATGCCAATTAACATAAAATTTCATCCCTTAAAATGAGGAAACTTGGAACAGTTTCATACACAGAACGGCCATCTACGACTGCGAAGGCCAACAGTTTTGCTTAACAAAATAGGGTGCACGCATTTTTCTTGGATAAATAAACTAGACAGAATGAAAGAGGAACAAGTAAGGAACGTCTTGACAGTATTGCGGAACTTGGGGGCCCGTCAAAATAAAGAGATTTTCAACAGTTTTTACTCAATTGAGCACTTGAAGACAAAAAAATGCAACGACAAAATTACCACTAAAACGAAGGAAAAAATAAATTGAAGCCAAAGTGTGACATAACGAGACTGCAATCACGGCAAAGGTAAATCACTACATACCTTGTACAGAAGATTTGCAGAGCTGCAAGACCAAAGTCTTCTGTGATCCACGGCTTGGAAAAACTACTAAAATTTGCCGAATTAAACTTCACCAAAAGCTCTCATAAGAAGATTAAAATCTTTCACACTGGAACATTTTTTAAAGCCTGGAGTCCTATACGGCTGTAAAGAGAAAGGAAAGACAATGTTGTCTTGAGTAATTTGAAACTTGGGGGCCGTTGGAAAGTAAATGCAAATTCACTTTGAAGTGGAGACAAATTCAGATCAAACTCCAAATTTCCTACCTAAAATAGGGCCGTGTATCTGACGATCGTCTTAACAGTACAACCAATGATTTAAAACCATAAAACCTCAACATCTTGAGACTAAACTGCAACATATCTCGTCTCATATGGACATCTTGAACTTTCGTAAATTAAATGTCAAACTTCACTGTTTTGGGGATTTTTCTTGTTTTGTTCGCAGTTTGATCGTCAAAATATCCTCATCCGAAGTCACGGTGAACACCACGAGTATCCATAGTGTTAGTCATCTATGTAAACGTGTTATTCCCTTTCATATCTCTTCATGAAATCTTTCCAAGTGCGTAGATCACCCAGCTGAAAATCCACCGAAGCGCGCTCAATTGTCGAAATGGCGCCGAGGATCTGGGGCGCTTTCCATTTGGTCGAAAATTCCGAAAATTCCGGTTTGGGGGTAAATGGAAAACGTTTTTTCGGTTCACCCGACTGGAAAATTTCCGGAAAAAGTGGAACTGCTCAAAAGGTAGTCCCGTTTTCCCGGTTGGAACGTCCCGACTGGTTTCTCGCGTTCCAATTGCATTTCCCGGTAATATTTACCAGTTCCAGGCCCACCGCAGCCAAGTTTTCATCGCCATTTTGTAACAAAATGGCGTCGACCCCGTCAGAGGTCATGATGTACCAGTGTTCGTGTTGCTTGCTGGCAACGCACTCGACGGAACATTTACTAAAACACGACTGCACTTATTACAATAGTGGTAGGTAATTTGATTTGAATTTGGAAGGTGTACACTTTTGAAGTGCTCATATTTAAATGAGGTGCCTGCACTTCGATGCTTGTTTCGCGCGCAAAATGGTTTCAAATTATTTGCTTTGTTTTCTTTAGAATCTTTAGATTCCAATCGTTCTCCATCGCCATATCAGCCAGAAAGTGCGACAGCCAACAACAGCAACAAGCTGCAGACTTGGCAAGATCATGACAGGCGAAATTTGCGACAAAATGGAACAACTTTTTCCCGTTGAGAAATTCCCGGAAATTCACACCAAAATTTCCGGATTTTTTTTCTAAATGGAAAGCGCCCCTGGAATTCTCGGAAATTCTCATTTATCTGGCGCATGCGCAGACAAAATGCCCCTCTGCCTCGGTTCTGCCTCGGGTGTTTACTGTATTGAGTATTTAAAAGGTATAATTTATATTGCTTATAAAAGGAAGTGTAAGGCAGTTTTTTAAAATCAGTTGGAATAATTTCCCAAAATTTTGATGCAACAAAAGAAAAAGTAGAGGACCCATAGTTATTATTTACTTTTGGCCTGTGAAAATTCAAATTCGCAGCAAATCGTGTATTGTAGGTATGGACTTCAGATGCCTGAGTAAGGGTTCTATGAAATACTGTAGGAATGTTTGTTGAATCATTTAAAATTTTATGAGTAAATAGAGCAACAACAAGTTGTTGTTTGTGATATACCTGTTTTCCTACTCTGCAATAGGTGCTGTATCTGATTTTTTTCTGCCAAATTAAACAGAGCAAGTCATCTGATGTATTTCATGTATTTGAGAATAAAGCCTATTGGCTGTTTCATTCTCTCTGTCGCACGGAAATTGAAATAACTGTTGTTGATTTACTAAAACAATCGAATATTAAGGTTAATAAATAACTGTAATAATGTTTTTTATCCAGGGAGCTCACATCAGCAAAGGTGTAATTCGGTGGGGACCTGCTCATAAGCACTTTTACCCAACAGAAATTTTGCAGTTTTTGAAATATTTCCTTCAATATTACACGCATAGAGGTGAAAAAAAAATCGTTGAGTATTCAGTGTCACAGCTCTAAAAACATTTGGAGTCAATTCATCTATACCATGATGCCTTCTCCACGCAAAATTCTATGCCAGTGAGGCAATACGTAAACAATAGCGTCTAAGGATTTTTAGAAAGCGGTAATCATCTGGGTATTTCTTGTTTCTGATCAAATTTGATTGATGTTTGCAGCATAAGCCAAGTGCAAACATTAATTTTAAGACACCAATTGAGCCAATAAGCCAAACGTCCTGATGGTTCCAAAGAGGTTAAGTTAGCAAGTAAATTGAGAATTGAAAGTTCTATTGATCATGTGATAATGTGATCAAATATTTCAGCTCAGGATAGTTCATCAGGCGACAACCCTGTAAACAACTGCTACACTTTTCATGACGTCGAAGGTACATGGGACGAGGCCCGTGAAGCTTGTCGCAAAATGGGAGCTCACCTGGTTACCATGGAAACAACCGAAGAGTGGAACAAAGTGAAGAGCTTTATCGCAGAGAAAGTGACGAAGAGCGAAAGCTTCACACAATGGTACATTGGTCTGCGTAAAGAAGGTGATACCTGGAAATGGACAGAGGCAGGTTCGCCTGGTGTCGTCGTGGCTACAGATGACAGCCGCTGGCAGACACACGAGCCTTCTACTGATGGCCCCGCGGAAAATTGTGGGGAAATTAATGCCGACTATCAAAATCAGTTAGGTCACTTTAATAATGTCGAATGCAGTCGAAGGTATCGAACAAGACGTGGATACATCTGTGAAAATTTTTGAAGCTTACTTTTAAACCCAAATTTACTGACTGTAGTTAAAGTGCATAATATCACTGTGAGTGAAAAATAAAATAAAATAAACAAGTGTTAAAGACAACACGAAAATCTGTTTTTGAACTGATGTAGTTTTGGTTTTCTTTGCTCGATCTTCTTCTTCGAAAAGCGTTTTAAGTCTCCTAAATTTCCTTTTGCCATAAGGCAATTTCTTTGTTTCGCACTGCGCACACCTGACTGCGCATGCTTTAGGTCTTGTACCTCGAGTATTCGTTCCTTACTGGGCAAGTTTTACGAAACGAGAGACTCTCAAAAGTTTCGTTGCAGGATCGATTTTTTAAAATCGCCAAGTAGTTCGTTGGGCCATTCTTTTGTTGGCAAGGTATGCGCAATTCACCTGGCAGTCCGATATTTTCGGACTTCAAATCGTAACTCTCCATATGCATGTTTGCTAGGTTCCTAATCGAGAGTCCCTGGTTACGAGGATGGGTGCTTTAGTTAAACTTCATAAAGACCACTTTTGTAGAAACAAATTCAAAAGCAATATTTTTGCTGGGACTGACAGAGAGATGGGCCATTTGCAGAAAAAGAGAACTCAGCCCAGTCCTCTCTCGGAAAAAGCCGTTCGAGGCTTCTATTTCGATGGAATTCCTTAAAGATGGTGGAGTGTGTGCCATACTTTCTCAACGATGATGACATCAAGGAACCGAAACACTCTAATTAATGCCGTGGTCATTTAGGAATGTTTAAACGATGTTGAAGGGTAAAGCGGCATAACTTAAAGTTAAAAGTGCGTGAACTCTACGAGAGGCGGGAAAAGACAGGGTGGGAAACGGAATTCCCAAGGAACCAGGGGAAATAGGAAAAATAATTTTTGCTGCATTACATAATATTTTTCAATAGAAATAGCACAGGGAAGCGATGCAATAGCCACTAAGGAAAAGTGCGGGAACCCGAGGTACAAAGGCACAGGAACTGGGAAGTTCAACCACCCAGGGGTGGATCCAGAAACTTTGGGAGTAGAGATGGGCTAGCCCCCCTCCCTTGAGAGTCTTTTTAACCACATCATGATCATAAGTTAGCTACTGAGAATGTTTTTTTTTTCAGAATGCTTAGGAGATTATTATCCTGTTAACAGGAGGAAATTACAAAATGACAATAATGAATATAAAGCTTTAAAAAGAGTAAAGGAAAAGCTAGTTGGTTAAATATCATGGGAAGCTTCATAATATTTCATTTTCGACTTCTAAATCTATAATTATTAAATTTAAACTATTAAGAGTTAAATTCATTTTATGCTCTACAACACTGTTTAGCCTATGCAAATTCGTTCATGATCAGTTGGTTTAAGCTTTAAAAAAACATAAAAGTTAAAGATTTCAATTAAATGAAAACAACAATTCCAACATTGAGAAATTAGAATAAAGTCTTTATTTCTTTAAGCCATTTCTTTTTTGTGGTCTTTTCCGCTCTGCTGCTCGTTATGCCTCAGTCGGGGGACTAGACGCCGTTGCTCTAGCTATACAAAACAAAATGCGGCATTATTGTTTGCATATCTTGTTTAAAAAATAATAATAATAAGATAAAAAATACTAAATAATAAAAACAATTTTATATATAGTGCAGTTTTTAGATAAGTAAGCAGTACATTGTAAGTAAATAGTAAAAAGCAAAACATAAAGAGAATAGACCAGATACTGATAATGATCCGAATAAACAGCCTTAAAAAGTATGTTTTAAGTTTCCTTTTAAGAATCGACTGAGTTGCTCAGCTTCACAGGTGAAGGAAGAGAATACCAGAGTTTCGCGGGCGCTTTGATCGAAAAAGCCCTGCCTCCGTACGTTTTAAGATTGAACGACGGTTTAACAATTACCTTGTAGGTAATCACTGGGTAATGAGCGTGAATTAAATTTTAAAGGCGATACGTTGTTTAACAGGTAACCAATGTAGTTTAGATAAAGTCTCAGTGATATGATTATACTTCTTCAGGTGCCACCACCGAAATTATGAAATCCTACCCAGTTTGTAGCTTCTAATCCCATTTTTGGTTATAGCATACATACAAAAGATGAGCGTATAGGGAAAGTTATAATATATAGGGTATAAGAGAAGAATGACATTCCTAGATTGTGCAGTTGAGAAACAATGTAATATTCCCATTCCGTTGCAATCCTTTGCTGTCAGTTGCACAAAAAATTAGCAAGTTGGAAGAAAGATATTTCTATAACGTTGGCAAGAGTCGCGAAGTACGGACGCTTTCCCATAGCAGCTTGAGTCGGTCGAGCCACAATAAATCTTGGATACAACTGTTGTGACACGGCCACATTTCATCTAATTTTTGCAGCACAGCTAATTTCTAGCCCCCTCCCTCCCAATTCAATCCTGTCGTGTTGTCAGGCCAAACCCCACGAAAATAACATCTAAAAGTAAAGGAGGATGGAATATTTTAGGGCGCTTGCATGTCAAGACATTTGGGAAAATGTGTGAAATGCGTTTGTCTCTACTAGTTTTTTCCAGGATTGCAGCTAGTTGTTCTACACCATTATTTGTGTTCTACCTTCTCCTCTGGTGCTTCGCATTTTTATGTTCAAGCGCTTTCCATAACATTAGACTACTTTTAGCAGATTTTTTGGTTTAGGTCTTACCAGAGTACCATGTGCCGAGAGGCCATGTAGGAATATCTTGATTGAACACTGCGGTAAATGTTTCATCTCCCTTTTTAACCTTTATCTGATACACAAACAAAACAATTTTTTAAGTCATTACCCCGCGACTGTTGTGATACACAAAGCAGGGAAACATCATCGTATTTCGTTGCAAGCTTTGTGAAATATGTTAATAAATTTGTAAAGGAAAAGTATATCTTCTGAAGAGAAAGAATGCCGTTTCTGCTGCTGCTTACAAACAATAAACTTTAGTGGCTAAGACAATTACTGGCAACCCAGTTGTTGATTGTGGGCCATGGAAGTATAGCAACATAACCAGTATAGAGACTATCAAAAATTATCCTGTTAATGGATGATAAAACATAACAAGAAGTTAAAGGAGTTGACATCCTGTATGTTTCTGCTACTGTTGCTGTCACTGTTACTTGGAGTTCATGTCCCAGTTCTTCTTCTTTCTAAGCCACATTAATTAAGCTTTGATAAGAATATTGTAATACCTCGTTAAGCCGCCAACCTTCGTCGCCGTTTCGCGTCCTACTTGGTGATAGTTGAACTCTTCTGATAGTGCCCACATCACGATCGAAGAACTCGGATTTTATCACGCGTAGGTTTCTGAAGAAAATAAACTGAAGACTCGACAATCGATCAAACCAGGTTTACAAGAAAAACTTAAATGCATCGTCGTCTTTATGAATTTTTATTCTTTGCAGAAATACTCAAGTACGTCCCGTTTTCCTCAATTCTAAAGTTCAAAAGATATTTTCTAGGCATCAACTTGGAATAATTATGAATAATTAGCTCTCTGCTGAAGGTGAAGCAGTGACCCAGTTGACCAATAGACACAGCATTAACATGTTACCTACTGTTCTTTGGTACCAGACAAAATTTCTAAATCTTAGCTTGACAATTTTGGAAGTATTTTGTCACACCACACCTTTTAGCTTGGCTAGATACAACAATTACAGATCATACCCTTGCGTTTCTGTTGTTGGCGCGCTCAAAGTTTGATCTTCAGTTTGCAGATCTCCTCGTCCTTTAATCCTAATTGTCAGTCTGTAATTATTGGTTACAGATTCGTCAGGCGTGTAAATTTCGACTTCGTACTTAACTGTTAAAAATAAAAAAAATTATTATGAAGTATCAGTAGATGACATAGTGTGATCGTCCGGGTGAGAGTAGTTCTGAAGAGAACTGTTGTTGGTGACTGACGTTTCGACAACTTGTGCCGAAGTCATCTTCATTTTGTGTTCAGTCAGTCTCGTGTTGAGGTTTCTACCAGTCTCTACGATGTAGGAGGTCTGGAAGTCGGAGCATTTGATCTTATAAACCGCTCCCTGTCTGTCGTTAGGTTCGTCCTTGTTTTTAACGTTGGCCAGTCAGGCCAGTAAATGTCGTAACGTAGTTATAGGCTTGTGAGCTACACTGATATTAATATAGGGTGGTAGAATCCGCGCAACAGTCTCAAAAGTGCCTTTGATGAGGCCCTGCCAGGGGGGTGTCCCAGGTCGCTTGTCGGAATTTTAAAATGTCTCATGTCGGCGTTTTGTCAAGGCTACACAACGCTGTCGGAAATTTAGCGACATACATTTGGCTTCGTCAGTCGTTTGTCGCCATTTCGTTTGTGCGCTGTCGCTACTTTTTGGCCCAAGTCGCTTGTCGGAATTTATCCTGGCAGGGCCTCTTTGATGTAGAGTATACAGTGCAGTCGCTGTAGTAACAGATGTCGGGTTCCTGTTAGTCTCTTTAGTTTCAGTAGCTCGGTGAGTGTACTGCAACCCCTTACTGACGAATCGATACGTAAACTACAATCAACTGAGAACTTTATAGGCATAGTAACAGAAAGATAAATTCTTACCTTTGCAGACCAACAGTCGCCTAACTCGAGCCGCAAGCTGATCTGCGATATTGTTCAGATTAGCATCAGAAAACTCGACATCTATGGCATCATCTGGCTCAGAGACGATGCCTTTAAGCTCAGATATCCGTTGCTTATTTTGACTATTGGGAATAAGAGCACCAATTATTTTGACCTCGTGATCATCTCTTAACACCTTTGCTGCTTTCTCAACCCTGAAGGTGTCCATAATGTTCCCATTCGAATGCTCTGCTCTTCCGTCTGAGAATATCACTAGAATCTTGAGATGGAAAAAGGAGAACATCATAATTAAAATTGTCAATAACAAACTTTCGTATTTGAGACTTGTGACACTTGTAACATGTTAACTCGAAATTTATTTCTGTGTCTGCAAGAATGCAGGAAGTATCACTTTTAATAACTATAGAACATTAATTTTTCTTAATTTCTTTTGAATGCCTGAGCATGTACAAACATCAATTTGAAGTGCGTTAAATTGGCTGGTCACTCAGTTGCGGAAAAAAAGGAAAACCAAGCAATAAATGAAACTTTCGAAAGTGATAAATGATCATCGCAGTGAATTTCCAATTTTAAGCAACTGAAAATAGAGAAGCCAAAAAAGCTATGAAGCTACACATTGGGAGCGAGGTCAATTGTGAGTTCATATTTTCCCGTGAGAGGAGTGGAATGATGTAATGTATATGAAATGATTCACATATGAACTGCGGATGTATATAAAAGTGATAAATGATCATCGCAGTAGATTTCCTGGATTATTTTAAGGCTTCTCTATTCCAATTGCTTAAAAATTGGAAATTCACTGCGATGATCATTATCACTTTCATATGCATCCGCAGTTCATATATGAATCATTTCATACAGTTACATTACATCAAATGAAACTTACCTTTGCCGTGTCTGCGCCTTTTCTGTCGTTACGACGCATTTCAAACTGTTTTGTAATCATTCTTATTAAGGCACGTTTAAAGAGGTTTTTGGTACCTCGGCTTCCATGTGTATATGCTCTGTTCATGTAACTGATCGTGTCTGTTGCGCTGCCAAAACAACTCATTTGCCGCGACTTAGCGTACGTTGCCAGTGCAAAGTTGAAGTCTTGTGAGTCGCCGCTTAGAAGAGTCAGCAGTCTTTGTACTACGGTTTTTATTCTTCCAACTACCGTTGAGTTAATTTTCTGACTATCTTGTATCAGGACAACGACATCTGCCTTGGTCCTGCAAGAATCGTCACCTGAAATTATTCCATTTAAAGGAGCAATGAGTGAAGAAGACAGGTCAAGCAATTTCCAGGGTCATGACCTTGTGCTCTTGTGCAAATGATTTTATTCTTACAGCGCTCGTGTCTATCCAGGTGTTATATTTAAATGGGTGCCGTCGAATTTAATACTTAGGAATAACCCTGTGATGAACAATCTTCCAATCCAGGAGAGAGTAGAAATACTCCTAGTCTCTTAAGTCTACAGGAACTGGGATAAGCTCCAGCGATGTGGGAATCTTTGCACTGATGTAAATAAAAATGACATTGTCTTGAAGGTAAAAAAAGGTTACCTGTTACCGCACATGATCCCTGATATCCAATGTTACCCCTGTTAAACGTGTCTTTGTAGTGCTTCATACACCGAACCATCTCCATGTCGCAGAGACATACAGCACGCCGACACTTCTTCGAGTTTTCACTGCCAGTAGTATATGCACTCAATGGAGCTACAATAGCAAGTATATTGCAAATTACTCAAGTGTATTATTTTCCAACCCCGTAAGAGATAAAGTATATTATTGTAAATAGGTAGCTTTTAAATCAATCGCATTTTTAGTTTTGATATTGGTTTAATCATGAGGCGTATTTGATCAAAAATAGCATATTCAAATGTTAATTTGCACCATATAAGTATTGAGACGGAATCCGCCAGGACTTCGAGTATTTAGTGGACAAAATTATATACTAAAATTATTTGCAAACTTTTATGTTACTGTTTCAAATATCTTATCAAAAGAAGTCTTTTCTAACAACACTAAACATCGAAAACAAGTTTGAAAGTTCCAATGAATTCCAATCATGAATCGCTTCAAAGTCGATTTTACAAAATGGCTGCACGTGAGATTTTTCCTATGGCTTGTAAACTTTAAAATTCATTTTCCCAGGCTCTGATAAGAACTGATTGTTGTCGTGTTATCACGGATAATTACTTACATCTTAAGTCTCAGTGTCACTAAATCTTCGTGACACTCTAGAATTTGGAATCAGCAAACGCAGCAAACGTTCTAGCTTTTATCAATCATCTTAATACAATAAACTTTGGTGGCTGCCAATGCAGTTCTTGTTTTAAATGATTCCTTTATAGACATGTTGTATTTTTATCGTTTTTTAATATTGTATTTTTAAAGCATATTTTTAAGATATTAATAGTATGATAATATTGTATTTTTTAATATATAGTTTTTAAATCTTTTTTTTTTAACATGTATGTCAAACACTTTTATCATGAGCCTCTGGCTCGGGAGACTTGGGCAACCACTCCCCGTGCTTTTTGACGTAAAATAAATTACCTTACCTTACCTTTACTGCCCCTTTAAGGCATTGAAGCCAGGTGGGTTTTTATACTGGCTTTGCGAAACTTGAAAAAAAAATAATTACACTACTTTGTGCAACGTCAACAAAAAACCTTGTTCAAATAATATGCTTACAGCATCGGTTGGTAGTTGCGTTGTACTTGAAGCGTCTGTCTATAGCTGCTAAAGCCAAACCACACTTGTCATCGTCTTGGAGATCGTCCTCGCAAAAATCATGGACTTTGCAGCAGCTAAAGAGAATAGCAGAAATAATCATGAACAAAAAGAATAGGGTTACTTTGGGTAAGTTCCTTATTGTTTTTTTAATTATTTCAAGCCATGTAATTTTTAAAGTAATAGCAAGCAAGCAAGCAAGCAAGCAAGCAAACAAACAAACAAACAAACAAAAAGACGGACTCTACAGGAGCACCCAACGACACTTTCAATGGAAATTTAACATGTGACGTCAAAATCACGGATTATGTGTTTCAATATCAACTACTGTTAATAATTAACTTCCTGGGAAAAAATATCCGCTCTTCTTCACTGCCAGCAAGATGGACTGCATTTTATAAAACTCTCAGCCAGATTTCATAAAAAAAATTAATACCGATTCAGTAAATTAAGCAGTAGTCGAATAGCCAGGCAGAATTGAAGTGTAACTTTTGATTGTCAGCCGGGCATTAGCAGGTGTAAATATTTTAACCTGCGTATTAACTTGTATAAAACACAAATGCACTCTTTTTTGACAACCTATTCAACAGCCTATCGTCTGATGACTGTTCTTGGACATAAATTAGCACTAAATATTTTGTTCTTTTTACACAAAGATTAGAATCTAGTACACCTTTGTTTTGTCATATCATTTTAAAACAAACCCACTTGCAATTCGTAACTCCTTAGCAAAGCTTTTATATTAGGGGTTCCACTTCTCGATTGCTTCTCATAGGACAAAAATACTTTCACATAATGATTCCCTTTCCATTATGGTGCCAGTATAATCCACCTTGATCAAGGTTCCATCTATAACATATCTAACAGAGTGACGCAAATGCAGTATACGTAATCCAATAGTGCACACTGACAGTGTGAGCAAATCGCTTCGCCAGAGATTGTTTTCGTTCTCGAGCGAGCCTGATGTACATTTTCAATGGAAATGTTATAAAACAATAACTTGTATAAAACACAAATGCACTCTTTTTTGACAACCTATTCAACAGCCTATCGTCTGATGACTGTTCTTGGACATAAATTAGCACTAAATATTTTGTTCTTTTTACACAAAGATTAGAATCTAGTACACCTTTGTTTTGTCATATCATTTTAAAACAAACCCACTTGCAATTCGTAACTCCTTAGCAAAGCTTTTATATTAGGGGTTCCACTTCTCGATTGCTTCTCATAGGACAAAAATACTTTCACATAATGATTCCCTTTCCATTATGGTGCCAGTATAATCCACCTTGATCAAGGTTCCATCTATAACATATCTAACAGAGTGACGCAAATGCAGCATACGTAATCCAATAGTGCACACTGACAGTGTGAGCAAATCGCTTCGCCAGAGATTGTTTTCGTTCTCGAGCGAGCCTGATGTACATTTCCAATGGAAATGTTATAAAACAATAAGTTCATGGTTTAAGCTGTGCACTATCGAGATATGGTGCACCCGGGAAGTTTGGAGAGCTCTCAACAAGCTAGAGTTACTGTTACTTCTTTTGTGCTCTCCAAGTATTCCGCGAGCACCATAAATCGCTAAAGCATGAACCAATTGTTTATTACTGTTAGCACTACTGCTACTACTGCTACTTAGACTGCCCATACTAATGTAATTTATAGTGTAGGCTAAACTTACTAATCAAAGTTGTCCACAACTTTTCCTTCTCCACCCGGACCACACCAGCAACCGTAGTTGTAAACACCAAGAACGTCTAGGTCACTGAGACCTGTCACACCCTGTACCAAATCTTTTAGTAGAAGTAATCTTGGTGTTAAAACTGTGGATCTTTCCCCTCCTGTTTCTTCTGAAAGATAATTTTTTAAAAACAATTGCCAGTTTTTTCTTAGGGTGTTGGTCCTTTAAATCAAAATGTAAGCTTTTTGAATGATATCGATTGCATGGTATTGACTGGGAAGGGAAGTCGTTTATTAAATTCTTCACAGAACTTGTAGCTAGAAAGACACATCTTAGCTGACCTGACATATCAAGAAGTTATCGCGAGAATCATTCAACCATAGCTGGAAATTGATTTATTTAAACAGTTTTTTTTCTGCAAAGATTTCCTTTTAATTTGGTAGTCTGACATGTTAAGCACCTCTGAGGCTGACTTCCTTCGAAATTCGCTATTTATTCCACAGAGAACTTGACGTGAAGAGCTTCTTTTGACACCGTAGAGACCAATTGATGTATTTTTCCTTTAGGAGTAATATACATTTTACAACAACAACAACAAAAACTTTATTACCAAAAAAAAAGACTTCATACAATGCTTAAAAAAAATAAATTAAAAGACATAAATTAAGAAGACATTGACTCAAATATTGAGCAAAGGAGCACCTTAATGAGAAAAGGTTGGCTCTCGGTTTTTGACTTGATTTACCTTTTCCGTGAAAATGAAAAACGTTTCCTTTTGAGGTCCTTTTGGGGTATTAGGGGACTCCCTAGTTTTAAACGAATGCAAGGAAACTCTAACATATGATCTCGTCACCTTTATTCTACATGATTTCGCGAAGTTTGACAAATTTACTTAGTTGTTATGAATTTTAAAATTCTGCTTTTCTTCTACATCAGTATTTCTCTTTCTTAATGAAGGTTCTATATATGAAGCAGCAAAATGCAATATTGTAATGAAATATTAATCTACGAAACTTATTAATGTGAAAATGAGCATATTAGCAAAAATTAATGAAACTTTAAGAAAGTGAAAAGAAAATATTATCTTGCTTGTAGAAATTCGATCAAGACTTACCACCTGCCACATCAGCTTCATTCAATAAAGATGATACTCGACCTAGTAAAAGAAACGATCTAATATTTAACTTTTTTAACTCTACTGACGGCTTTTTCGACACAGCAAACAAATTCCTTCAATTGGTATGGACTACGTTTATATTACAATCTCACGAAGGGGGTGGGGAGCGAAAGAGAGCTGTATCTTTTAAACAATTCGTGATAATTAAGTCAAATTTGACGAGGTTTCTTAATTTTTTTCCAGGAGACTGCAGAGGTATTTCTTGATGTCTTCTATTGGATACTAGGTCTTGATATCTGCAAATCTTTTCACACACACCAAAAAAACCCCCCACGTGTTTAGCTCTGTCAAGCATATTTCCAACGCCTTTAAAAATACGCAAAATCAATGTAATATCTAAGATGGCGAATGGATGGCGTTATGATGACGTCATTATCAATTTCTTACTTCTCCTTTGACATGTTTTTGTTCAGTTCTTTCTGTCTGATTTAATTCAAACAACTGCGAAAATGAAATAAAAAATACGAGACAAGAATAACAACTAATCTGTCTCCCTCATCTATTTAGCTCCTTGACAAAAACTATTACAAAAAACTCAACTTACTAAAGTTTAAACCGATTAGAAGCATTGCCCATCCCACAATAACAGCGGAGACAATATTCATCTTTGTCCTGCGTAAAGAAGAAATTATACGTATTTAATGACGTCACGGTATAACTCGGAAAAGGAGTCGCACTGAGTAAATTTATTTTTGTTCACTCTACAAAAAGTTCCGTCTGTACCGCTTATTTACCACCAGCGATATGCTTTGCTACAGAAACTTTATTGAAAGTTTTCTTTGTCGCAGTTCCAGACTCTACACTACTAGTTGCAAACAACAAAGGAAAACACCATTAAGCTTTCTTGTTTCGTAGATATCGGCTTCCAGTAACTTTTGATGAAACAGAGAATACATTAAAAACAATCTCTCTATTGGAATGATTGCTTTTCAAATGAGATTGACTTATTTGCGTGGGTGGGTGTGTCGTGGGTCGTGCGTTCGATATTGACACGCCATAGACATTATTTTATGCTGTTTTTATGCCGCAACAGCGGTTTTGCCGCGGTTGACTTCCGCTGTATCTCGAGTTACCAGCTACCTCAGAATTTAAAAATTACCTCAAAGTGCATGTGAAATGCTTGACAAGGCAACTTGAACTCACTAATTCAAAGGTGTTTTCTTTGGTGGAGGTGTTACGTTGGCATTACTTGCCGTTCTAGTAGTTCACAACAAGACTGAGAAATCTCCAACAAACAAGAAGACTTTATAGCTAATGAATTCGTAGCAATAATTGTCTCAGTTCACCATCTTCTCTTGAAGAGCAGATGAAAAGCCATGAATCATTTAACATTTTAGATGTTATTGACCAGAATGAGATCCGTTATTATATTTTGAAAAAGGAAAAAAAAAACTTGATGAACGACATAATTAATCATGATATTATAATTATCGACAAACAGGCAGGCAAAGGTGAAGAATGTATTTGCACGTTTCAGGCCATTTTTCTAAAATTGTGCGGCAGCCATGAAGGGAAAAAATAAAATTTTGCCCCACACATGAAAGAAAAATATGGTTTTATTACATAGAAAACATGGTTTTCCAAAACGAAAAGCATGAGCCAGTTTGCCACGACTCACGACACACGACCCACGAAATATTACCCATGAACCACCGACGCAATTAACCTCCCCCCTCAAAATATTTCTAAAGCTCTAAATTCACAAAAGTATTTGATGTGATATTCGAATTCACAAACAAGAAATCTATTGAGTGTGCGTAGGAAAGAGAATGGCTGGAAGCGGTTTGCAACCCTTTCGAACACAGATACTTTTACTGAAAAGTATTACCACTGTTTATTACTTTGCGCTACAAAAACCAAGGACAAATATCCGTGGGTATTATTGAAGCCAAATGGAGGCTACTGTGTTTATTATCCTTCAAATATTTTTACACGAGGCCGCATTTTGGGAGATCTTTTTTCAAAGCTTTTAAACGTCTAATTAATTTTGTCGGCGCTCAAAATATTTATAGTCTATTCAAAATGTTTAGGTCTATTCATTTTAATAATTTATTCGGGATGAAAACTAAACCTGCGAACGTATTACTTCGCAAAGTTCGAAAGCTGGGGAATATCACTTAGGGAATATCATCTGATATTCCTCAGTTTTGGCTGCATCACGTGAAAAATATTTGATGGATTTTAAAACATAACAATATATCATGTCAAAAATACCCTTAACTTTAACTTTAAGGTGAAGTTATATTATTCATTTATGTATATAGCAAACAGATAATTCTTTTCTCTTCCCGTTGGCTCAGCATATAATGCGGCGCTTGTATGAAAACAAAGATTTTGGGAAACAATCTTTGTAGGTTTCTTTGGCAAGTATTTAGGAACAAAAATGGAATTTTGTTTGCCAGCCTTGGCGTTGAGAACGCGCCCCGGTCATAGTAAAATATTTGGACACCGTTGTTCCCAAACGTGTCTCCCAGCCGGAAAAAATGTTTTAGAAGTATAGCATAACGTGCATGTCAAAAATCTTTTTTTTTTTCTAGTTACGTACTACGATACGTGCAATAGATAAATATATTAACTTGATTATGTAGGAAGGTGTTAAATGTACTGAAAGAAATGAAAATTGAAGGACAGAGTAGATGTGGGAGGGAATCAAATTATTATATTACTTACCCCTGACTTATGCTGAAAATTTGCTTTGGCGAAGTGTTTCACAGTGGCTCCTGCGTTCATATAGTTGATGCCTGTTAACATGAGCAGATATCAGGTGACTCAATGTAAAAGCCCATTGGAAGTTTGAAATTTTAATGACATGAAGTGTAAATAGATACTTAGGAGACAAAGCCTGAACCTGCAAATCAAAGCAGGAGGGGAAATTCGTTAGTGACCCGGGTTTATTTACATGCTAAGCCTTTCTTATGATCTGAGCTTAACATTTTCTAACACAGTTTAACTCGGGGAAAGCTTTTCAGCTAAAAATATATTTTCCAGATATCAATTCCTCAGAAAATTGGTCACAAATTATTTATATAACCAATTGTTGAAGTAATATTTCAAACACAATAAACAATGTTCCATTACATTGCCAACACCAGGAGAAAATTGAAAATAGGTGAAGTATTTTGACAAAATTCGAAGTCAGAACTTCGGAGTAAAACAAAAAAAAACTAGAACTTTTACCTTTTGGCAGTTAATTAGTTTAAACGAACTGAATGCATTATAAATGAATTTGAGACTTCTTCGAATAATATATAGCACTTATTTCAAAATAATTCACGTTTTTTTAACAAATCACTGACAGTTTTCTATTTCTTTTTGTCATGAAACAATTATTTGAAGATTTTACTTGTGTGCCCCCTTTACTTTCATTTACCATGCCAGAAGCGAAATATATTTACCCCTCATGACAGGAAATACCTGCCCAGGCCAAGGTTACCCATCATTGTTGATCACGGAACGCTAAATCGACCACTAATAAAGGTGTAAAGTGAATAGTTTGGGATGTCAAGATATATATATATTTTTATAAATTACGTTATTATCAAAGCGAAGACAGTTAAGTTGTTTGTACTTAAGTTTATGTTAGCAACTTTTTTGTTTGACTTTTTTATTTTTTTTCTCTAGTTTAAATGAATTCTGCTAGCAGAATTTTGAATTTTTTTGCGCTCACGTACCGTGCAGATACAAGCAAACTTCATTCAAGCGTAGTCTTGTCCATCTGTGCGTTAAGCACAGAGCTGGATAATCGTACTGTGCAAAACTGTTAACAAATATGTCACCAGTATGCAATTTGTGAGCCTAAGACAAAGCCGTGTTTCAACTGTGTAGGAAATAATATTTCTTAACACACTGTCGTCTTCTTCAATATAAATACCAAACAAAGTAAGTTATTATCTTACAAGAAGTCGCGTTTTGTCCAATATTTAGCTAATTTTGTTAAAACGAAATTAGTCAACGAGGATCAGTCCTCGGTGTCCAAATGCTGTTAATGAGACTAACTAGATATTGCAGAAACTCGAGGATGATTTCTAAAAGTATATAAATGGAGCCGACTCATTGTTCAACTATTTCTCGTTTTTCAGGTTAGAGATGTGGTCAGTGGTTCTCAAATTCAAGTTCCTTATGTTGATCCTTCTTATTCTACATCTATCAAAAGGTTGGAAGTTTCAAATTGCTCTTTATCTAATTGATTTTTATAGAGCCTTCGGTTTATTTTAACAACCGTTCACATTAAATAAGTTGTTACGGTAATGAAAAACGATGTAGCCAGGGCATTCGTTTGTAAGGATTCTCCATTTCACGAAATCGAGTTTGATTCAAAATATTTAGTGACTATACTTTTAGTTTAGACCCTGGTTGGCTCGGAATGGTTTTATTTGTAAGTGCTAAGGGTAAACACTATAAATTTCTATTTTTAAACTGCATTAAGTTTAAAATTTTTTTTCTTAGATCTTTTTGTTACAAAAAAAAAATTCTAAAATAATCATCAAGGAACAGTCCAATGGAACTACTTAACAGAAACAATTATCGCATCTGAACGTGGAATTTCTGGGCAAACAGGAAAGGTGTGTCGGCTAATCTCGGTTTGCCAAAACGCCCTTTGATCAGAAAGTTAAATGAAAAATGAAAACTGAACTTGGCTCTTTAACACAAATCAAAAGTAACCGATATCTCCCTTGATGTGTGTCTCACGAGTTAAGGGGGGTCCTTCTTAACTACAGATCTAGAGCAGTTGCTAGGGAATTCCTGAAGACCAGTTTTAGTGGCAAGCCATTTTGGACCGTTTTGTAACGCTAAATGGTAAATTTTGTGGGGCAGGAAATACCTGCTTGAAATATTGACATTGCGCCCGCATAACTAGTGCCAGTCCTAAACCGCGCGTTGGAATTTAGAATCCCTAAAACTTGGAGGAAAAAAGGAAGAGTTCTGAATTTTTTAAAGAATCGGAGATAACATAGCCTTCTTTATAATCCTACGTATGGGATTACCGTTTACAAGAAAGAAAAAAACGCTACTGAAGAAAGTCTGAAAATACGGGTGTTTATTATGTCATAACTTTTACAATAATGCAAATTTTGTAAAACCCATACGAAGCATTAAGCATGTGGACATTCTTTATCTATTGGCACTGATTTTAACTTTCAGTTTTATATGCCCTTTCAGTTTTAGGGTTTTTTCTATTCTGGCCACGCCACTTGTCAAATATGGCCGTGATTTGAAACTCTTGAAGGACCCTTCAATTGAACAAAGTTGCGAAAAAAGCTTATCCGTAGCAGGTCAAGTTTCCAAAATATGGCGGTTAGATACCTTCCTTAGCAACAACTTAGTAGTTAAGAAGGACCCCCCTTAAGTGTAAACATGATAAAAAGTAAAAATTAAGCAAGAAAAGGTTAAATAGATTTAGATGAAATTGTATGGTGCTTTTTGGAAAAGTAATAACATGACTATGTGATTATACATATTTCAGCTCAAGATAGTTCACTTAGAGAAAGCGCTGTGAACAACTGCTACACTTTTCATGACGTTGATAGTACATGGGACGAGGCTAGTACGGCGTGTCGTGAAATGGGAGCTCACCTAGTAACCTTGGAAACGACAGACGAATGGAACAAATTGAAGAGCTTAATTGCAGAAAAAGTTACGAACAGTGGAAGTTACACGCACTGGTACATTGGATTGCGTAAAAAAAGTGGAACATGGAATTGGATCAAACGAGGTTCACCTGATGTCAATGTGGCTACAGATGACAGCCGCTGGCAGAGCGGCCAGCCTTCTACAAATAACCCCGCGGAAGATTGTGGAGAAATCAATTCCAACTATCAAAATCAGTTAGGGCATTTTAATAATGTCTGGTGCGATGTTAAATATAGTACCCGAGAAACATCAGACGGCGGTAACGCACCACCACGCGGCTACATCTGTGAAAATTTTTAAAGCTTTCTTTTCAGCCAAAATTACTACTGTAAATTAGTAAATTGTAAGCAAATTAAAACGACGTACCTACAATTAAAGCTACATAAATGATTGTTCTTATATTTCAAGTATCAACAAATTCGTGTCCACCAAAAATAACAAACGCAAGTCTCTCTAGGGGGCAGAAATTTTCATGACCACACCCATTTCGCAAGATTAGTTACTGCAAACAGTATTTTGCCGTGATGATAACAAATTTTGGCTGGTATCATTCTTTATAGCATTGAAGGATTAGCGCTGGATTGGCAATTATTTGGTTTTTAAGGAAAAGTGCCGCCTTTCTCTCCCCTCCCTTTTCTGATTCAGTAGAAAAAAAGCTGGCGCTAATGACATGACAGCTGTTTTTTCAAGGCGTGAAAGATAATTTTCAAACTATATGTATGTATTTATTTATAAATGAGCATCTGGTTCAGCAATAAAGGCAAGGTTAACATTAACAGCGAACTAGCATTTGGACAAGATTGGTCTGTTTGAAAGAAAATTGGCTTCAATCGTGCTTACACTCCGATGTGTAGACCTTTTTTATCTCGTACAATGGTAGACGATTCGTAGCGTTTTCACCATAGAAAAAACGAATACAAGTGATATGTATGTAGCTTTGTACAGGAAGTTAAAATTGCCGTTATTAACCAATTTGATTGTCCTACGTCAGGCATGTAGAGTTCTTTGTTATAAAAGCCGCAAACTTTCTAATTATTTAAGCTGCTCGCTCTAAAATCGCAAAAAGATTGAGCGAATAGTACAACGAATAGTAGTAGTAGTATTTGTGTCTCAAACTCGTTTTATCGGTACCAGTCTACTCCTGACAGAATTGAGCACGTAGTTTTTCCAACAAAAGACAACACACTTTTCCCTTCTCGATCGAATGTTCCACATGAATGTATTGAAAAATGTTTAAATGGATAATCCCGGAGCTGTCCAAATCACCGATATACCACTAAGAAACTATCGCTAAGACGGAACTGTGGCTTTTTGGGTTGGTCAATAAACTTGCAAAACGTGAAAGAATGAAAGTTTATAACAAAGAACTAGCAAAACACTCCAAGTCAACTTCAGCTTTAAGAAAACTCAAGTGTGCTGATGATGTCAGCTGCAGCTTTGTGCCAAGAAAACCGGAATCGTTAATTAATTCACTCAAGAGCGGACACTGTGACCTGCGTCACGTTCGTCTAAATGCAAAAGTTTCTATTTAGGCGGTCACAACGAGAAGTGTTAACTAAAAGATGCTAGGTGTTCTTCCAAGCAAACAGCCCTAAGGAAAGGAGAGCAGGGATGGCGCAGTGGTGAGAGCGCTCGCTTCCCACCAATGTGGCCCGGGTTCGATTCCCGGACCCGGCGTCATATGTGGGTTGAGTTTGTTGTTGGTTCTCGTCCCTGCTCCGAGGGTTTTTCTCCGGGTTCTCCGGTTTTCCTCCCTCCACAAAAACCAACACTTCCAAATTCCAATTCGATCGGGAATTCGAGGGCCACAGGTTTGTCAGTCGCGAGACTGTTATGTGCTACCCTCGTTAAACAAAGTCTTTATTATTATTATTATTATTATTATTATTATTATTATTATTATTATAAAGTCATTACCACATTATGTACGCGCGCGTACGAAGGCGAACGTGACGAGATGTGCGTCACGCACAGGAAGCAAATATTTTTACTTCCGTTCTTTCACAATTTAGTTGAAGTGTTTTGCTAGTTCTTTGTTATAAACAATCACTCTCTTCCTTGCTTTTTATCATTCGAAGCTTCTTGTCCGATTAACTCATTAGGAAAAGGCTGAAGAAACAAGCACAAGGTAAGTGATAGTTCAATTTGCCACTAACTCAATAAAAAGTAAATCGAAAGTAAGTAAATGATTTGTTTGTAGAGCTGACCTAAACAATCTCCACTGATAGTAATAACACGTTAAATTAACAAAGTTCACAGCTCGAGAAAATGCTGTGTTAAAAATTTGAATTCCTGCTTGTAAACGCGGTTTTACGGTAAACTTTGCCGGATGTAAAGAAACTACACGTCTTCTGCGAACAGTCGAATAGTTACACGCTTATTTCTTAATTTGATTAAAGCAGTTTGTGTACGAGTTTCATCTCGGGTGGGGAATGTGCAAACACTCTGGCTAGTTTGTATCATTAGTTTAGGAAACAGGGCCAGTACATATATGAGATTATTAAAGAGCTTTTCTACAATACTACCAACGAATCAACATTACGTTATGCATTACAATAAAAAAATTGTCCTTACTCTTAACATGTCAACTCGATCAGTCGGTGCTGACTTTTCTGCTGACCTCATCGGTTTCACCAGCACGCTCCAAAAATTTCGTTCGATTTAAGCAATTTCAAACTAACGATTTTGAATAAACATTAAATAACTTTAGGAATAAGCAGCTAAAAAACGTAAAAACTTACTGACGATCAAGACTACAAGACGTTCTATGCTCTTGTTTAATTTATGTTCAAAGTTGTGTGATTCTTATAAGCCCTAACATTGGTCGTCACGAACATTTGCTAAGGTGAAACGAAATCCTTTAAAACACAAAAAATGTGGAAGTCGGATCAAGCGGATTGTTGTTAAGTATAAGTACTTGTAAGTTTTGCAACAGACAAGAAATGAGCGAGATCTATTTTTCAAGTCAAATCGTCCAGACCGCTTTTTCAATGAGTGCTTCTACTGTTTCTCTTTCTTTATTGCGCAATTGCTACAGTCGGACGTAAGCGGACAGCTCTGTTTATGAGACGCGTTAACAAAATCCCGTTTTCGGTCATCTAGAAGCTCTCGTAAGCGCACACCAAAAGAAAAAAGCCTATTAGCCTTGTTAGTCTTGTTACCTAAATGAACGCCACAATGATTTCCACTTTTGTTTTTTAAAAGTCGTGAATTGTGATCAAAGCTATTGTTTCTACATCAACATTGTGAGATCGAAAACGGCGTTAGTTCCCAAAAGGGTTCACCTCCAGTGACGCACCCCTTTTATTCTTCTCGAGAGTGTATGCTTACGGAACTTTCGAATGTATTTCTTTTTGTTAAGTTGTATGCTTTTACAACCTGTTTAAATATATGGTCATGTAAATAAGCTGCTTATTGTTGTTACTTCCTACAACACAGAAAGTTAACCCGTCGCTGGATTCCTGAATGATGTCGGAGGCTGAGGATTTTAGCAGTTTTTATTCGGTGTTTACAGAGTTCTCTGATACAGCGCAGGATAAACCAGACTTCCAGAGCAGCATTGAAAATATAAATGGTTGGGTTAATGAGCAGAAGAAGAAGGGAGATGAAGAAAAAATCGAGAAAGTTGGCGAAGCCTTGAAGACCACAGTGAAGGCACTAGAAAAGTTCAAAACTGGTAACGCTTATGACGTAACGTGTGGTACCTTGGAGATCATTTCAAGCGTTGCGACAGTTGCTGGGGGGCCTTATGGAGTGGCATTTTCAGCACTGTGCAGCATAGCTGGAGCTATCGTTTCGGCGAATAAGCCAGCCGAACCAAGCGTGGTGGAACAGCTAGCTCAGGTGGTCCACAGTGAGCTAAATGAATTCCACAACAAACTAGAGGGTGCAGAGCTGAGTGCCTTGGAAGGTCGTATTCAGCGTCAGCAAACTCAGCTTCGGGAGATGAAGGAGAAGGAAGAACTAGACGATGCAGATCTATGGAACGATTATGATCACTTTATGGGCCTGCTGCAATACAGAGTCGTCCAGCCACTCCAATTCAAGTATGAGAAAAATCTTGAGCAATATCCTGATTTGGCAGATTTTTCGAGGGCCGTACTGACGTATTGTAGAGCTTACACTTGCTTTATGGCGCTTCTCACTGTGGCGAAAGCAAAATTTCAAGAGGTTGGCGACAGTGGCCATAAAGTCGACGCTATCAATCGGCTTGTCGACCACCGAACAAGAAAGGTTAAGGAAGCGTTGACTTTCTTGTCAGATAAGAAGTATCTGAAGTTCATTGGGCGACTTCCATCAGAGGGCGGAAAGATAACTAAAATACTTCTCTTGACCCGAAACCCAACGGCAAAAGATGTTGTAGAATCAATCAGAGGTAGCCTGGATCTCCCACAAATGCCTGACTCGAAAGAAGTGGAAGAAGCAGTAGAAAAAGTGTCGCGCCAGGCGGTGAAATTGAAGTTCGACGGAAAGACGATTTCTAAAGAACTTCGTGATGTCTTGGCAGTCGGCGTGGGCCCTGCTCCGATCCCAGTTGGCTCGGCAGCCACCGTACTATTTATCAACGAGACTGATTTTCCCATGAGGATTGTATCAGGGACTGTTGGTTGGCCCGTAGGAAACCTAGAGTTACAAGAAGATGTCAAGCCTCATTCGTGCTATAACAAGGTGATTTATAGCTTCACCGGCACTTTCTCCACCGGTGGTTACATCAAGATCGGATACAAAGGAAAGTTTAGTTTTGTCCCTGCTGATGATGACCCCAATGAAAAAGGCGTTACAGTAATCGAGTTTGCTTTGTCTTGTCCATATGGGCTTCCTATTAAAATTAACATCCAAGACAAGACCGACAGTGGGAAAACTCAGGGAAAGGACACCTACGACAAGATGACTAACGACGAGGAAAAAACATTGTATTGGAAAAAGGGTAACAAACATTACCTGGCGAAAGCTGAAGTTTTACGAACCACAGCTGAACAGATCACAGATTGGGTCCGATTGAGAAAGCTTAATCCTCTGCCATACACTTCCAAAGCAAAGGGCACCTGGTGTTTTATTATTCAAGATTTTGATCCTGACCAGGATCTGGTGGAAGAAGAGAAATGATTGGACTGATAAAAGAGTTAGAAATGCAATGCAAAGAGAGGACAGTTCGATGCATTGGTCAGTTTGCTGACAGTTTATTCTATACTAGCCATTTTTTGTATTTTTTAGGGAAAATTAGTCATAACACTAGGACGAAGATGATTGTCATACAGAATAAGTATAAGATTTTATAAAAAAAGTAAATCGCCAAAAAGAAACCCGATGTTCTCAGTAGTACTTTTAAGCATTTTGTTATTCATTGGAAGACAGTTTTTGACTGTTTAGATCCTGCGCGCGCTCTTATTAGTGAAAAGGCTATGTTTAGACCCTTTATTTGCGATATAAAAAAATATATAGAAATTCGAGTTTTTTTTTTGTTTACACGCGTTAACTATAATTTTAGTAAGGTCTTAGATTAAAGGAAGAACTGTGGCTCTACATGGAATATGTTTTGCCAAAAAAACTGTGAGACATGACATCTCATCTGTTTTAAAAGAACGGAGAAACGTGTAAAAATGTTTATTCTCGCGTCTCCCGCTTAAGAAGTATTTATCCTCACCCGTGCTTAGCATGTAGTAGCCTGCAGAGCAGGCGTATTTATGGCGAGCGAACGCTCAGACTTTCTTCGCGAAATGTTTGGCCGCCATCTTGGATTTTTTAGGCAGAGGAAGGTTGGGGAGAGAAACAAATCGTAAATCAAACATGGCGGCTCAGTGGACGATGGCGCTCGCGCTCCCAAATAAGACGCCTGCACTGCAGGCTAAGCATGTAGAGATGTAGATCCTGAGCTATATTTGCACTCGCCTGTACTGAGTATGTTTTTAGCAATATTTGTCCTAGCATGTATTAAGCCTGTTTTTCTCGCACATATCAAGCGTGTTTTTTTTAGAGATATTTAACCCAGCGTGTTTTAGGTGTATCCGCGTAAAAATATTTATCCTCATGTGTATTGTGTGTTTTAATTGAAGTAGAAGTCACGTCCATTTATGATCCGCCTCCTAGTCATCAAACAGCGGTTGACCGCCGCATTCTATAAACCAAGGTGTTTGCGTACGAGTCTTTGTAACATCAATCAATTAAACAGTTTACACACAAAAATTGTTTGCGGTTCAGTTTTTGAGGTACAAAGTCAGAGGGAGGACCCCTATATAAAATGGTGACGGAGATGCTCGTCAGAAATTTTAAGGGAACACCTATACAAGAATCTCGTGTTAAGGGCGTAGCTCTAAGAGAGGTACCCAAATAGTTATATCAAATCAAGTTGTACTCCTACATGACTTGGGGAGTTCCCAAGGAGTTGCCTAAACACCACAGTCACGTCAAATTCGCTACGAAATCGCTTATTTTTCTATAGAGATGTTTTCTTATGATCAGATGCAAGAAACCGTATTACCTTATTATGGCTGGCTTGAAGTTAATGTTCACAAAAAGGCATTTTGCTGCACAGCACTGAAATAAGTAACGTTAACTAGACACTTCGGGGACAACCCCTTCATCAGTGTTAAGTTGATGTTAAAAGCTTTTAACATCAACTTAATTAACACTGATGAAGGGGTTATCGCCGAAACAACTGTTTTTACAGTATTTCAAGCACTCAAGAAACACTATTTACTAGTTAACCTGGATTGAAGTTAGCCTAGGGAAGAAAAGTTTCCAATGTGTTCTTGTCGTTACTTGCATGCGTATGTACAATGCAGGGTGCGAGTGCAGCGAAGAACAACTTTGATCCTGCTAAATTTGTGTTAACTAATCGAATATATAAAGGAAGTTGAATTGAAGACGTGAGAATGAGAGTGTTTTCCGTGTAACAATGTACAATTTTTCACTTTGGTGCATGCGCATAAGCCAAAATTTGGACTTGCTGAATCTGTTCCAAATTTTCTCTTGCTCCTTTTCCTTCTTTTTTTTCCTGCTTTCTTATCCTCGTTCCTTTCTACTCTTCACATCCTTCTTTCTAGCAGGATAAGTTTGGACAAAATCATCGGTAAACCCTGAAAAGGGGACGTTGATCAATTACAGGTGTGTTGGCCTGTTTATGCACCGATTTTGCACCAAAAACGCAGCCTGTTTTTTTCGATTAGCTCCATCAGAATGCAGTCGATATAGCAAATGCATGGTCCTATGGAAAGATCAATCCACGCTGTGTCAGTTGCTCATCTGAAAAGTTGATTGACGTGTAAACTGATGACGTCACAAGTGGTTCAATGACCACTCCTCCAAATGTCGACAAAAGTCGACTTTCGCACTGAAAGGGTTAAAGCCGTGAATCCAACTGATGAAAATTCGCTACGTTCCAGTGCGCAGGATTCAAAGTTAAAAACAATAACGTGTAATTACTAATACAAAGAACTTTAAAAATATGTGTTCATGAATGCTTCCTTTGTTGTCGTTGCATACTCTTTAAATAAATACATACATAATGAGAGCAAACAATGCAGACAATGCATTATTTCACATTAATGCATCGCGCGCGTACGTGATGTGCATGCACAAGAAGCAAATATTTTTATTTCCGTTCGTGCTCAATTCATTTGGAGTGTTTTGCTAGTTCTTTGTTATAAGCAATCACTCCCTTCCTTTCTTTTAAACATTCGAAGCTTCTTGTCGCATAAACTCGTTAGGAAAAGGCCGTGGAAACAAGCACATTAGGTAAGTGATACTTCGTGTGACAGTGATCATGAGTGATAACACGTAAAAGTTCACAGTGCGAGAGATCGAAAAAATGCTGTGTTAAAAATTTTAATTCCCGCTTGTAAAAGGTTTTACTGTTAAACTTTTCTGAATGTAAAGAAAACTACATATCTTCTGCGAACAGTCGATCAGTTGCACGCTTATTTCTTAATTTTAAAACAGTTTGTGTTCGTGTTTCATCTCGGCACAGGCAGACCACCCAGAGAGATTTAAGGCGGTTATGAATAAAGCACCGAACCATCCATATTTGCCACATTTGGGCTCATCTCGATCTGAATATCTCAGTTAAGTTAAATGAAACGTAAGTCGACTCGTGTGTGGCGTTCTATTCGCTTTTCTTTCCTAGTGGTTACTTCACTGAATCGCTTTTGACCGTTGGCTTTACACGGTCCGTTGAAGGTGCGGGATTGCAGAAAATTTGCATCTCACTAAATAACAAAAGCTGGTTTTCACTGTCTCGAAACAAAAAAATAAATTCGAAACCATTCAACTGCAAAAGCTAAGAATTTCAAATATTATAGACGATAAATAGATAAACAGAGTTTCAGATCTGTGTGGTGTACTGCTCGCGAGTTATTTTACGAACCTTTCCACGCAAATTTATAAAGCTTAACTTATATGGAGACGCCACATTTGTGCCCTTCCGAGGGTCACGAATATGGTGGCCGTGATGCCAGAGAAACCATCTGGAACTCAATTCTGTTTATAACAGTGACTATCTTTGGCTCATGAGCTATATAGCTAGTACACTTTCACATAAACACCACTTGTTATATCTAAAATGTTCAATCTGCTGAAAATGGAAAGGAAAAGCCTTTTTTCAAACGAGTTTGATCGTAGCAAGTTCGAGCCCGAGTCAAGTCAAGTCAATTTTTTTTGTTTGATGTTTTTGGTAGTTTTGTTTTTAATTGTTGTGTGAAAATAATGCGCCAGAGGCACAAAAACAGCAAGATTGATTTGACTGTTTTTTTTTCACTGCCGGTTACGCTGGTTACTGCATAAATTTGATTCGCAGCTGCTTTTCAAAGAAGCAAACATTCCTCGGCATGCATTAATTTTCCACACAGATTCCTACCTGCATCAATTACACACAACTGAGACAGAGGTTCCATTTCAACAGCAAAACATAAATTTATAGAGCGTTTTCCACCGTTTGCATCGATACCCGACTTCAGAAATGAAAACACCCGCAGAAACGGTTCTAAGATGTCCCGCAATCAAAGTACGCACGAGCGATCATGAAGTAAATTTATGCAAACAGAAGACCTGATGGAATCTCGGTCAAATTTAACTTTATTACACAGCAAAAAATTTTAAAGATTTTTTTCGAGAATTTACCTTCAGTTTCAAGGCTTTCGTGTTTGGAAACCGGATGAAACTAAACGGTTTACAGATTTTAACGAAAAATGAATGAGTGCTAGAGTGAATGTCACGGTACGTTTTACGGCTCGCTGAACATAAAAGTTTTGTACGTTTTATTTTTGTGGTGTTTATTCCGACAGTTTAGTGAGACAAAATCCTTTAACTATAAACGGGTTTAATCTGCGCCTGTTAAAAACAGTTTAAGTAGTTTTCGCCGCGGAATAAAATTTATTTATCGCCAGTTCACTTTCGTGATGAACTCGAACACCAGCCACTGTTCTCGGGGAATGAGTGTTTTGATTTCTGACGTCGCGAATTAATGCAAACGGCGGATTCGACAGGGAAAATATTGCTTACCTTTCGAAGCCATGATCTGTCACACGAGCGATCTGGCAACTCTGGGGGTGAGCAGGTGTGTGCTTGAAGTCTAAAAATGGCGCGAAACTATCCGTCTCCAGTTGAAAACTGTCTCCGATTGAAAACCAAACTACTGATGTTTATTTTACCTATCTGAAATTTTTGACGATAATATTTACAGTACAAAAATAAACGGTATTTAAAAAAAAATGTAAAAAGAAAATTGACTCGAACTTGACTCGTGACTCGAACTTGACTCGGGCTCGAACTTGACTCGTGCTACGATCAAAGTCTTTTCAAACAAAACAGCTTTGTCACGGCACTCAGCTTACAAGTCAGCTTGATGTCGACTCAAATATTCAAAATGCTCTGTTTAAAAAACGAATGATTCTATCGATCTGGAAATTTGCAAAAAGATCTATTCTTAGTTTATCTTACGCCTAATGCAAAGAAAATTTAGCAGGCCTAGTGGATTTTGATTTCAGAATTTTATGACGTAACATGACAACCAATTTGTTATACCCTGGTATGCCTCGTTCTTTTATCCACTGAATTAATTTTCCGCAATCTCGCACCTCACACCTCTGTTAACGGAACTTTCGGAGTGTATTTAATTTTCTTACGTTGTATGCTTTTACAACTCTGTATAAATTTACGGTCATGTAAATAAGCTGCTGGTTGTTGTTACCTCCTTCAACAGTCAGAAAGTTAACCCGTCGCTGGATTCCTGAATGATGTCCGAGGTTGAGGATTTTAGCAGTTTTTATTCGGTGCTTACAGAGTTCTCTAACACAACGCAAGACAGACCAGACTTCCAGAGCAGCATTGAAAATATAAATGGTTGGGTTAATGAGCAGAAAAAGAAGGGAGATGAAGAAAACATCAAGAATGTTGGCGAAGCCTTGAAGACCACAGTGAAAGCACTGGAAAAGTTCAAAACTGGTAACGCTTATGACGTAACGAGTGGAACCTTGGAGATCATTTCAAGCCTTGCGACAGTTGTTGGGGGTCCTTATGGAGTTGCATTTTCAGCATTGTGCAGCATTGCTGGAGCTATCGTTTCGGCGAATAAGCCAGCTGAACCAAGCGTGGTGGAACAGCTGGCTAAAGTAGTCCACAGTGAGTTAAATGAATTCCACAACAAACTACAGGGTGCAGAGCTGAATGGTTTGAAAGATCGTGTCCAGGGACAGCAAACTCAGCTTAAGGGAATGAAGAAGAAGACCAAACTTGCCGATCCGGGTCTGTGGAACGATTATGAGCAATTCATGGGTGAGCTGTCATACAAAGTAAACTTGCCAGTTCAATTCAAGTACGAGAAGAATCTAGAGCAAGATCCTGACTTGGCAGATTTCGTGCGGGCTGTGGCGATGTATTGCAATGCTTACACGTCCTTCATGGCGCTTCTAACAGCGGCGAAAGGAAAATTTCAAGAGTTTGGCGACAGCAGCGACATGATCGAAACTATCGATTACCATATCAACCACCGAGAACGGAAAATCAAAGAAACGTTGATGTTCTTGTCAGAAAAGAAGTATCTAAAGTTCATTGGGCGGCTTCCATCAGAGGGCGGAAAGTTAACAAAAATACTTCTCTTGACCCGAAACCCAACGGCAAAAGATGTCGTAGAGTTAATCCGAGGTAAGTTGGATCTTTCTGAGATGCCTGATTCCTTTGAAGTGGAAGAAGCAGTAAAAAAAGTGTCGCGTCAGTCTGTAAAATTGAAGTTCAATGGAGAGACGTTTTCTGAAGGCCTTCGTGGTGCCTTAGTAGGCTTTGAATTCCTCCCTACTCCCATCGTAATTGGTTCGGCGACCACGGTGCTATTTATCAATGAGACTGATTTTCCAATGAGGATTGTATCAGGGACCGTTGGTTGGCCCAAAGGGAACATGGAGTTTCAGCAAGATGTCAAGCCTCACTCGTGCTATGACAAGGTAATCTGGAGCTTTACTGGTACGTTCTCCACCGGTGGCTATCTTAAGATTGCATACGATGGAAACCTCAGCTCCAAAGAGGACCCCAATGAAAGAGACGTTGGAATAATTGAGTTTGCTTTGTCTTGTCCATATGGGCTTCCTATTAAAATTAACATCCAAGACAAGACCGACAGTGGTCGAACTCAAGGACAGGACACTTACGACAAGATGACTAATGACGAGAGAAAAACAATTTATTGGAAAAAGGGTGAAGTGCACTACTTGGCGGGAGCAGAGGTTTTACGAACCACAGCTGAACAGATCACAGACTGGGCCAGATTTAGAAAACTTAATCTTCTGCCTTTTACCTCCAAAGCAAAGGGCACCTGGTGTTTCATTATTCAAGATTTTGATCCTAACCGTGATCTGGCGGAAGAAAAATGAATCTGAGCCTGACATGGCTTTGGCTTTTTTATTTATCGAAAAAAGTCGAATGGATTTTCAATCACAAGTATGTTCTTGTTTATTTTCTTTCCTTTCCCATATCCAGTTGTGAGAAAATTACTTTGATTTTGTTAAGGGCTTAAGATAAAAGCAACAACTGTGGCTGTAATATATGTTTAGCCAACGTGGCATCTCATTTGTTTAAACATTTAAAAATATTTATTCTCGCGTGTATTAAGCGACTCCTTCTAGAAGTATTTATCGTCGCTCGTGCTTAGTATGTTTTCATTGAAATATTTACCTTCGTTTATAGTTAGTATATTTTTTTGTATTAAGTGTATCCTCAGCTATATTTAGATGCACTCGCGTGTACTGAGTATATTTTTATAGCAATATTTATCCTAGTGTGTATCAAGCGTGTTTTCCTCGAGGCGCGTATTGTGGCCGCGTAAAAATATTTACCCTCGCGTGTACTAACTATATTTTAATAGAAATAGTTATCCTCGCGTGTATATTAAGCGTGTTTTTCATAGAGATATTCTTGCGTGTATTGAGTGTGTCTTAACTAAAGTAGAGGTCACTTCCATTAATGATCCGTACCTTAAGCTGTGTTCACGTTAAACCCGAAACATGTTTAGAGTAAAAATGTTTCAAGAAAACATTTTTCATCTAAGATGTTTGCTAATGCATTGTTTACATCAGATGTCAGTTTCAAACATGTTTCATGCCTGGATGTGTAATTTATTTATATGCGGTTTCACGGTACTCGCATAAATCATGTACACTGTAACCGAAAACTGAGCTCTATATTACTATAACATTTCCATTCATTCTTTGTTTTACTGTCAATTTTCAAGCCTTTCGGAGGAGAAGGGCTTTCCAGCGTTTAAGCGAGCATGCAGACAACATTTGCGCCATCTTCGGAACAAGAAGAATTGTTTGTAAATTTTGGTTTTGCATTACACTTGTAGCTGTTGTCGTTAAATTCGTGGCGATGTTCTCCCATCAAATATTCTACTTTCAACCCATCGTCAATAATTGCTGTTGTTGTATCGCTACATCGGCCCAAATTTCAACTAAAAATTTGGTCTCGTGGTAAGCCCAATTTTGGATCTTTTGGGCACTCGCCTCCTCTCCGTATGTCCGCCATTTTTTAAGGGTTTCGTCTGATCAAGATCAAAACTACCTCACGAGGTTGTTTCAATCATGCTCAGAATAAACATATTTCGATCATGATTCGTACGCAATGTACCGTCTAATGTGAACACTTTTCAGAGCGAAACATGTTTCATTCGTGATCAGACTAATCATGTTTCGGCCTAGTGTGAACACAGTATTAGTCACCAAACTTTAGCGGTTGACCACAGCATTGTATAAACCAACGTGTTTACGTACGAGTCCTCAATGTAGCAACATCAGTCAGTTAAAAAGTTAACACACAAAAATTGTTTGTTGTTCAGTTTTTGAAGCACATACTCAGGGGAAGGAGTCCCATATAAAATAGCGACGGAGATGCTCGTCAGAAATTTTAAGGGAAGACCTATACAAGAATCTCGTGTTTAGGGCGTAGCTCATTTTTTTACTCCTGAGAGGTACCCAGATAGTTATATCAAATCAAGTTATACCCCTACATGACTTGGGGAGTTCCCAAGGAGGTGTTTCAACACCACAGTCACGTCAAATGTGCTATGAAATCGCTTATTTTTCTATAGAGACGTTTTCTAATGATCAGATGCAAGAAACCGTATTCCCTTATTATGGCTGGCTTGAAGTTAGCCTAGGGAAGAAAGGTTTCCAATGTGTTCCTTGCATGCGTATGTCCAATGCAGGGTGCGAGTGCAGAGAAGAACAACTTTGATCCTGCTAAATTTGTATTAACTAATCGAATATACAAAGGAAATTGAATTGAAGACGTAAGAATGAGGAAGGTTGAGAGTGTTTTGACGAAGTTTAAAACATCGCAAGCTTTGTTCGATTTATTGGTTTGGACATCTTTGTACATTGCTTACAGCAAAAGCCGAAGTGAGACTATAAAATACATTATACTGCAAAATAGAAGCCAGAACTCCAAGCTAAATCTCATCCCAGACTCGACAGAGCGGCAGAAATTGAACCTGAACTTGTTTGTCGAGAATGGGGGAATTGGCCAAGAGAAAAGGGGAAGAGAAAAGAGAGGTAAGGGGGGGAGGAGGGGGGGGGGGGGGGGGGAGGGAGAAGCAAGGCCGCTTCCCGAACTCCAAGTTTAAAAGCGGCCAAGAAAGAACTTCAAGTTCTTTCTTGGCCGGCGGCCAGTTCCTTCGCGTTCCCTTTAGCCGGTGGCTGTTCACAGGCTAGCAAACAAAGGATTCAGCGAACGTCTAGATGAGGAAAAATCCACGTTTTAAGTATTCGCCTCTCTAGTAGATGCATCATTAGGCTGAGTTTCAATGACAAGTTTGACTTTGTTGTTTTCATTTCCGTCCATAAAAGGTTTCCATGAAGAATACAGTGCCTCTGAAGCCAACTCGTCACTAAAAAACAAACGAATCTACTGTTAGCTAGAAGTTTATTGGAATTTAAAGGTGAAAATCTGTGATGCAGTAGCCTGGGTGCCATTAAAACGCGCAGATTCTGCTCATTTGCAGAATGATCTAGAATCCAGCGAAATGTAGGCTCCATCCCTATCTGTTTTCGCCAGTACCTTTTTAGCGCATTGTTTCTGCTCAAAATCAAGAGAAAAAGGTACGTTTTTCAGGACTGAAGGGTGAGCGCTGTGAGTGAATACGGCGTGCACGCGCTAATTGCACGCGTAGAGCTTTTCAGTTTCTTTGCATATCTAACACCTGTTTCCAAGGTTATCTGAAAACTTTTCAAATGAGTTGTCAATCATAAGTCAGGTACATCTTTTTTCGACAGTTTCTAATTGTTTCATCTTATTTAGCGAATTGGAAAAAAATGCATGAAAGGAAAATCTTTCACACATCTGACGCGTACAGACAGCCTATACACGCAATACAGCGCGCGATCTTGAATTTATCTTGACCGAGACCTCTTCCGCGATATTTTGTGCTTAGACTTTACAACGATATTCGCCAAGGATGTTTATTAAACATAATAAAATTTCACAATAGTCCAAGAATAGGTCAGCACTAATGGCACATAATTGTTGCGGGAAACACTTTATGTACCTAAAACTATCGTCATGGCAGCTGACGACGACAGTTAACTTGATTGAGGTTGTTATAAACTTAATTGACTGAAAATTTATCTAAGACGCATTAACACTGGTCAAACTTAACTAAGTGTTTGATTGAACTGTGGAGTTTCTACTCCAGTCACTGCCGATAGCCTGTGAGCCCCCTGGAGCAGGATAGGACCTTCCCATTTTCCCTGACTAAACAGACTGTGTACTTGGTAAGGGAAGAGATAAGTCGGGTTGTTGCAATTGCTAAATGTATCAATAACCTGGGATCAAAGGGGACAGGGATGGGCGTGGCTCCTTGTTCATTCAGAGGGGGTGAGAAATGGGGACGATGCATGTTCGAGGGTCGTGCATGTCAATAACTGACATCAGTTGTTCAAAACACGATTAAGCTTTAAACCAAGTTTAGATATATATTATTACAGTTTCTTCATACCATGTATTGTCTCTTTTGTATTTTGTTTTTCTTTTCTTAGCCAGAAATGTTCGGAAGTGTTTTATTTGAATGTATAAAATGCAAGAACTTACTGGAGACAAATGACTGCCATTTCCTCTTGAAATCCTCGCTTCATCTTCTTAGTTCTAAAACCAGAAAAAGTTATCGTACCCAGGAGTCCCTTTCTCATTCAACGACTATAGAGTTCTCTTCGGTTTAATCTTCGGGAAGCGCGGTGACGGTTTGCGCGCTGAATTCTGGATTGGGCGTTGTTGGTTCTAGGCCTGGCCTTGGTCACTGTTTGTGCGCTTTGGCAAGATATTTTACTCTCTTAGTGCTCCTCTCAACCCAGGTGTATAAATGAATACCGGCAAAATAAATGCTGGGGGTAACCGTCCGACTGACTAGCATTATATCCAGGGAATTTCCGCTTCAGTGACAATACATGCATTATAATTATCATAAGGACAAATTAGAGTAGCTGTTACGTTTACTATTTTAGGGAATTAATTCAGAGACACTCGAGGTTTCGGGCCAGGTAGCAGTTCTTACATGAATGGCTCTCTACCTTTCGAGAGACCAACACAGGAAACAGCATGAACAATGCCCCGAGCTAACCCGAAAATAATAGCAACTGCTACACTAGAGGAACAGTAGAATTACAAGCTTGTAAGGCACTGACAAGAGCTGCTAAACTGCTGAGTTTGTCGCCATCGTCACCATCGTCGCATTTATTGCGGTTTTCAATAACATGCGAACTCTGAAGTTCAAAGCCCAACTGACGATTGGGTTTTTCGCTGCCGTCAATCACAATTATGGCGACAGCTAACGAACCTTGAAATCTGACTCGTCCCAAGTCGTCTTCATATAACACACGGCAAAGGAAGAGTTGCGCACGAGGTAGGGGAGAGGGGAAGATGGGAAAGGAGAAGAGGAGAAGTCTCCTTTCGCTTTCTCACTACCCATCTCACCTTGCGCTCCCTTTCTCAGTACCCATCTCTCCCTGCGCCCTCCTTGTGCGCTGTACGATGACGACTGGGGACGAGTCAGCCTTGAAACAGAAACAAACAAAGTGGATCGAAATCTACCAATCACGACCGACAGACATGACCTTTTGACCCGGCTGAAGTAAGCTTCTGTTTCCTGAGAGGTTCGCTTAGATGATTGAGATGTTATTGAAAAACACAATAATACAGGTAGTTATTTCATGTGCGAAGAAAGCGGCTCACCTTTTCCAGCGGACAAAGAATACAGCTGCAACAACTCCGACTGTTGACAGACAAAATGCTGATACAAGCGACACAGCCAGTACTGTGCTGCGCTTTTCACTGTTTTCAACTCGTCCTGCGCTTCCCGCTTGAGGATTGGGGCCTGTATTAGTGAATGGTTCAGTCGAACTCGCAGTGTCCAGTGGAGTTTGTGATGGCTTCGAATGTTCCTCGCTGTAAGATATTGTTGTCGAAGGGGTAGAAGTAATATTGCTTTGTCCTTCTCTTGTTTGTGTCGATAGTAGAATTGATGTGGTACTTTTTGAGTTTGTTTCAGTTGTTTTGTTGTTCGCAATGCCTTTGCTTATGTACGAAGGGGTTGAGAAGGTTGGAGACGGTTCTTTTTCTAAAAGAAATAAGATGATACTACTATTACTGATTATGTAAACGATTTACTAAAGAAATGGTCACACTTTTCGTAGAAATGTTTTCAATTCTAAACAGATCTAAACATGATTTATACTACAACTGAAACAATGTGGTGCATGTGAGTTTTTTTACACCAACGGACAGAAGCTATATTTTATCGTACAAATCGGCGATTAGCACTTCAAAGCTGACAAAACTTTGGGTGGCTCCGGTTGAATTCGTTTCACTGTAAAAATAGGATAAAGTTTTATGTTACTCTGGGACCTCGGAGCCAAGGGACAATAAAAGGGACCTTAAGATACGAGGACGGAAAGGCCAGGACGGCAACGGCAGTGGACGCGGGAAACTCGCACGAGTCCCGTCGTGTCCCCAAAAACAAAAAGCTTAAGATGTGTATTTTCCTACAGGACGGCGATGTCAATAATTTGAGCTTTATAAAAGCACTTAACAAAACCAATGACATCCTTTCGAGGCGGTAAAAATCATATCCTATCAAGTTTAAACGATAGTGAACAGATTCTTCGTGATATATATGAAACAAACATCTGAGTATTCACAGAGAACTAGGAATTTCCAAGAAATTAAACGAAGCAATCTGACCTGGTTTAGATAGGTGACGAAGAAAAAAAGGTAAAATCTCATTTGCAAAGAAGCGGTGGCTTTGCTTTTCGCTACCGGAACGCTTAAGAATCCTGTCGAGAATCCTGACTTCATGTGAATATTTCGATTCCCTCTGCTATAGCATAGACAAGAATTTGTAATAAAACAACATACATCAAGTTCCGGGAATTATGAAAACACAACTAAAGATCGATTTATTTATGTGCATTTACTTCATTTGCTCCATAGATGCTTTCAAGACACTCGTTTTCACATAA
This sequence comes from Meandrina meandrites, assembly GCA_963693305.1. NCBI lineage: Eukaryota > Metazoa > Cnidaria > Anthozoa > Scleractinia > Meandrinidae > Meandrina > Meandrina meandrites. Next base: position 22,758,465 of record OY855916.1, on the reverse strand, counting down.
TTTTCCCAGCTGTACTTACACTTATTTATTATCTTTGCTTCGCTTTCGATCCGCTTGAACACTCGTGACAGCGACTGAAACACAGACGAACAGGCAAGGAATATTTTCATATTTTTTCCGAATGTCAACGTATTTCTACGCTACAATCACGAAAACTGCGAACCTAATAAACATTCTCGTCAATATAACTGAAGATAACGTCGATTGGAACATTTTTCTAGCAAAACCAAGCGTAAAATACTCACGTTCTCGACACGACGGCAAATCGGGTGAAATGACGTCCTCGACGAGGCGAGGACGGCAGGGAGATGAGTCGCGAGTTCTCGTGCGCATGCCTGGTTGTGTAAATTTACTTCCTGTAGCCGTCCTAGCACCTCCCGTCCTGGTATCTTAAGGTCCCTAGTGTCAGAGGGAGTGCGGTGGGTTATCGAGATTTGGGATGAGCTTAAGAGTATTAAAAGTTGGCGTTAGAATATTAAATTTGCTCTGGTTGTTTGCATGTATTTGTTTTCCAATTCATTAAATTATCGGCCCTTTAAGTTTGCATTTCCTGGTGGAAGATATACGTTACAACCGTCTTATCAATAATATAGTAACATTCAATTTTAATTTAAACAAAATCAAACCAAAGTGAGAACTGACTGAGACGAAATGTAGTTTCTGAAGAAAACATATAACCATAGCAACGATAACGCATACTCTTGAGTACAAGTAAATATGTTTTCTTACGAAAAGTTTCGAGTGCTTTAGGGGAATGATTTTGTGGTCAGATTTAAATGTGTGGGTTATAGCCACACGGATTTCAGTTTCGAAACACAGCCTCTAACTTATCATAACGTATTTATTCCGGTAATAATGGCTCCTGACGAGATCAAAAAGCTTTGCACCCTTTCTCAGACTAACTAGCGAATTTAAGCAGTACTTAAAGACGGGGGTGGTGGGGTTAGGGGGGGGGGGGGTGGAACTCTCATAAATTTCGGATAGGGGTGTGCCGCGAAGGTTATTAAACCCTGACCCTATTTAAGGATAAAGAAAACGAAAATTGATACCCATTTTAAGGCCCAAACCCGAAAAATGACACCCTATTTCAAGGAAAGGAGAAGCGTTGGGTGACGATCCAAATAACGGCTAACCGCACACGGCAAACACAAATCTTTACAAAAACGCTTTGCTACTGGTTGAACGGATAGTTTATCAGACCATTTGTATTTGTTACGTTTAGTTGGGCATTTATTTAGCTGATAGAATTTAGGTACCCTATCTAAGGATAACACCGGGAACACAGAGCCAAAAGGAGCAAAAATGATACCCTATTTAAGGACCGAGAACCTCAAAAACCATACCCTATCCCGCGGCACATACCTATATAGCCCATATATGAGAGTGACCCCCCGGGACTTAAAGCAAGTTATTCTGTGATCGAGTAACGCTGAGTATTATCTTTCTTTGTATGTGGCTCGCGTCTTTATAAAATGCAGCGGATGTACAATTATTTATATGCGTGCGCCATCCGGATAGGATATGAAGCATGTCAAAACAATGTTCACTGCAAATTGGAACAAGAAAATATAATGAACAATTACCGGTCCGGTGTGGACCTTGCCAAAACACGCTAAAAACAGTGAGACAAAATCTATGCTGAACCACTGGTATGGTCATGGCAGACTAATACAGCTTTGTCAAACAGTGTGTATAGCTAAATATGCTGAAGCCGGGAACTCCCAGATCGACTTTTATTTTAATTTGGCAATAAAAATAAAATGGACCACATAATTGCGTGATCAAAAGGACCACGAGTGACGATTAATGCTGGTAAGAATGGCTTATTACAATTATTAAACGAGGGATAGGAGTCTCGTGTTGTGTACAACAACAATAAAAACTAGTTCTAGCCGATTTCAGACGCACATAAACATAACTCAGTCAACAATTGGTTGAAATATTACCTGTTCAGTACTTACCTGACATTTTCGTGTCATTCCTAAACGATCCTGACCGCGAAGAAGCGAAAAAAATCGACACCAGTAAGAGGCTTTGTAATAGGTTGGTATATCGCGACATAGAAGGCATTCTCAGACTAACAAGACAACTTCTGAGCTAGAATAAAACCACGCGTCTTGTTTGGTGCCTGATACGAAGCTGCTCGTTGCTGAAACACCGACACGAAATAACTCTTGGCGTGCAAGCAGAGACTGATATTAATCTTCTTTTTTGTTGATTATTACGTCGCTATTTTGAGAGAGTTAGCACCGCTTCGGATATCCTGTCAACGTCACAGCATAACCGTATCAAGTTTAGCCTCACGAGGCCATCAGGTCAATTCCATTGCACATATTTTGGTTTTAACTTTCGGTGATTTACGACATTCTGCTCTGTTTGAAAAAAAAAAAAACAAAAAAACAAAAAAACAACAACAACAAAACAATCGTTATAAGACACCCGTGACGCTATTGCTTGCGAAGTATACCCCAAAAATTTCTACAGGAAGAAGATCATGTAGACTCAGTTTGGTTGGTTTGACGTAAGCATCGATCAGGTTGTCGTGTACGCGTTTCTACTATGGAGGACTATGGTGTTTGGCTTTCAAGCATAAACCACTTGTGAATAATTTTCAGTTGCCAGAAAACTTGATCACGAATTCTATATAATCAAATTTTCTAGATCTCATTAACAATTTCTTCTATTAGAAGTAGTTCAGGTCACAGACAGAAGTCTGGTTAGAAGGTAGATACATGTATGTTGATGGGATATGGGAAGTCTATATTTTTCGAGTCAGAGTGCGTTTGGCAAGTGTCCGTGTCAAATTATTCCTGGGAGCCTGAAAGCGCCGTGACACTATACTTGCCTGCTCCCGTTTTATATGGGGCTGGAAAGTTTCCAATGGCAAAATATTCAGTCAGGCTCGAATCTATGACGGAGTTGTTTATAGAAGAAGTGGCCGGGTAAAGGGCCCTCTGTTAACCCCCATCTCTGATGAGATTAACACACCAGCCGTTCACTAATTAATTCAGTTAATTTCAGCAAGTATTCTGTAAAGTCAAAGAGTTCAACAATACATTATATTGTAAATATTGTAGCTAATATCTTCTGAACATAGCAATATCGTCTCAAACAGATATGAGAAACGAGAGGTGCCTTTCATCTCGCCCGCCCGGCCATTGTTACCCTATGAGGGTGTACAAAATAATAATCTGGATGTCAATACTTGCCACCCCATGGGAGTATAAATACAAACGCGATCATTTCGCGGTTCTCTCCACCGTGAGCCCTGAAGGGCATTAGGGCGATTTGATTTCCAAAACGAAATCGGACTTTTCAAACAAGCAAATTTTACCGGATTTGTCGTCGGTCGAGACCCAAGTTTAAAAAAAAGCAGCATGTTTATGCAATATTTACGTGGATTTTCCTTTCTGTACCGTGTTAGCCTTCTTGTTCAGGTAAGAGTGCATTGCATAACTGCTCCAAATGCATGATTCGTATGATTATAACGTTCGAGTCTGATCGTCCTCAGTCGACTCACCCAATGATTGCTTTATCGTTATCCATAAACATGTTTAAAAGTTCCCGATCCTGGAAAATCGCCGAGGTTTTGTTGGGATCGCATTTGTATGTTGTGGTTTGTTTTCATACGTTCTATCTGTCGCCACTGAAAGGTCGACAAATGACCTGAATTTTAATTTATTCCTTTGTTTAATATTAGGCCCGTCTGTTTGGATAAAACAAAACATTTCTTTCACCAGATCTCCTTTTCTTTTTAGGTCTTAACAGTTTATAAGACAAAATTGATAAAACGTAGACCTGAGGGGTGTATTTTTTGCCCTTTGTGTGGAGCATAAGAGCATATGAACATGCAACATCCTGTCTATATATACCTCAATAATACAATGCCCTACGCCACACTCTCAACTTAACTCAGAAGTCAGCTACTTTTTACCCTAAATTGAAGTAATTTAAGATTCTTTCGAACAGTCAGTTTCTCTACCTAAGCCAGCTGCCCACTTCATATTTTAATGAAATCCCGGCATTGAGATGCTGTATCTAGAAATCTGTACAATTACGTGATTGACAGCCACTTGTGGCTTGTACAATTATTCATATATTTTTATCTGGCGTTCCCTGCAAGCTAAAACTGACTGGGAAATGTCATGCTCCTATAATTTGGGCCTATGTATCTTCTATTGGTGTGGGTGTGTGCATGTGTTGCACCTGACGTATGTAATTGAACAAAATCGAACCAAAATTCAATCAAACCTAATAAAACACCAATTGTTGATTGAGTTCGGTAATCAAACAAAATTGAACATCTATTTTGCTGTGAGTTTGTTATCAAACCAATCAAACTAATGAAACAAAATCATATGCCATCGATTTTATCCGATTCGATTTTTGGAATTTATCAGTGTTAATGTTTAAATTTAAAAATAAAGCAAACAGGAGTTCGGTAATGGAATGTGCCATTGAGTATGATTGACCAAATTTGATTGTAAGTTTGATTATGTTCGATTACTGAACCCAATCAAGTGATTTTATTTGGTGATTACGCTGGGGGTTGCATGACTGTTAAGAAAGTGTTTTATCTTTCTTCCTCTGTTCATGTTCAATTTTGCTAAAATTTTCAGGGTATTATTTTTGAATTCGGGACCGCCAAACGCAAATCCATCTTGTGGCAGGAAGGAGGATGACTGAGTGTATAGCTGTGTTGAGGCTATGAGAAAATAGTTGCTGATTAAAGTTGGGTTAAAAATCAATGAGGATTGTAGTTTGACTGCTTGACTATTTCTGACAAGATGATGTTTCATAATTTTTTTTTTCAACCCTACAGCTTGTAGCCACCAACCAGCTTGAACAGGCAGCTTTGAACCCAGAAACCATTCAGCGCTTGATGTCAATGGCAGAGCTCCAGGCTCCAAGAATGAGATCTAGGACCATGGAAAGCCTCCAAATTTATACCTAAAGCCCATCACCTGATGCGTTGCCGTGGTGAACATGACAGGTCAGAGAGATTCTACGGCTAATAATTGATTGCATGTTCCCTGATTGATAGGGTGGAGTCTCTGTTGCATGTACAGTAGCAGACAACTACCATAAGTGGGCACATACAAACATTGCAACTTTAACTATGCACAAGCAGACACCTTGTCTAAATAGACACTTGGATCCAATGACCGGTGTCTGCTTACAGTAGACCAGAGACAGTACATTGCGAGTACATGTACCGGTAATTCATAGAACTGATTTGGTGATCCCCTAGCTGATGATGTGCTTTATTCTCAACACCTGATGCAAGAAAAACAATAAGACATTGATAACAACAACAACAACAATAACTATAATAATTGAAAATATTTAGACAGGGTGACCACTACAGTTATATTTCAACTTTTATCAGTGTGCGTCAGTATAAAACATAAAAATTAAAAAAGTGTTTGCTTTTGTTTTATTGGACTGGTTGTCATTTATTTTTTTATTAAAAGTTATTTATTTCTTCTTTTTATTAAAAATCAATTGGTAATTTGTATATCTGACTTGTACTGGATGTGTTAAAAAGCTGTATGATATTCCCTGATCAAATTGCAATTTACAAGTGTTTTTTATGGAGGGAGGAAAACTGGAGAACCAGGAGAGAAACCAAACCCCCAGCAAGGATAGGAGCCAATAACAAACTCAACCCAGATATGAGGCTGAGTCCAGGAGTTGAACCAGGGCCACATTGGCGGGAGGCGAGTGCTCTCCCAACTGTGCAACCCTTGACTGTACCAGATTGTGACTCAATGTGCATGTACTGCATTGTCTGGATTACAGTCTGAAGGAATTAGATGTGATATTCGCCTCCTATATTTAAATATGTTGATATACCATAACACTGAGAGCTGTTGCATAAGCCAAAAGAAAAAGGGAAACATCAACAGAAGTTGCCAAGTGAATGGCAGGTTTTCACAAATTAGAAAAAGTCTTCTACTGAGTTCTCTGATGCGAATACCACATACACTGGACAGTTGTATTGATATTCAGAGGGGAATTATTATTATTCAAATGATTGACAGCCCATCCTTCAGTTGTCCCCCACCTCCTCCCCACCCCTTTCCTCCAATACTGTGGAACTTAGTAAAGCCCCTTGTATTTAGAAAATCTTTACATTTTTTTACAATTTTTGGTCTACATTTTTTTTCCTGCAGGTTGTTCAACATGTGCACTTGATTGCTGGATGGACAAACATGGAAAGAAAAAAGAAGAAAAATGCATTAGTTTTATGACATTAACGTTTGGTAGATACCTACAAGAATAGGTAACAAATAACATGTATTTCAAGATAGATGGCAGTGTTAAATATTGGTAAAAGAGAGTTTGTTAACCCAGGATTTGCCATTTAGTACACAAATAATTTGACGCAAACAACATGGATATGACTTACTGTAAAATGTGACTACAATTTATTGCCATTTGTGACAATAAAGTTGTTGTTTAAAAAATATCTATAGTGGTTTTTGCGTAGAACGGAGTTGTTTAGGGAGTGCCCAGATCTGTGTGGACATTGCAAAGGGGAGGGGGCAGGGTCCTTGGGTGCCTTTGACCCCCCCCCCCCCCCCCCCTTGTGAGATAACTTTTTTAAATAAACAACATACAAGCCTTATAATTCAGCTGGTGAAAAAGTGCAAATCCGAAGAATCAGATAGATAGTTGCATACTCCATTTTCAGGACCTCATTTCTGTTTCAGTTAAAATTTGTGGATTAGGACGTAATCAACGTTCGACAGTTTCAGAGGATTTGATCTTTGACAGGTCAGAAACAAAGCCCTGAGTAAAACAGACTGGAAACAAGCGACGTGACAACGGTGCAGGCGCGTTTTTGGGCGCGAAATTGAGCGATACTGCTGAGCTAGCGATGCAATATGGGATAAAATGTTCTGTTGTCAACTAATCATTTCCAGTTTTAAATGTAGGGATTATTGTATTAGAGATGGAAGCTGAAAAGAGAGGGATCCCCTTCAGCCCCCCCCCCCCTTCCCCTCAAAAAGTCTTGAAAAGAAATAACCTCCACCCCCTTACATACCTTTCACGGTACTTGTTTGAAACACTAAATAATGAAATTTCCAGATTAATTATATTCCCTGTTTAAGACAAATGTCCCTGAATATCATGCCTAGCCTGCAGTGCAGCCGGTTTCGACCGACGGATTAAGGTGGGGGTAAAGGTGAATTTGAGTGAAATTTTAAGAGTTTTAAAGAAGGGATAGAAGAAAGAAAATTATTTTTGGAACACCACCAGACAGTTGACCCCAACGCAAGAGCACCCCAGGTTGTCAGGGGACTGTTTGGTGTCCATCTACTAAATTTTAACTTCAAATTCTAATTTTAAAATCACATTATTTAAATCTTTAATATTTCTTATTTCTCCAAAATTTACTAATCCTTTGAGAAAAACTATCTCTTCCCAAACATCCCCAAAAATCACCAAAAAATTTACAAAACACCGCTAAACAAAGCGTTGTAGGATGAGCAGAGAGTTTTGGGAATGCTTGAAACGGGAATGAGATATTCGCATTAAACCCAAGTTAAGCGGTGTAAAAACGGGCTTCAGGTGAACCCCCGCCTTAAACAGGGTAAGGAGAAATAAGCGGCTTTAGATCACTCAAGAGGAATTTTTCAGTACACCGTCTGTATTTTTTTGAGTCATTTGAGCGGTTTAAACCTCTCAACACTAATTCAAACAAATGTTTATATGTTCAAGAATGCAAGGTGTTTCAATGCAATCAGTGACGGATCCAGACCATCAGCTAAGGAGGGGGCGCGTTTGACTATGAACGTTGAATTTTGCGAAGATAATTCCGGCACTTCAAAGAAAATGCGCTATTTCCGAAAAAATAAGGTGGGGCCAGCGCCCCCCGGGCCCCTTCCCTGGATCTGCCACTGGCAATAGTTTGTGACAATTTCTGAAAAAATTAAAAATGCAGTAAAAGTAAACAGGAAGAACAAAAGCTGAACAACATTTTTTAAGCGATGACGTCATTTTATGACGTCATCGGGTAATGCTGTAAAGCGAAAAGCGATGGAATTTATGGAATTTTTGGTGTTACGGTGTTACGATTACTCCCTGAATTGAACCGAAGAGCATTGGGAAGTAGGTGCATGGTTTGTGTTCTTGTTGTATTCGTCGTGCGAGTGGACGGGATCTGTTGTCTGCTGCAATCGAATAGAATTTGGAACTAACTTCAGGGATAAACGTCAGTAGAAAAGAATTCAAGTAAAACTCAACAAGAAATCACGTTGTAGAACTCAAAGCAAAATACTCCCGGGCAGTTAGAAAGGACCGATTCTATGTATAAACGAAAGACACAAATTATATTTGATGTGTTTTATTAGATTTAGTAAACAGAAATCTTTACATTTTTTAAAAGAAAAAGGCTAAACATTTTCAAGACAGCGTTTGACCTTGTATCTTATGTCGTCAGTATCGGATGTCGCGCTACAAGATAACACAGCTTTTGTCAAACAGTCATTCAACACAGAAGTTGTTCAGGAATAAACGTCAGTAGAAAAGAAATCAAGTTTAACTCAACAAGAAAGCACTGCGTAGAACTTAAAGCAAAATACTCCCGGGCAGTTAGAAAGGACTAATTCTAAGTATAAGTGAAAGAGACTAATTATATTTGATGTGTTTTATAAGATTTAGTAAACAGAAATCTTTATTCTTTTTTTAAAAACAAAAGGGCTCAACAATTTCAAGACAGCGTTTGACCTTGTATCATATGTCGTCAGTATCAGATATCTCCCTGCAACATAACGCAACTTTTGTCGAACAATCATTCAACACAGAAGTTGTCAGCTATTTTTATTAACTTTCTTGAAATTTTCTGTCAAATTTCCTGAAAATTCTTAAAGACCCCTTGTGAAACGTCATCGCTTCTGCATGCATTGCGTGCCGTTTATTACTTTTTCCGGTCGTGTTTCTGACCGGATGAGTTCATTTTCCTGGTTTTGTCTTGGGCGGTCCCGAGCATAACCTTACCCTATAAATTTATTAAAATGTCGGGGAAAAAACAAAAAGACCGGAAAACGGATATACATTGTAATGCGGGCCCCGCCTTTATCTTTGAATGACTACAATAAACTGTACCAAGGTAAATGGTTCCGATGTAGCCTGATGTCTTTTCTCACTGATATGCACCTTCCTTACAATGCTGCATTAATTAACATGGTAATAAGTAATAGGAATTTGAAATTGTTTAAGCAAATTTAGTCTGCTGCCTTCAGCCGGTTGATCCACTGTTAAAAACACAGACGGAGAGCAGATACTAGATCAAAGGAAGCCCTCGTACTTCCGGTAAGAAGAGTTCCTCTAGACGAGAGTCTATTTATGTAGTTATCACGTACGTTGTGACCTCAGCTGTCATTTCACGTCATCAAGTCTTGGCTGAATACCCAGACAATCCAGTGTATCAGCTTTATAGATAACCTTTATTCGACTCGGATACCATTTTTGTTGCTTCTTCCTTTGCGGAAAATTTTGTTTATCTCAGCTTTACGGGAGCGTCTTCAGAGAGGCGATGGAGCTGTCGCTATGGAAAGCTGTAAGCGTGCTTGCCCTGCTTTATAGTTTGGAATCTCCAGGTAAGAGTCTGCACAGCGGCTAATTTACAAATTGTTCTGTTTTGAATACAATAGTAATTATCTTTAACCTTCAAAAATACTTAACATGAAGCGCTGTATCGCAAATTTGTTTTGATGCTTTGGATACAACCACATTTCCAGACCAGGAGGGAAAATGATTTATAAAATGACGCTCTATTGCACGTTTCTTAGACGGTCCTGGACTCCGTAGACTACGAGAGGAGAAACCACTTCACCACCTCGGTTTCACAACGAGTGATATGGGATCATTAAAGCGAATTGTTCGCTTTTAGTGGCTTTTCTGTTATGATTTCAAGTTGGAAAGACCAATGGTTTTAACATCAGCATCAAACTTAACGCACATATCGGCATAACCCTGATCTGACTCAGCGAACTGTTCGACGACGGGATTCATGAGAAATTCAAAACCGAAGAAAGGTCATGTCAGACTGGGGAGAGTCGTAAAACTGAAGCGAAGAAATGTTTTTGCCAGTCAGTCTGATTAGTGTTAGTGTCGTAAACAATCACTCCAAAACCAAGACCTAAGTATGAAACAACGAGGCATCGAGAAAACGAAAAACACAAAACATAAAAACAAAACGCCACTGAAAACAAAACTCGAAAACGAAACACCCAGAATTGGAAACAAAGCACCCAAAAGCCGAAAACTAAACACCGAAAAATAGAAACAAGGTACACAAAACTAGAAACTAAGCCCCAGAGCACCAAACAGTAAGCATCAAAAACTCTAAAAAGTAGCCTGCGCGGCGGGCGTATATAGGAGTGGAGATTAAGAACGAGCGTGCGCTTAATGCTAGCACTCGAATTCACCTTCTCTCTCCCTTTCTACACCAGTCGCGTATTCAATGACAGGGATGATGATCGAAAAATTTCGAAAACTAAAACTTCCTATATAAAAGGTAACAGCGTCACGTATTGGGTAAACTGTTCGAAAAACACAAAAGAAAAAAACTACGAAATCAGTACAGTGCCAGTATCCCTTGAATGATAAAGATACGAAATACTCAAAACCAGAAATGAATGAGGCACCTAAAACTAATATGAATATAATATAAATAAATTTACGAAAACAATACCATGTATGTCCTTACCAAATGATACTTCTGGAAAATCGAGACCAACTTTTCATACAAACTAGCTGAGATTTGCGTCAACGCTGTTTTGACCATCTGCGCTGCAACTTCGACATTACCCAGTCTCCCGCTTTTTCTTTTTGCTTCTGTTCCATTGTAATACCAAACGAATTCCTTGCACGCAGAAGCATGACGTAATAGCTCAGACCCTGCTCAGCGCTGGGTAGTAGTAATAGTCATTGCCGTTTTTTTGGATTCCACTGAGCGTCTGCTACACCAAGTTAAATTTTGAAAGACTCGAGCCGAGTGGCATGAAACGTCGTTACGGTTACGGGCTATACAGATTTTATGGCGATAACTCCGTCAAAAGATATAGAAACGATAAACTATGTATCAGCTGCTAGATCGCTAATGCAATGGAAAAAGTGAACGTCAGTTGTAGGACAAATGCTTAGAAGTACTTTGCTTACAAATACGCACTTTGCCCTAAGCTCGATTACCAGCCGCTGTTCGGGGAATGAGCCCGAAAGACCGAACACGAGAGGACGGCGGAAATCGAGCCTAGCTTTGCCCCAATCGGGGTTTTCATTCGGCTCTTTACTAATGACAGTGAGTTGTCAGCTCCTCGTTTCGGTTTCTGTAGCACTAAGGTTTTTACGGGAAGGGGCTGCTAGCCTCGTTCCCAACCCTCCTCCTATGGTCCCACCCAGGCGAGTTACAAATGTTATTGCAGCAAATGTTACAAATGTTCACACAGGATACGCTGTCGGAAATCCTTGTATTTATGTTTTCATGTACAGTCAACTCTCGCCTTACAGACACCCCGCTATTATGGACAAAATCCAGATCTCCGGCGAAAGTTAATTAATGTTTGACTGGAAATGACTCTCGCTATTACGGAGTCCTGCTATTACGGAATTACGGACACTTTTGTGGTACCAAAAGAACAATTTTATTGCTTTGACTTTCGATAAAGCGGACACCATGGACTTCTCATATTGTAGTCTGTTGCTCATTATTTGTAAAATAAGTTGCTTCAGTTGCTTCAGTAGCTGTTCAAAAGACTTTCCTTTTTCACTTCAGCTTGCGCCTTTTCCTTTCAGTCTCGTTAGGAGAGATCAAACCGTCATCCATTGTCATCGTCCATACCCATCGACTACCTAGCAGTTTCACCACTGTTGATAAGCTCGTCATAGTCTATATTATTTAACGTATGTTAACTGCACTTTTTTTTTCTTACACCCTGCTGTTACGACTCTCGCTATTCCGGAAACTAAACGACGTCCCGAGCATGTCCGAGAGTTGACTGTATATGCTTATATGTTACTTATTTATTCAGTTATTATTTTTTTTTTGAAATTTATTGTGATGTAACGCAACGCAACGAAGCGTAATGTAATGTAACGTAATGCGATGTAATGTAATGGTACTATCTGGCATTCAATCTTGATCTTATAATTTCATTGCCATTTTTTCATTTAGTTTGCGATGGATGTAACGAAACTCTGCATGCAGACAGAGGCGGCTTCCATTCTCCCAACTATCCACAAAAGTACCCGGATAATCAGTACTGCTCCTGGAGGATCACGGTTAGTCCATCTCATCAGGTGTACTTGATGTTCTCGAGCTTCAGTTTACAAGCAGAAAACAATACGGACAGTGTTCATGTGTACGATGGAGACAGCGAGGCAGGGGAGGCTTTGGGAGAGTTTAATGGCGATCACCCTCCCCCCAAGGATGGAATATATTCCTCGTCAAACAGCTTGCTTGTGATTTTCAAGTCAGATAACAGCAGTTCTTACCCTGGTTTCCAGGCGATTTACCATTCTGTAAATTGCTCTGGTAAGTATTACTCATTTATGCGGTGAAAATATACATACATATACATACATATACATACAAAATGAAAATCAGTAACAGAAAACAGATAGAATGGACTGAATTTTCCACAGGGTTTAAGTAAGCTCTAACTTGTGTTTCCACTGTGCTAAGTTTTAAGTCAACAAACATCAGGTAGAAACTTCAGCGAAGAAAACAATTTTAAACCATGTTTAACTAAACAGCTTTAAAACATGTTTTAGTTTTGGTGTGAATAGGGTGTTAGTTTACAAAAATGATTATAATGTATCAAAGTCATTAGCCACATCAGTTTTCTACACTTTTCTATATATTCTTCATATATTTTTTCAAAGTTACCATAGGTCTACTTGGGGCAAGAACTTGAATAGTGCTGATACGTATCCTAAATGAGCCAATAAGAACTGTGCGTTATTCTACTCAGTTGCGTCCATGGTATCCAGTGGATTTGTAATTTGCGCCGTTGGCACATGACAAAATTTTTCTTGTTTTTGTTTTTTCGAAATTTCTCTGACAAATGCTGTTGTAATTGACCAATTAAAGCGGTCCAATTTTTAGAAATTTTAGAGTCTGATAGCAGAATCCTGAAATATTGCAAAATCATAAAAATTGTGGCGATCAAGCAAGATTTATAACCGGTTGCTAAAGCCCTCTTGTTTTAATAAAACGCAATTATTTTTAATATGCCACGGTGAAACTTTTTGTAATGACCTCACACAAGGTGGCAAAGTGTTAAAGTTCACTCACAGCAAGCTACATGACAATCGTAGCCGTATATCATTCAAGTGAAAAATGTAGAAAAGAGATGTAGTATCCCTTCTGTAGGTATGTAAAAGGGTGTCAGTTTCTATCAAAGGTATATGGAAGGCTTACCTTTCTGTCAAAAATGGAGTAAAATGGTAAACGCTCGGACGTTGGGGCGGAACCCCCCAGAATAATTTTTTAAAACAATTCTAATCAACTTAACGCTACGGCCTCCTGCAAGTTTTTAACACCTATTGAGTAACGTTCTCGATAGTCAGGTAGAAAAGTTTCATATTTTCGTCACAAAGGTGCATGAGAGCCTCGGACAAAATTAAGTTAGTGACTGGTAATAGGAAGCTCATAATGGACCGATAATTTTTTAGAGAGGGGAGGGCCGGTGGAAATAGGGGAAAGTTAATTAATTTCATGTACATAAATTTAAGCACGTTCATTGCATAGTAAGTAAAGGGAATGAGCAAACGGGAGAAGGGTCAGCAAAGAGTGTGCTTCACAAAGTGGAGGGTTAGGAGAATTTGATATGACCTCTCTCCATTTGCATCAGCCCCCATTCTTTCTCCGGTTTTGTTTCTTGTAGCGTCATTTCTGAATATTTACATACGAAGCGAAGGTTGCGATGATCCAGGAAAGATCGCTGGGACACGTGGTATTGCTTACATCATTGTTAATGGAAAAGATCACTCACCTCATAGAAGGGGTCATAATGTTGTTATTGTGGATGCTAAAACAGGTAAGTAAAGTGATGCTTTACTGTATAGATTTGATGGCTTATTGTGATAGCTTGACCGTATGTGAGCCGATATGTGAAGGGAAAAGCCGGAGTGCTACAGATTTGGTGTTTTTATGTAACCATTATACTTAGAGGGTCTCAATGGGGTTTACCTTCAGCCGTCAAACGGCCTAAAATTTAATCGTCAAACCTAAAAAAGGGTGAAGGGTAATTTTTACCGTTTACCGTCAAAAAGGCAGTTATTATAAGGCGTTCCATGCTCCCAAGTATAGTCACTTCATGGTCTTTCCATCTGAAAGTAGTGTCAAAATGTTAATATTTTATTAATGATTTACCGCATTGAAAAAAAAAAATATTAAAATTTCACTTGATTTCATTACTAGATCTAAACAATCTACAGAACACAGAAGTAAATATAAGTTAATATTAGCTTCAAATCATAGAAGAAATTTCCTTTTGATAACCGTCAACCGTCAAAAGCCCAAAAATTTAACCATCGACCCTTGAAGGAGCTACGTCAGCAGGATTTTGCGGACTTTTCGTCTAAACTACTCTGAAATTCTGAAAAACTAGCCTGCGAGCAGGCTAATGAAAAACATTATCCTTGTATATCTAAGGGAAGATGTAACCTTAATTTGTGAGGTGGAATCAAACCACGACTATAATTATCAATTTTTGGAAGATTCGCGGAAACAACTTGAAAAGTTGAGCTTTATTTTTCAACTTGTGATCCATTTCCATTTCCATCCTAGCCACAATACAATGCTTGTCAACAGTTTCAGTGCTTTAATATACCAATTGTTAATAAAAATGGCTCATTATTTTTAGGTTTCCTACGACACAAATATATATTTTGGCTGTTCAAAAATCTGTTTAAAACCCGTGACAAAGCCCCTTTAAAATCGGCAAAATTTAACTGTCAACCTTCAAAGCAACCCTCCCCCCCTCGAGACCTTCTTCTTAGGACCATGTGTGTAGATCGCACGATATCTTTTTGCAACTGTTTCCTCCGCAGAGGCTTTCTGAAGGCGTGGCAATCTCGTCACCAGAGCCCGCTTTTCTTTTGGTCAGCACCAAAAATTCTTGGTGCTGACCAAAAGATAGCGGGCTCTAGAGACGAGATTGGGGGGTGTGAAAGCGGAAAGGAGAGAACGAGCATGCGCAGGGATGATATAGCGTTCCCCGCGCTCTCTATTATCCTCTCACCAGCCTCAGTTCTGCCAGTTGTCCAGGCAGCACGAAAGGAGAGAGCTTTTGTGACAAGACTGACTGGTGTGCTATTTATTATTCCGATATAGGTGCAGTGCTTGAGTCAAGATATTTTGACACCTATTTATATAGCTCTGCTGGCGTCAACTTAAGAAACTATCTTAACGGCATAAGTGGAAAGTAAGTGCAGTACAAATAAATTATTTGTTTCCGTTTTTTGGTGTTGTAATTATTGTTTTTGTTGACGACGATTGATGATTAGGATGGTGGTGATGATGATAATAATGTTGTTGTTTGAAATTTCTTGGCATATATTGTTACAAAAGATTGAAAGAAATATATTGGTATCGGATTATTGATTTTGTTGTATGTGAGAGACAACAGTTTGGGTGTTAATCAATCTAACTTGTAAAATTCATTAACTATTCATGAGGGTGAAAACCAATCCCAGCACAGTATTCAGATCACATGCACACAACTGTAAACCCCAATACAAATCAAACAATAGAATTAACTTTTTAGCTGAGCAGGAGGCTCCTGCTCAGCTAATTAGTATTCATTAACTCTTGACACAAATCTCTACCGAACTAAAATTGTTTGAACTGTTTTTCGGGATTTTCCGAGGTTATAACTTTTTTAAACGACGTTTCGACCAGTTTTACTGATCTTCTTCGGGTTGTTATCAAAAATGTTGTCAAAATGGCGGATCGTTTTTCATGTTCAGCTTGGTAACCGCACACGATGAATCGTGATCATTACACGACGTGATGTGAAAATGCGCGGGAAATGCAGTCTGAGGCCTGTCAAGTACTTTTACTTTTGTGATAATTAACTGACCATTAAAGTCTTTTTCACGATCGAAGAAGCAGTTTAGGATTGGTTTCCATGTTTCAACATGGTCAAAATTGTTGAGCACTTTCATTCCGCGATGTTTCTGTCGTAGTGACTCAATTCCTTTAAGAACGTTTCTTTGCTTTAACCGTCTCTCTCTTGCAACGATCTCTGCGTTTCCCCAGTCAACACCACTCTGGCACTCCACGGTGTGCCGTGCTAGGCCTCCGACTTCTTTGCCCATCCGTCTTTCGGCCGATAGAGCGTTTCCTTTTTGTAGGCCTTCATTTGTAAGTCTGACTTCGTCCATTTGTTCTTTCTTTCGTGTTTGCAAACCAAATCGCATAACAATACTTTGCATTCAATTTATTGTTTTCATTTCACAAGTAGAATAAAATAATCGCGTTCGACCTGTATGGGCGCCCCTATACAGATCTCCCGCTCATATTTTATCTACTACTTAAAATTCTGAGGTACCCATTTTATATTTACCACAGTAAAATCGTCTTAGTTGCCACTCAAGACGAGGCGTCAAGGCACGTGTCACCAGCTTTTGATGCTCTCAGGAGACTGGGCGCTACGGATCCCATTCTCAAAGCATTTCGTGGCTCATTTGCTTTTGTTGGCTACGCACAATCAAACAAGCCATATTGGATCACACAAGAACAGCATGCGAGATACAAAGGACCCAGCGAGATCTCTTTGAGAATTTTACTCCAAAGCCGTCAATCACGTAAGTATTTAGTCGCTCATGTTTTGTTTTTAATAGCAGCGATGGTTGTTGTGGCAGAGCGGAAGCGTCAGCAGGAGCAGCAGTAATATAATAGAAGTGTACCAGTAAACGTAACAGTAGTAGAAGTAGCAGAAAAAAGCGGTGTGTCAGTGACATTGTTAGGTATATCAACAGTAGCAGTAGCAGTAGCAGTAGCAGTAGCAGTAGCAGCAGCAGCAGCAGCAGCAGTAGCAGTAGCAGCAGCAGTAGCAGTAGCAGTAGCAGTAGCGGTAGCGGTAGCGGTAGCGGTAGCGGTAGCGGTAGCGGTAGCGGTAGCGGTAGCGGTAGCGGTAGCGGTAGCAGTAGCAGTAGCAGTAGCAGTAGCAGTAGCAGTAGCAGTAGCAGTAGCAGTAGCAGTAGCAGCTAGTGTATAACAGACAGATTGTTTCTCCAGAAGAACTCCTGGTACCGCTTAGGGATAAAACTTTTTTGGGGCCACGCCCACTAATCGAGATTCTGGCACCTTTTAGGGGTTCTTTACAAAATTTTCGGCGAGCACCCCGATCATTTTTATAGGGGAGTCCCCTCCTTCACGGGAGAAAGATGCCTGAAATTTCTTTGCAATTTCTTTAATTGCAGTTTTACTGCAAGGATCATCTCTTTACTTTACTTTTTTTGATCCCCTTTTTTAAAATTGATTCAAATTTGAAGCACCTCTTGGAATGGAGAGTGGTGAGATCTCTGATGCTCAAATAAGCGCGTCATCACACTGGGATAACAATCATGCTGCAATACAGGCGAGGCTACATTTTAAACAACAGGGAAGCAAGCAAGGAGGCTGGTCAGCTCGTACAAATGATCTTAATCAATGGCTTCAGGTGGATATAGGTAGTTATACCACGGTGACAGGTGTAGCGACTCAGGGGAGGAATTCAGCCAGATGGGTGCAGTGGGTAACCAAATTCAAGCTACAGTATAGTGTTGACGGAGTGATCTTCCAATTCTACAAGGAACCAGGGAACAATTCAGCAAAGGTATGCCGTAGTATCCCTGATCTTATATTATCGAAACGTCAGGCTTATTTTCGGGGACGGCCTATATACGGGGGGATGGAAATCTGTGTCTGAAAATTTTAGGCGCATACATGCATAAATACTATATGGTAAAACTCTCTGACCATAACGATATGTAGTCCTACAGTCGATCAGTCTGATTATACATCGAGAACGTAAATTACATAGCAAACACTACAATAGGGGGCTTATGCATATCAGAAAACATGTGTCTTTCTTTATTATCGGAAGGATTTCTGCTTCTGAGATTTGGGTGGCGCACTTGTTTTGTTGTGGGCAAGAGGGAACTTTTTTCGCAATTTTACTGCATGCATAAACTTCAGAGAGGGGGTTAATATCTAGCGAAATGGCGCATACAGTGCGATGGAGATACTCCTAGGCATGTGCACAAGATTGTCTAGACGTACTGCCTCATTTTGATGCGTGTGATATCTTCAAGATAGGTAGCCCAGTTTCCGTGAAGTAGCACGTTTTTGTCTTTCTCGTTCTGGTCAGTGCACGTCCAGCCTTGACTGCAGTCCTTGTTACAAATAGCAGTGATTTTCCTGTCTATACTTCGAGGTTTTTAATTGTTCATGGGACACTTGCAATATTCTCATAATGCAAAGGTTGATTCTCAGAATCTCAGTAACCGTTCTGTCTTTTTGGCTAGGTGTTCACAGGAAATCAAGACAGAAACACAGTTGTGTATAACAAATTGAGCCCACCAATTACAGCACGCTATGTCCGGTTGAGGCCAGTGGGATACAACCAACACATATCAATGAGAATGGAGCTCTATGGTTGTCAAGGTTAAATTCTAATATTTTGTCTGTAACACTCAGGCTTTGATTTTTCAAAGGGCAGATAATATATCCACTGATAAATCACTATGCAGTGGATAGCGTAGTTTGTTCAACATTGTAAGACTTAGAGTCAGAGAGAACGCTAGAATAAGACATGGAATTAAGGGGATCTTAAATGGGAAAGCTGATTGGAAAAGAGGGCCCTTATTACGAAAACATCTCTAACAGTATATAAAAAAACAGGAAAGATTTATTGCTGCTCGGCGTTTCGGCGTCATCATGACTCCATTATCAAGAGACTAGTTAAGAGTCTCTCGTAGCTCAGTGGTTAGAGCGCCAACCCTGCATCTAGGAGGCAATGGGTTCGATTCCCGTCGGGGACTCAGAACTTTTTCTTGTCCTACGCTCGTGAAACGCTTCATCTTTATCAAACCCATCTCAGTTTTAGCAATCGAATCCGAGAGCGGGTTACTAAGTAAACGTTTGTAAAACAAATACTCGTTTTACAGCTTGTTTACTTTGTTTCAATAAATTCAGGTTGCATGGCACCTCTTGGCATGGAAAGTGGAGTAATATCTGATGCCCAAATAACCGCCTCTTCCCAACAAGATGCAAATCATTCCCCAGCACGGGCCAGGTTGAATAACTGGGGTTGGACTGCTGGCAGTGATGATCTTAAACAATGGCTTCAAGTGGACCTAAATAGTTTTACCCGAGTGACACGTGTTGGAACTCAAGGAGTCTCACGCTGGTCAACTGGGTCCTGGGTAATCAGATACAGGTTACAGTACAGTGATGAAGGTTTTATCTTCCATTTTTATCAGGAACCAAGCGCCAATTCCGCTAAGGTATATTCAACTTTCAAAAGATCTTATCTTTTATAAAAACGCATATATGTATTAAATGATAACAATTTTTCTGTATGTTAGATTTTGGAACGTGTTTGTACTTAACGTTACTATTAATACACTACTTTTTTCTTTTTGTTAATGTGAAGGTTTTCAGTGGAAATCAAGACCGTGTCACCGTTGTATACAATAAACTGAGCCGGCCAATCACAGCACGATATATTCGGATATTGCCTTTACAGTGGCACATTCATGTATCAATGAGGATAGAAATCTACGGTTGTCCAGGTATTTAAGTGAATTTACATGGAATGTAACAGGGGGTATAAATAAGGACAAAAGTACACATCAGTGGAATAATTCAACGCAAGAGTACTTTCCGGGGTTGAGAGCAGTTTAAAACAGCGAGTTTTGGAATACCGCGCTAAATTTAAGTTAAGTTTGATGATGATGATGATGATGATGATGATGTGGAGGAGGAGGAAGGTGAGGTAAAAAGTTTACATGACATGCATGTGGTAATCTTTGCAGAGATACAATCTGTAATTTTCTGTAAAGATTATTACAACAATGTTTGAGACAGTTCAGCAAAGATATTGTCGCACATTATCAACAAATCGTTCAACTTTCTGATAACACAGCTATTGTAAAAAAAATCAATGTTATAGACTAATCAGCCAGAAACGTTTTTTATGTACTATTTCCAAAACGAGAGCGAGTGTTTCATCGGGGTATCCAAACACCGAGAAACAAATGAAAGCACGAGGTCGTAGGCCGAGTGCTTTTATTGTTGCGAGGTGTTAGGATACCCCGATGAAATACTCGCTCTCGTTTTGGAAATAACTTCTCAAATGCAACAATAGGTAATTATGCAGTGACATGTTTTGTCAAATGAAACAATAAGAAATTATGCAGTGTCAAATGTTTTACCCTTTTCTGTAAGAACGCGATTGCATGCATGATTCATTAGCGCGTCCAAGCCATAAGCGAGGAAATTTAGGAACCGAAAATGGTTTACGAGGAAGAGAACTAAGTCAAGAAAGCCGTATTGCCCGTCAACAAGGTATAAAAACAAATACGCGTTGACGTTTTTAAACAATGGCGAAGAACTCGGGTGGTGAAAAATTTCCATTCTTTCAGGAGGCTAGTTTAGAGATTACAATTTGCATTAGGTTTCGAAGCATTCGACTCTCTGAATTGCTGGCAAAGCAAATTTGTCATTGAAGTAGAGCAAAAGGAAAGAAGAGTTATATCCACCAAAAACAATTTATGTAATAGTATTTAGTATCCGACGTTTTCTGCATTTAAGGAATTGTTGTTAGCATTATTTCGGATTTCATGAGTTGTATTGTTAAAAACTTTTCGAGGATACTACGGCCTAATAAATATTCATTGATTTTGTACAAGTTGTCGATGTGCATAATTTAGTGGTATATGCCACTCTCACTGGAGATTGGTATACTGTTTTTCATTGGGTATCCAAATGCATGCACGTGATGTGGTATACATCTCGTGATTGGAAGTTAACTTAATGAATTATTAATGAGTTTGAGAAATATATGTATAATTTCTGTTTTAGGTTGTATAGCACCTCTTGGCATGGAAAGCAAGTCAATATCTGATGAGCAGATAAGCGCCTCTTCACAACTGGGTAGCGACTACTCCGCAATACAGGCCAGGCTGCATTTCAAGTCAAATGGAAGCAAGGCTGGAGGTTGGTCAGCTCTTAGAAATAATCTTTACCAATGGCTTCAGGTGGATCTTGGCAGTTACACCCGCGTGACACGTGTGGCAACTCAAGGAGGTAATGGGTACGACCAGTGTGTGACCAAGTACAAACTGCAGTACAGTGATGACGGAGTCACCTTCCAATTTTACAAGGATGTTGGAGATAGTTCACCAAAGGTATATGCACCTTATCATTAAATCTTTTGAAACGCAGTTGTGGTGGAATAATGACATAAATAACACTGCGTTGGCAAGTAATTTAAACAGCTAGTTGATTATTAACTTGGATATTATAAAGGCAGGCGAAGATAGTTCAGGAGTTCCAAGGTGCACAAAAGGGTGGGGTTGAGGGGTGGGGAGGAGGCCTGAGTCCTTTCTTGCTCTAATAAGTGGTTGAAAATTTTTCGCCCTTTTATATGTTTTCAGGCACAAGGGAGGGGTAGCCTCTCCGGCCCTCTCACTGGATGCGCCACTTTACCGTTTGTACATAACATTGTTCTTGTAGGTGTTCGAGGGAAATCTGGACAGGGATACCGTTGTGTACAACAAACTGAGACAGCCAATCATAACACGTTTCATCCGAGTTATACCAACACACTGGAATTATCGTATTTCAATGAGGATGGAGCTCTTTGGTTGTCCAGGTATTTTCTACCGATCCCTGTGTCTGATATAATCGAAGTAAGTAATAATGAGTTTTTTATCATCCAGTTTATCAGTTGAAGTAGCTGTCCGGGGATTGTATCATCACCAAGAAGAGAGTTATGACCTCATTTAAAATACAAACGATTAACATTGATGAACCTGATGAGCCGCACCGTTCAGTTTTAGTATATTAATAATGGTCTGCGAGCCTCTCTATAATGACAAGCCATGAGTTAAACAAAGCGTCGACGCGCGGCTTCGTTTCTTTCGCAAAATCCAAACAGAAGCGTTTGCTCGAAGGCTTATTTAAACCACCGTACAAGCTATAGCTAAGGAAGAGCGACTTTGACCTACCAAGGTTTGATACTGTTCAATTATGTTGGCACCCCTTGGGCCACTCATCTGGCCAAAGCTTCCCAACAATCTCAGAACAGCTAAAAGGATTAACTCGTTCAAGGGTAACTTCAGAAAAGTAGATTGATCTGGACTCACTAGCTGACGTTTTTTGTGAAGCATATACATATCCTATACTTATTTTAATGATAGGATTACTTGTACATGAAAACTTAATATGCTATGTTACCTTTGGATTTTAATTTCTTAATAATTTTTAATAACCTTATTATTTAGGTATCGCAAACGTCTTGCGTTAGCTGTAAAGCTAAATATCTTGACACTTGAATAAAGTTTTATTATGTTATTATTATATTCATAAATTTTCTAGTCAAGTATTTTCCAGATAATGATAATCTAGTTTACTAACATCTTCCTTAAACGGGCTCCTTGTTTCATGTTCCTGTCTGTGTTTTGCTTGTGAATTCAACTCAGATTGCATAGCACCTGTTGGTATGGAAAGTGGATCAATCTCTAATACTCAAATAAGCGCGTCTTCACAACAAGACGACAACCTTGCGCCACAAAGAGGCAGGCTGAATATGAAGATAAACGGAATCAAGCAAGGAGGGTGGACTCCTTTCAAAAGCGATCTTAATCAATGGCTTCAGGTGAATTTTGGTAGCTACATCCGTGTGACACGTGTAGCGACTCAGGGAAGAGAGGGATACGACCAGTGGGTGTCCAAGTATAGTTTACAATACAGGGCTGATGGAGTGACTTTCAAGTTTTACAAGGAACTGCATGAAAATTCCGCCAAGGTATGTTCATCTCATCGCGCAGTTGACAATATAATCGTTTTTGTTCAAATATTATTTCTGCTTTAATATGCTCTCCTTTGAAAATTTTGTTAAAAACGTCTTTTACCGGGAAAATTAACCCATAATTTAATAAGAGAAGCTGCGATGAAAAAGACCGCCACTTTTTTGTGGTACATTGGATTCTGCATGAGAACACTTACTATAACCATTCCCCTAATTGTTTTTGTTTTCCTGTTACGTTTAGGTGTTTGATGGCAATGACGACAGTGACACCATTGTTTACAACATTTTAAACCCGCCATTTACTGCACGTTACATCCGGGTGGTGCCTGTAGAGTGGCACACCAGCATATCAATGAGATTAGAGATCTACGGTTGTCCAGGTAAATTTAGTGATTTGTAACATGAAACAACAAAACGTAGAAGATGACCAAAAAAGTTCCAAAGGTCAATTACTGAAGGTGTGACTTCGCAATGTTTTAAGTTATTTTCTGTTGTATTTTACCTGGGGACAGTTGGAACTCTTAATTTAAACACATAAATACGCGCTAGTGAGTATAATTGTTTAAATGCGGTAATCCCTGTAAAGTAGATGGCCGGTCTTAAAGACAGTACCGTAGAGCTGATACACCTATACAGTTCAATACCATTTGTTTTTAAAATACGTGATTCCCGTTTTCTATCACTATAGGTTGCATTGCACCTCTTGGCATGGAAAGTGGAGCCATCTTCGATGCCCAAATAACCGCCTCTTCACAATGGGATGACAATCATGCCCCAGCACGGGCCAGACTGAATACTAAGTTGACTGGGATCAAGAAAGGAGGCTGGTCATCTCGTAAATGTGATCTTAATCAATGGCTTCAGGTGGATCTTGGTAGTTACACCACAGTGACACGTGTAGCAACTCAGGGGAGAAATGGACACGACCAGTGGGTGACCAAGTACGGGCTACAGTATAGTAATGATGGGGTGATCTTTCATTTTTATCAAGAACCAGGCGAGAATTCAGCAAAGGTATTTTTGCTGTGTCAGTTTTTCTTCCAGCTAATAATGAGAGACGCGGCGTTGGCCAGTAATATCCTTTGCATCTAATTATTGTACTGATCAGCCACCGTTTGCAACTATTTGTCTAGGTATTTGATGGGAATCAAGACCTTGACACAATTGTATACAATACATTGAACCAGCCAATCACAGCACGCTATATCCGAGTGAGGCCAATGGCGTGGCGAGCTTGCATATCAATGAGAATGGAACTCTATGGCTGTCCAGGTATCTTTAAATTGTTCTTATTGTTATTTAAAAATGTGACTGAGCGAAAGGCAGTTCATACATATGTACATACATGAACTTTATTTTGACTCGAATTGATATATTAAAAGCTAAATTTTAAAATACAATAAAATACAAATTTATCATTAAAATATAAAAAGCATGCCTAAAAAATAGTAAAATTGATAAAATCGAATGATTATAATTTAAAAATTTAAAATTTATAATAAGTTCTATTTAATATTTAAAATTGATAAAAATTTCGAATATTCCTCTTGAATTTGTTAAAAATCCTTGCAATTTCTCAAGGCCTCAGGGAGAGCATTCCATAGTTTTGCACTGTGGTACCTGAACGAGTTCGGACCGTACGTTGTTGTCCTTGGCTTTGGAAGTGACAGAATGTAATTGCCACGTCTGTTGTAGTCTACAGCGCGTAGAGTAAACATGTAATTTGGATAATCAGTTACAAACAAGCTCTTGTATAATACAATCAGCATACTTTGAAGTCGTTTATTACGTAATGAAGTGAGGTTAACCTTTTCGAGTAACTGGCTGTAAGAGGAACTGTAATCTTCAGCCGCAAGCAAACTCAAGACCCAAGAGCGAGCTGTCCAACTGTTTTTGACATGACACACGCACGCTGCGAGGGCATTTTATTGACAGTAGATGCAAAAACCGATCAGGTTGAGCCACTATTACAATAAGATATTCTGCATATTACTTAATATAGGAACTAAATTGTAGATCACGCTAGCCCCAACAAGCAATGCGAAGGAACGAAAATGTGAAGTTCATCAGTGCTATGCCAACCTTTAATTTCCACACCGCCTCAGCCTCAACCATAACTTGGTTGGCGGTCCAAGCCGACCACTGTCCCCCCACAATACCTCTCTGTCTCACTACAGCCGAGAGTGCTAACAGGTACAGGAGAATCCTCGGGGTGAACTGAAAAAAGGCGGATAAACTGCGATGGACCAGCATCTCTGTCGCTCATGCGACAAAAACAAAAACTGCAGATCATATCCCGTCATAGTTGTCCGATTCATTCAGATATAAATAAATCTATTTATTTCAGACATGCTAAGGTGATTATCTAAATACATTCAGGCAATTGTGTTTTTTCTGAAAGATTGACATTTCATTTTAACTAATCCACTAAATCCAGGGTGCGTTGCACCGCTTGGTATGGAAGATGGAGCAATTACAGATACGCAAATAACCGCGTCTTCAGAAGTAGATGGCAACCACTCGGCAGGACAGGCCAGGTTAAATTTTAAAGCAGATGGAACCAAGGTTGGAGGTTGGTCAGCTGTCAAAGACGATCGTAACCAATGGCTTCAAGTAGATCTTGGTAGTTACACCCGAGTTGCACGTGTTGCGACTCAAGGAAGGAATGCATACGGGTGGGTGACCAAATACAAGTTGCAGTACAGTGACGATGATGAAATGACCTTCCAGTTTTATAACCAACAAGGTGTTGGAAAGGTATGTCGACAGTAGCCTTTCAGTTTGTTCCAAAGTCTCTAACACAACAATACCAAACATTTTTGATGAACACTCTAGGCATTCCAAGTGTCAATCCTTGAAAGTTGTCTTCTCTGGCCTTTGTTTTATTACATCATAGACCTCCAACTAAGAGGGGTTTCATATTCCGGTAGTAGTTGCGTTGTTAAAAGTTTTTTGTCGAGTTTTACGGGGTGGGGTTGCTGGAGCCCCACAGCCAACCCTCCTACTTTATCCGGGCTTGGTACCGACTAGCTTACTAGGCGGAGTTAACGTTAATACTACTTAGTAGAAATATTATTTGTTTTAAGAACTGAAACATATTGTAAAAGCCAAAACGCCAAAAGGTTACCAGAATTTCACTTTATGAGAGTGGCTAAAATTTTAAAGAAGTTTCAATTTCCACGTGGACTGAAGACCGCTCCATTCAACATATTTTACATATACAAAAGCGTTGTCTTAAATATAGTTACGTCCACAATCTATGTCAAGATTTAATACGGCACCAATACTGGACATTTGAAAAAAATATTTTTGTGGTGGTAGCAGATTAGGCAAATTGAATTTAAAATTAAAGGAAGACACTTATTCCGACCTGCACCACAAACATGATGTAGAGGCTCTCCCAAAATCACAATGCCATACGTTTTATAACTTAACAAATAATTTTTTATGTTATGTGTAGGTGTTTGTTGGAAATAACGACAGTGACACTATTGTATACAACAATCTGAGCCCACCAATCACAGCACTCTACATTCGGATAAGACCAGTTGGGTGGCACAGTCACATATCAATGCGGTTGGAGATCTATGGTTGTCCAGGTATTTTCTGTTTTCTTTTATAGACCAAAATCTTCCAATATATGGTCTGATGCTTATACATTTTCGTATCAAAGTCGCAAGGTCTGGTGTGAGGATTAGAATGCAATGGTTTTTATGCGAGGCCGCTTGATAAATATGTGCTCCATGAGGTTCATTTTATGAAATCTATATTTATGACTTCTTCACTCTGAAAAACTATAGCTTGCATAGGACCTCTTGGCATGGAAAATGAGGCCATCTCAGATTCTCAGATAAGCGCTTCTTCACAACTGGATGACAACCACTCTGCGAGACAAGCCAGGTTGCATTTTACGATAAGTGGAAACATGCGCGGAGGTTGGTCAGCTCTCAGAAATGATCTTAACCAATGGCTTCAGGTGGATCTTGGTAGTTACACTCGAGTGACGCGTGTGGCAACTCAAGGAAGGAATGCATACAATGAGTGGGTGACCAAATACAGGTTGAAGTACAGCGACGACGGAGTCACATTTTATTTGTACAATGGAGCAGCTAACAGTTCAGCAAAGGTAAGAGTCGCTTTTAAAACTTAGTCGCCTCACTTGTTTGGTCGAGAAACCGTGGCAGCAGAATGCAAAAAAAAAACAACAACAAAAAATACGGAACAAATAAACGAAACGCACTGAGAAGCTAAACGCAACAAAAAACAAAAAACAAAGGAAAAACGTAATCCATAACTGATCACAAAAGTCCAACACAAAACGAAAAGAAAACACGGGATGCAAAAATATGGAACAAATATCAGAACGCAAGACGCAACACGAAGACGGAACGCAAAAGGGAATGCAAAAATAACGAACCACAAAACACAAAACAACGGACGACAAGACGTAACTTGAATATAGAACGGAAAACGGAACGCTAAACGAATCGTAAGACGCAACACAAAAACGGACACAAAGCGAAAGAACCCAAAATGGAATAGGTAATCCAAATACTCAGTTATTGTTTGAAAACGTTATTTTATTTTTTTTTACACCTGGAGGCCGTTTAGATCAGAAGCTAAGTTTCTTCTAAAAGTTCCACCTTCCAACATGAAGACTTGCGGGAATCGGACGTTCTCTGTGTTTTCACGGAAAGTGTGGAATAACATTCCTGATTCGTTAAAGCACACCACTAGTGTTAACTCTTTTAAATCTAATCTTAAAACGTACCTTTTTAAAAAGAATTTTATATCGTAATTTTAAATTAGTTAGCAGCAAGTTTTTTAAAAAGTTGTGTTGTGTATATCTTAGTTTTTAACTCTTTTTATGGCTGACTGGTGTACATTTCGTCTACTTTTATAGACTTTTTTTAATTTTGTAAAGCTTCTTAGAACTTTTGGTAAGGCGCTATATAAATTTATTTACTTTTATTTATTATTATTATTATTATTATTATTATTATTGTTATTATTATTATTATTATTATTATTATTTTTAACGCAAAAAAGAAAAACCACTTACTATGGTATGCAATAATCATACTGAGATAATCATACTGATACCTTCATTACAAAAGATAGGCTGACTAAGTTACTCGACTAACAATGTTATTTTAGGTTTTTGACGGAAATCAAGACAGTGATACTGTGGTATACAACAAATTCATTCCGCCAATCACAGCACGTTACATTCGACTATTGCCAGTAGAGTGGAATACTCACATATCGATGAGGATAGAGCTCTATGGTTGTCCAGGTATTTATAACGATTTAACAATAAGTCTGCCTGCACACCTTTAATTGGAAAATGAAGCCCAGACCAAACGAAATTAAAGCAACGAGTAGAGGAGAGTTCAAACTTTCCTCTCATTTGGCATGGAACTCTCACGCACTCTTGGCGAATCTTGAGCACTCAAGTGTGCCTTAAAAGCCGTCGAGAGATTTTCTTGTTTGGCCCTTCAATTCTGGGCAGCTCAGTCTTAACCAGGGCTCTGGTCTCAATAGGTTTTGAGATGGTGTGAAGCGCATGCTGCTTTTGATTGGTGCTTATGTTCACAGAGGCGGACAGTACTGCGCATGATAAGAACAATTTGAAGCCAAACCCGATTGACGGTATAAATGTGCACACGGCTAGACCATCATTTTTGTCCTTGATTTGCAGGTTATGCAGTAAACTCTCGACCCACTAATGAAAAGAAATAGCAAATTAAATTGTAACGTGTATTGACAATTAAACTGATTTATCGTAATAGGTATACCGTTTTAAATTAATTTAGGTTGCATTTTACCTCTTGGTATGGAAAATGACGCAATCCTTGATACGCAAATTAGCGCCTCTTCGCAACTGGATGACACTCATTCCGCGAAGCAGGCAAGGTTGCACTCCAAAGCAGATGGAAACAAGTGGGGAAGTTGGTCAGCTCTTAGAAGTGATCTTAGCCAATGGCTTCAAGTGAATCTTCGTAGTTACACCCGGGTGACACGTGTGGCGACTCAGGGGAGGAATGGGTACGACCAGTGGGTGACCAAGTACAAATTGCAGTACAGTGATGATGGGGACAGATTTCACTTTTTCGAGGGACCAGGCAACAATGCCGCTAAGGTACACCCATCAGGTGTCAGGATTATGATGATAATGACAACGATGATGATGATGATTATGATAATGATGATGATGTACTAGTGATAGTCTCGTCAGCTGCATTGTGAACAGGCCTTAGCTCGTTTTCTATTCAGTTTATTATTATACATTCCTTATTAAGGTGGCTCAAAATAGTTTAGACCTTCACATCTTTGGCATGCTATCACAGCTAGGCTGATGACGTGGATGAAAACATTTAGTGTAATCTTGTAAAGAGTTTATCAGTTAAAAGAGTCAGAAGAAAATGACGACAAAATTTGTTGCACGTCAACGTCAAAGGAGGTCAAAAACACCCTTACTATGCAATAACTAAGATTATATTTGCCCTTTAAGTACTACGCGGTGCAAGTTTTTTTTCTGATATATTTTTGCTTAATCAACAAAGAAACCTTTTTTTCAAATTTGAAACAAATTCTGTCGATAGGGATCAGAGCCACCTTAAATCGTTAAAAACTAAGAGAGTTCTGAACCTTATGGACGTAATCTTTTTAAAAAAATTGCTTAAATGTTTCTTTTCTCAATTAAACAAAAACCAAGCAGTTTAAGTTATTTGCCTAAAAAGGTGAAATACAGGGTATCTTTGACCTCTTTTTTATGTTGTCAAGGGAACGTATTTGGACGTCACAGGGGTCTAAATTTGTTCATGATAAAAACCTACACAAATGTGTACTGAAAGTTGTTCTTCGACATTGTTGCTGCAATAAAATGCATAGGATTGGAATGCCTAAACCAGAAACTATTCATATTGTTACCCATGTTCGTCAAAAGACCTTTATTCACATTTGTTTAGTTTGCATTTGCAATTTACTTATTTGCCATATAAGAAGCTAAAAAATAAACAAATATTCGAAAAAAGTGGCAAGAGACCTAAAAGAAACCATTAGGCTTATATGCGATTAGGCGTTTTTGATTTGTGTTTACTGTGGTGAATTAATTGTAGAAAGCATTTTCGTACACGAACTTGCACGGTTATAATTGTCTGGCGATCAGACAATTACCCGCACATTTTTCTGTTTATCCGCGCCGTATTGTCAAATTAGTGTTGACAGTATTTTCTTGTTATGTTTAGGTGTTTATTGGAAACCAAGACACTGACACGGTTGCATACAACACACTAAGCTCCCCAATCACAACACGTTATATTCGATTGAAGCCTGTTGAGTGGCACGGTCACATATCTATGAGGATAGAGATCTATGGATGTCCAGGTATTCTTAATGAATAAGAAATTAACTTTTATGTTGTCAAGTAACAAAGTAAACATCCGATGAAACCGTCGTTCTTATAACTTTGTCCTTAAAAAAAGATCTCACTTCAATCGTTGTTGTGACAAAGGAAGATTCAAGGCGTTTAAGCAAGGAATATTAGAGCATACCGCAAACCTAGATAAACAAGTTAAAGTTTTCTGTCAGTTATCATTCTTTCACTTCAGACATTTTTAGGCATCTGCAATTCATTGCCTGTGGCACCACAGAGATGAACAATTATTAAGCGTTAATCACAATTTTTTGTTAATGACTCATGTGGTAAAGTGGTCGTGTAGCATTCAAAATTAAAGAAAGCAGGTTGACCCTAAAAGTGTATTGGTATTTTAAGATATAATGTCTTACTCAGCAAGTAAGAGTCTTGCTAACAATGTCTTTCTAACGAAGTAAACATCCGACGACCACGGTACGTTGTTAGAAACCGTCTTCCTCACAAACTTATTTCTTGATATCAATCATAGGTTGCATATCACCTCTTGGAATGGCCTTTGGAGCAATCTCCGATGACCAAATCAGCGCGTCTTCACAACAAGATCGCAACCATACTGCGTCACAGGCCAGGCTGCATTTCAAGGGAGACGGAACCAAGACTGCAGGATGGTCAGCTCTTAGTAATGATCTCAATCAATGGCTCCAAGTGGATTTTGGTAGTTACACCCGAGTGACACGTGTGGCGACTCAAGGGAGCTACGCATATAATCAGTGGGTGACCAAGTACAGATTACAGTACAGTAATGACGGAATGACTTTCCAGGATTACAAACAACAAGGAGAGACATCAACAAAGGTATTCACACTGGAATTATTCTATCGAAGCAGGAACAATTGATGTTCTTGACGCATTTTTGAAGGCGCATTCCAACAGTTTTTGCTGATTCTTATTTCATGGCCAATCACAATCACAATCCTAGGTTGCAGGAATCGTCAGCATTGCGAGTGAGGATAATTAATGCTGCTTAGCAATTTCACTGATCAAGTTAAGTTCAGTGAATTCACAAACGCAAGATACCGAGAAGAGAAAGTTACTTATTATCCATAGTTATTACAAACCTATGACTCTACAATTCTTGTCGGTCTCTTACAACATGATATACCTTAAAATATCAGTCTCAAATTGCATATCCTGTGATTCTTCACAGTCATGGCCTCCTCTTTTCTTTGCTCTCTTTGGCCATTTAAGAATCTCTATAGAACAGTTGATATCTGCAACTCATTATAAATCACTTTCACGTGTTTGGAGATGTTGAATGCCCAGTTATTTATTTGCTTGCTTTTCCTTTATTAATATCATGATAAATTTATTCCACGTCTTAAGAGACGCTAAATTTGCTTGCTTTTCTGTTATATATTTATAAGGTGTTTAATGGCAATCAAGACAGCGACAGTGTTGTGTACAATAAGCTAAGTCCACCAATAACGACGCGCTACATCCGACTCACGCCAGTTGACTGGAATAACCGCATATCAATGAGGATAGAAATCTACGGTTGTCCAGGTATTTTACAAGTTATTTATCTTGATGGAAGTCTGAACCAATAAGGTTATTAATTACCAATCATTTTCTGTGGCATCACTGGCCATAATTGATCACGTGGTGTATCATTGTCGAACAGCTCATTATTTTGCGATGATGTCGTTTGGAGAATGAAAATCACAAATTTAAGAAACGCTACGTAGAGTACTCTGCACGAAGCTGGACCAATCAATGATAAAACACTACAATCTTTAACCAACCAAAAAATGAATGGAATTTGAACTTGTCATGTTCACTCAACTATCCAACCCTCAAGCTGGGGGTATTTTACTTCTCGGACTTGTTAGATGTTTGAGTAATCTACTACTAGATATATCTGGATAGCCGCAGGACTGTTAAGTTCACCTCTTTATCTAGCTCCCACTCCTCTTCCTAAGATAGCAAGCAAAGGCAGTAACATGAAACCAATTATTTGCGGGAACATAGGTATCTTCCATCACATTTAATTTTGATTTTACCTTATTTGTGGAGAAAAGAAATGAAAAAAAAACTTTTGTGCAGTTTCCATGTTTTTATGTGCACTTGCTCATCGCTTAAAATAGCTCCTGCTCCCTTGTTTAATGATGTGGCCCTTCCCCGTGAAACAACGGTTTAATAGAGCTTTGACCGTAAATTTTTCCTGTCTATTAACTAATTCAGGTTGTGAAGCGCCTCTTGGCATGGATAGCGGAGCAATCTCCGATGCCCAAATAACTGCTTCGTCACAATGGGATGCCAATCATGCTGCAAAGCAAGCCAGATTGCATTTTAAGAGAGTTGTAGGCAAGGCCGGAAGTTGGTCAGCTCGAAGAAATGATCTCAATCAATGGCTTCAGGTAGATCTTGGTGACTATACCATAGTAACACGTGTAGCGACTCAAGGGAGAAATGGACACGGTCAGTGGGTGAACCAATACAGGTTGCAGTATAGTGATGATGGAATGACTTTCCAGTTTTACAAGGAACCGCGGAGCGGCTCACCCAAGGTGGGTTTGTGTAGCAGTTATGGCATTTAACGTTTAGAAAGTTATGGGCCAACGTTGAGAGGGTAATTAATCTGGCCAATCACTAAAAATGCAAATAACGAAGTGTGATAACGAAAAAACGACAAAAATGCACGCGACCAGTGGCACAAGTTACGCTTGGCATTAAGCTTCACTTCTGACTGGCTGAACCCCCATCCTCCCCCTCCCAAGCAGCATGATTGCTCTCATAAGTAAGAATATTTTGCATGACTTTTTTACTAACCAATTAGATAGCTAAGGAAAGACAAAGCCTAAGAAAAACAAACTCGCTTTTACCAATCGATCATAATCCGCTGTATTTGTAAAGGAATGTGAACGTCTGTCGTTACTGATGTCCCAGTCAGAAGTTTCCATCTGGTATCGGAATGCCACCCACTATATTATTTTTTGCAAAATTTGGATATACCTCTTTTAATATTCCATCGGTATATTCCGTTTCTTCAAACTGAAATAATAATAAAAACACTTTTCTTTGAGGTTTTCATTCCAGCTTTTTTATTAGGATTTCCTCGGAAATCAAGACAGTGACACCATCATATACAACAAAATAAGCCCACCAATCACAGCGCGATACATCCGAATAAGACCAGTAGGGTGGTACAGACACATATCCATGAGGATGGAGATCTATGGCTGTCCAGGTATTTTACAGAACTGCTTTAGAAGACTCCGACTGTATACTTATATAGTGTGCGTTGGAGCCTAGTGGTCCATTAGGCCGGAGCTTGGGGGTCGGGGGGGTGGGGGGGAGTAGCAATACTCCTAGTCCCTTCATGCTACGGAAACCGAGATAAGCTGCGGCCTGATGGGCTACCAGTCTTAAATGCAGACGTTTTCTTTTTTACCTTTACATGTAATAATACTCTTTTTTTTCTTAAATATGTTAAGGTTGCATTGCATCTCTTGGCATGGAAAGCAGAGCAATCTCTGATGCGCAAATAACAGCCTCTTCACAGCTGGATAGCACACATTCTCCAAGGCAGGCGAGGCTACACATAGGAGCAGATGGAAGCGAGAGTGGGGGCTGGGCAGCTCTTGCAAATGACTTCGATCAATGGCTTCAGGTTGATCTTGGTAGTTATACCACAGTGACACGTGTGGCAACTCAAGGGAGGAGTGGGCAAGACCAGTGGGTTACCAAGTACAGGATACAGTATAGTTATGCTGGGATTACTTTTAAGTTTTACAAGATGGCAGAAAACAGTTCAGCAAAGGTATACTTGGCAAAGAAATGTAAGAATACAATACAAAGCCGAGTTTTCTAATAGCAAAAAGGGAAATAAGACGTTTCCGAGTTGATTTTTTAAAATTTATTTATTATTTTTGTCCTAGTTTGCTTTTCGCTCTCTTTACATAACCATGTGACCGATTATAAGCAAACTCGCAATCTGATTGGCTGCACAAGGGCAATCCAATTTTTAATAGACAGGCGTTCTGTCCTGAACATCCTAAGTTGGACATAAATCCGTAATTTGCACCCCTTAGCGAAAAACGACGAGCATTCCCGTCTCTTTCATACAGAAGACAAAAAATAGACAGGCATTCTGTCCTGAACATCCTAAGTTAGGCATAAGTCCGTAATTTGCACCCCTTAGCGAAAAACGACGAGCATTCCTGTCTCTTTCAAATAGAAGCCCATTCCGGGTTGGCCACACAGGCCTGGCACTATGACAGGAAGTTATTGAACAAACTAGAGCAACCACTGGCCTGTGCTGACACACTACATGCTTTCGGTTTATACCGACGTTCTAAAACTGGGAGAAAAGTATAATTTCTCTTACTCTTTTTGGTATTTTTAGGTGTTTGATGGAAATGAAGACAGTGATACTGTTGTATTCAATAAACTGAGTCGGCCAATCACTGCACGTTACATTCGGTTGTTGCCGATTGAGTGGCACAATCACATATCAATGAGAATAGAAATCTACGGTTGTCCAGGTATATTTGACTTCATTTTCGTTCAGCATGAGTGCGTTTATTTTCAGCAGGAATGTTGATGTTCCTTGGTATAATCATTCGAGAAGGGAATCAGTTAGAAAATATTGCAAAACCGAAAGTCCCAATTAGCATAAAACTGTTGACTATATAATAGTAATAATGATAATAATGAAGATGTGCAAGGAAAATTGAGGTTTACGTGGACGGTTTTTAACTACTAAACGAAGGAAGTAGTGAAATGATTGTGGTCAACAAACCATCATTACTCCATTCTTATATTACTGGAGAATAGCTTTATTTAACGTGTGCTCCCAATTGTCCTTTTTTGGTTGCATGCTTATACAGGATCCGTGGAACATAACATTTATCGTTTCCTTGCTCGACAACGTTAGGTTGTGTAGCACCTCTTGGCATCGAAAGTGGGGCAATCGTTGATTCCCAAATAAGTGCATCGTCAGTGTTGGATGGCAGCACCTCACCGGGACGGGCCAGGTTGCATTTTAAAGCAGATGGAAGCAAAGCAGGAGGCTGGTCACCGTTAAAAGATGACGGTACTCCATGGCTCCAGGTGGATCTTGGTAGTTATACGAAAGTGACTCGTGTGGCGACTCAGGGAAGGGATGGATACAACCAGTGGGTGACCAAGTACCGGCTACAATACAGTAATAACGGAGTGAACTTCCAGGTGTATAAGGAGCCAGGAAAAAGCTTAGCGAAGGTGCCTTCATATTATTTTGTTCTACGTTCAGCTATTTAAAATGCACAGCAAAATGTAAGAAAATAGCACCTTAATCGGACTTAACGTATTTAACCTTCCAACATGTATAAGCCCGTGTTAAGGGCGTCTTGCCATGAAAACTGAAACATGAGATAACAACAAAAATGTTGCTGCTCCTCGGAACATTACCGTGCTCTTATGGTTTTTGTTTTGTGAGAAAGTAAGAAACATTTTAATGTTTATGTTTTCAAACAAAGACTTAATGTTTAAGTTTGTCTGCTTGTTGTTGAATTAGCCCCTCTCTCTAACAAGCTACCTCTGAAGTTCATCCTCACCCTCTCTGTTAACTACTCTATGGCTTACCAAACTGTCTTTTAAAAAAGTTACAGCACGTCCAGAATGCCGCTGCTCGTCTCATCACCCTCTCTAGAAAACACGAACACATCACACCTATTTTGTTTAATCTCCACTGGCTTCCTGTTAACTATCGTATCATCTTTAAAATTCTACTCATCACGTACAAGGCCCTAAACGATCTGGCACCTTCATACGTTCGCGATCTTCTCACTCCTTACACTCCGTCTCGTCAGCTACGTTCATCTTCTAAAGAACTTCTTTCCATTCCGCACTTCAATTTGAAAACATATGGCGCAAGATCTTTCTCTGTAGCAGCTCCTACACTCTGGAACACTCTTCCGTCTGACATCAAGAACAGCTCCTCAGTGTCCCTTTTTAAACATAAACTAAAAACGTTCCTTTTTAAAAAAGCATTTTTATAACTTTTTAGCGACATTTTTTATTTTTATTTTATTAGTCTTAAGGCATTTTTTATAACTATTTTACAATTTTTAATATTTTTCAAGTGTTTTTAATATTTCTAACTGTAAAGCGCTTTTGAACTTTTAGGATATTGGCGCTATATAAATATTTTATTATTATTATTATCATTATTATTAAGGCCCCGAATTTAAAGGCTTTGCGGAAAGGAGATAAGCCCCTGTGTGGGCTTTATAAAGCTTCTACATTTTTTTCTTTACAGTAATCTTATTACTTCCGTCTTTGGTATCTATAGTATGTTCTTTACTTTATGCGAAATTTATAACAAATTACTTTTTCCCTTTATGTTTAGGTGTTCAATGGCAATCAAAACAGTGATATCGTTGTTTACAGCATTTTGAGCCTTCCAATCACAGCACGCTTCATTCGGTTAATACCAATAGAGTGGCACAACCACATATCGTTGAGAATAGAGATCTATGGTTGTCCAGGTAAACGCCAGTAATTTAACAATCAAATTACTTGCAACAAGCGTAAATGGCTCGCCATTAATGTTTTTAAATGTTAGAAAGTCACATCTTCGCCCTCTGGGGAAGTTATTGAAACAAATTTTAGACAACGTTTATGGCATTCTTTGTGGAAACTATACCTAAATCAATATATATTTATCACACGACCTCTAAACATGGTTTACGTGAACTGGGACTTATCCATGCTGTAATACGATCATATCTGCAATGGTGAATGCTCTAGGGTCCGTGTAATACAGGTTGTTTGACATGTTTGATATTTTATGCCTACATCATTTATGCTTGGAGCAGATCATGCGAATCTTTACATGTTAATAACGAGTCGATTAAATTTCTAATAACTATACATGAATTCTCTTCTTTCTTTCCCTATAAAAAGGTTGTGCCGCAGCACTTGGCATGGAAAACGAAGGAATTACCGATGGCCAGATAACCTCCTCATCGCAACTGGATGACACTCACGCCGCACAAGAGGCAAGGCTGAACTTTAAAGCGGATGGAAGCAAGCGAGGAGGCTGGTCGGCTCTTATCAATGACTTCAACCAATGGCTACAAGTGGACCTTGGTAATTTCAAACGTGTAACACGTGTGGCGAGTCAGGGCAGGAATGGGAGGGACCAGTGGGTGACCAGATACAGGTTACAGTACAGTGATGACGGACTATTGTTCCAGTTTTACAAGGAGGCAGTTAACAGTTCGGCAAAGGTATGCCCGCTGTAGAGGGTTCTTTCAGCAATTCGTTTCAGGAATGTCTCTGACCTATGTATCTTAAGTAGAATTCTACTAGTATACTATTGCAATTGCTGCAATCTGATTGGCTGAGCTATTGAACACTATCAGCCATTAGTGTGCAGTGGCTGAAGGTCGTATACAGAATGGCAACATTTTCTCGTTTCTCCGAAGTTTCGAAGGAAGTTTAGAAACATTGGGTAATTCAATTCCCGCGAAGACTAAAAGGAGGAAATTCACCGTTGCACGCGCTTAAAACGTTAAAATTACTGAATAAACTGATGAGCGTGAGTTCACAACTGAAAGTTTCAAATGAAAATTCAGTCCGCGCGCGCGATTTTGCTAAAGCGTGAAGTTTAATACTAGTTCATATTGTAGAAAAATTATTAGAATTCATTATTTGAAGAAAAATGAATTAGAATTCTACTAAAACAATTAGATTATTCGCTCTCAATTTCTATGAGGTGATAGTTGAAAAAGGTTTTACATAACAAGTGAAGTCTTTTATTTTGCAGGTCTGGATTAGTGGTTTGACAGTCCGACTGTTCGAAAGTTTTCAGTTTTAATCGATTTTCTCTTGTTGTCAGGTATTTCATGGAAATCGAGACAGTGACACCGTTGTGTACAACATTTTAAGCCCGCCAATTATAACACGTTATATTCGACTGAGACCTGTTGAGTGGCACAATCATATATCAGTGAGGATAGAGTTCTATGGTTGCTTTGGTAAAGTATAATATTAGGATAACTATGTTTTTAATATAACAGTCATTTCTTTTTTAAAATACTGACTCAATTTAAGTGTGCAGTATATATCACTTTTCACTCATTCCTTTTTAACCTCAGCTGGTTGTTTTGAATATCAATTATTCAAAATTGGTTCCTTATGTAAGTGAAAGTTAAAGGACCTTAAAAATAACAAGAGAAATGAATGAAGTAATCAAAGACAAAATATTTAAACCAATTTCGGACTAAAACAGCTCCCAAAGCACAAAAATACGTTTTCGGTATATTCATTCTCGCCTGCAATAACCCCAGCTTCTGTCAGCCGTTCAAACGAACCAGTGCGACGTGATCAAGTAACCACTAGCTGGTTACTAATACCGTTATTAAAATTCCAATAACACTCCCTTTCCCAAAAGTATGTTCATCAAGTTTTTATTCACACAAAGGCCCTCCGAACTTAAGCCCACGGGCTTATATGAAGTTTCTTCTCCCTACCGTGCATTTTTTCCATAACAGTATTTCCAAGTACTCTGATGCTCATTTGACGACTTTACAACCTGTTTTATGCTCATATATCTTTAAACTGAGCGAGTTTTTATGATAAATGATAATCCCGCCGAAAAACTTTGGAACAGGAAAAGCTCTAAGAACTAATATTTAAATTTCTCTTTAAGTTGCTGTTGTTGTCTTAATAGTAATTTACTGTAACTCACGTCTGGTTTTAAGATCGTAATATCCAAACTGGTAAAATAGTTACTTAAACTAAACGTATTTATTTTTAAGCGCCTGCTGCTGCTCCAACAACGAAAGCTACCTCAGCTGAAAGTGTGCCAACAGTCACGATAGATTTCAGACCGGAAGCGAATCGAGATGCAAAAAGGGCGGGGAAAGGTAACTTGAGCGTTTCATCTCCGCAATCAATCAATCAATCAATCAATCAATCAATCAATCAATCAATCAATCAATCAATCAATCAATCAATCAATCAACCAAGCAAGCAAGCAAGCAAGCAAACAATCAATCAATCGATCAATCATTTAAGCAATCAATCAATCAATCAATCAATCAATCAATCAAGCATCTTAGACATCTTTTCAATCACAAAGTTTGTTTTAAATGAAAAAAAGGTCAAAATATATAAAATGTATTATATACAATAGTTAGTAATGTAAAAGAACTGAGATCAGAGAGCTAATAATATGCCAAAAGAGGTGATAAGATACCAACAACAAGAAATTCATGAAGCATATTAAACTACTCATAACTGTTACACAGCTCGTGACTTCATTTACTCTGAGTTTATTGACAAGTGCTTGTCACCTTTTAACAGGTGTCAACGTTGCTGCTGTTATCGTGCCTCTCGTACTATGTATTTTGTTGGCAGTCTTGCTATTGGTTGGATTCTTTTACTGGAAAAAGTGAGACTAATTTGTAGTAATTAGCTGATTTTTGTCGTATTTTAATATGAGGAGGGAGTGATGGAGGAGGAGGAGGAGAGTAATGCCAAGGTCGAGGAGACTTTCCAGTTATCGCCAAATAAACATATATTGATAAATTAAACAAGTTTAATGTAAAAGCATTATTACGGGATCTAAATACTAAGCTCTTATTTT